>JAGFNQ010006670.1:42892-190612 GCA_024364735.1 Boesenbergia rotunda
TACACGAGGAGAGACTCAGGGGTGCAAATCCAGGGCTCATATTACACTGAACTGAGTTGACTCATGTACGAGCATAACCTGCCCGCATCGAATGTCGTATCGATCTTGACAAAATTTGCCTAAGTAAATAATCAATATTTTACCACATGAATATATTTGTGCTATATGCTCAAGTGAATAACGAATATATTAACTTATGTTAATGGCATATCTGTAACCTCTCGAGTGAAACGATTGACATTTCAATCTTGGATGGTAATGACAATAAATGGCCTCTAATCGGTCATTTAACACAACCAAAGGGGTGAGCACTCCTATATAAAGAGGCCAAATCTTGAGTAATATATACACAAGCAAAGATGAGAATCTCCATTTACCTTCGTTCCCCAAAAATTTCTCTCTACCGTGTATTTTCACTCAGCGGTTTTCTCAGGGTAGCACTCGGGTACATTCTTAGTTCACCGTGAACCACCCGTGCTTAGTGGTGATCACGATCTATCGTCGTATCCTGGGAAATAGACGACCCACATAATCTTGAAGCATGACCGAAGGTAGGACAAATCTGTTTTAAGGAAACTATATCACGTAGGTCTCATCAACTCTTCTCTCCACTTGGAGCCGGCAGTCAGACTCGACACTCCGGAGATTCCATTCGGAGTTGGGAGTCAGACTCTGCACTCGGGAGTCAAAAATCGAGAGTGGAGTCGAGAGTCGGGAGTCCGTTCTCGAACTCGACACTCAAGTTTGCAATTAGACTCAACACTCGGTCTCGGCAATCGGGAGTTAGCACTCGAGTAGACAAGACAATCTAATTTTTCAACCCACTCAGTCATCCCAAGTAGCTCCAGCCCCCGCTCAAGTTATTCAAAAGATAAGTGTAATTTGATTTGTCTATCTCTGTCAAAATTATCTAATATTTATCGTCACTGCATAATTTGTTTTTGTGTGACATTGTCATTAGCAAGAGCAGGCAAATGCCATTTGCAAGTAGAGTTCACTATTCACCTTCATCTTGCTATCTAGCCCATCCATCATACCTCGAATGCATCGAATGCATCAAACTCTCGATTTATTTCATGTGTCATCCTTTATTCTTTACCTTCATAGTTCATTTCCTTTCAACTATCATTAATGTTGCTATCTCAGTGATTCTCGTGCGATTTTTTTGAATGTTTTACATCATCTTTCTCCTATCTTCAACGCATTATGAGTTATCTAGCCAACTAACTTAATCGTGCCAGGTCATCATTGATGACTCAACCTCATCAAAGGGCCTCTTTTAAATTTTTATCCTTAGCATGACGGTCGGTGAAAAATTTTCGTGAGGTCGGATTGGTCGTCCGAAATTGAAAAAACTTCGTTAATCATTTTTTATTTCAGTGAAAAAAAAACAAGTAAAAAGGATCACCAGAAGTCATTGCAAGAACAAGTTCCATTCACAAAGCGATGGAAACGGACCCGATCCCTTACAATAATCTCTCTATCGTATACCCTGCTGATGATCTTTGTCACCTCATGGCAATCTAGGCATACCCTCAGGTTCTTCACCACCTTGATGGCAGCAGGTGCCTTAGTTTTCAACAAGCTATAGGCGATGGCTAACCTCTCGCTGTGCTCGCACAGAGCGCTCTCTTTCTCTTCTTCTACGACATCATGAAGCACCGAAGACGTCGATGGCTCGTGACCGGCACGTCGCACCCGCTCTGTTATATCCCTCAGTGCCTCCCTAATCAACTGGATCTCAGGATGAGTGTCATCGGCAACTGTGAATTCGTGCACGAAGCCATCAATCTCGGTAGAACTGCAGCCTGGGACTACCTTCGCGCCGAGCTCCTTCATTTTCCTCCTCATTTGGCTCACCTTGTGCCATTCGCACCTGGTCGCATACAAGTTTGAAAGGAGAACATAGTTCTCGGCATCGAGTGGCCCATCTCAAGAAGTTTCTCTGCTGCAGTCTCGACAACTTCATCGGAAGTGCTAGTGTTCTTGCATCGTGCAAGAAGAGTTCTCCAGATCACAGAATTGGGCATGATGGGCATGTCCTTCACGAATGAGAAAGCTTCCTCGACGTGGCCAGCCCTGCAAAGCAGATCGACCATGCAACCATAATGCTCCATCAGCGGCTCAATGCTCAGATGCCGCATGGAGGACCAGTAACGACGGCCGTCGCTCACCAATCCGCTGTGCGCACAAGCCGATAGAACGCCGACGAACGTCACATGGTTAGGGGCCACTTTGGAATCCATCATTGCTGAGAACAACTGCAGAGCATCCTTGACATGGCCATGGATTGCTAGGCCAACAATCATGGAACTCCAAGCCATCGTATCCCTCACAGGCATACCATCGAACACCTCGCGCGCCTTATGAATTTCTCCGCATTTGGCATACATATCTATCAGCGCGGTGCTGAGCTCGAGATCAAGGACGATCCCCTTCCTGTCGATGAAGACATGAAGCCACCTCCCCAAATCCAAAGCGCCGGCCTTTGCGCACGCGGAGATGACGCTCGCCATAGTGACCTCGTCGGGAACCACGCCTGCTTCCTGCATTTCCCGGAAGAGTTGCAGTGCCTGGTTGACGAGCCCAACTCTGGCGTAGCCTCCAATCATTGCGCTCCATGAGAACAAATTTCGTTGGGGAATTTCGTCGAACACGGCGCGTGCGGAGGAGATGTTTTCGCACTTGGTGTAGAGGTTCAAAAGGGCGGTCTGGACGAAGGGGCTGGAGTGGAGGCCGTACTTGAAGGCGTGGCAGTGAAGCTGGAGTCCTTCGAGGAAGGCGGAGAGGAGGGAACAGGCTTTGAGGAGGAAGGTCAAGGTGAAGGTGTTGGGTCGAGGGGTGCCGGCGCGGAGCATTTGCTTGTAGATGGAGATGGGCTCGGCGGAGGGGTGGGGGAGGAGGGAGCAACCCCTGATGAGGGTGTTCCAGGAGAAGAGGTTAGGGTTGGGGATTTGGGCGAAGAGGCGGCGGGCGTAGGCGATGTCGCCGGAGGGGGAGAGGGCTGAGAAGGCGAGGACCTTGGAGATGGCGAAGAGGGAGGAGGAGGTTGGAAATTTGAGGCAGTGAGCGTGGATTTGGCGGAGGGTGCGCATGTCGGGACATCGTTGGATCAGGGCAGCGATGGCGTCTTCCAGCTGCTGGATGGAAGACGCCGCCGCCGCCGCCATGTCCCGCCGTTTTTCTCTTCCCTTCGAATTGAGTTCACGTACATTTTCTATGCTCTCTGCTATTTCCGTTTTGCCCCTTCAGACTTGACTGATTACATTCATCGGGTATCGATAAGTTGATTTATAAATTAATTTAGTATATTTTTTAAATAAAATGAAATTTTTAGATAAAATTTATAATATATATTTTAACAGGGTCGATTAATTTAAAATAGGTGAAAATTTTAAATTGTAAACTGATTTTCAAATTAGTTTACCTTATCAAAACTTCATAAAATTATTATGAAATATTATGTATTTTATTTATTAAAATATTTTTGTCTGATAAAAAATAAATTATATTTAATGAAGATGTTAAAATAGATATACAAATATATAAGGATAAATAGGAGAACAGAGAACATGGATGGAAGAAAAAGTGGGAGTTATCCTAATTTGATATGAACTTAGGCAGCCATTAAATACAATAATTAGGTGAGCATAATGAATACACATAATAATCAAGAAAGATGAAGATGAAAACTTCATTAGTAATGATAAAATAAAATAAAAGTTACCCCTATCAATGTAGGTTCTCAAGAATGAATGAATCATATTGAATTTTTTGCATGTGATTTTATCCTACATTGTAATAAATAATTTTTTCAACACGTTTACTATAAAGTCACACAATAATATTTTTAGGGTACGTTTGGTTCAAGTTATTGTATATAACCTTAGTTATATGATTACCAAGTAATCACATAACCAAGGTAATGGGGAATGAAAAATAATCCGAAGTTGTTTGGTTCAACTTAGGTAATCAAATAAAATCTTGTTTGTTTAGAGGTAATAGTCTATAACCTAATATAATATTTTACCATATTACCCTTTAGAATTTGTTTAGTTAATTTTATTAAAATTTAAATTAAATTTATTTATTTTTCTATTTAATATATTAAAAATATAATTAAAATAAAAAATAAAAAATATTTTAATTTAGTTGTTGGTCGCCGATCATCGACGGTGGTCGTCGGTCGTAGGTCGCCGATCGCCGGTCGTCGCCGACCGTCGCCGATCGACGATCGTCAGCCGTCGCCGATCGCCGATCGTCGGCCGTCGCCGATCGCCGATCGTCGGCCGTCGCCGGTCGCCGATCGTCGGCCGTCGCCGGTCGCCGATCGTCGGCCGTCGCCGGTCGCCGGTCGCCGATCGCCGGTCGCCGATCGTCGGTCATTGCCGGTCGCTGATCGCCAATCGCCGGCCGTCGCCGGTCGCCGGTCGCCGGTCGCCGATCGCCAGTCGATCAATACTTGGGAATCGCTCATTATCGAAACCAAACAAGGTTTTCGTTGATAACCTTGGATGGATAACTAAGGTTATCAAGGATAACCCCCAACCAAACGCACTCTTAAGGTTACACTGTAACTTCTTTTCTAATAACTAGCAACCATGCACACGCATTGGGTGTATGATATAATACATAAATACTCATATATTAATTTATTTCATATTAAAATAAGAATTTATTTAGTTAAAATTTTAATAGTAAAATTTTTAAAATATAATTTCAAATTAAAATTTGAAATTATCTTTTTTGAATTTGATAAATCATTTTCTAAAATTTTAATTTTAGATTAAAATTTAAATTTTCCTTTTTATGATTTGTAATTATAGATTTAATTATATTTTGAATTTATGTTTTTAAAATTTGTGATTTTATTTTCTAAATTTTTAGAATTTAAAAGATGAGAAGTTAAAATTATTAATAAGTCTTGAAATTCTTTTCTCGATTGAAAAGAAAAAAGGATATTAATATAATTGAATTTTGAACTTACCAAATCACTTAATTAAGAGTTTGTTAGTAAAGAGTCCAGATTCTTAATTAAATAGTAAGATATATATAATAAGACATATAAATTTTATAGGATGAGAATTTATTAAATTAAAATTTAAAATTTTAACACTACCAGAAAAATGCTGTTTGCCGGCGGTTATTTAGCGGTGGTTTATTAAACCGCCGCCGAATCCTGTGTTTTCCTGCGGTTTGGAATAACCGCCGCAAATTATATTAATTCGCGGCGGTTAAATTTTATTTCGCAGCGGTTTGGTAATTTGCGGCGGTTATAAGGTTGATTTGCGGCGGTTTAAGAAGTAACGGCGGTTTATATTTTGATTAACGGCGGTTCATTGAACCGCCGCTAATACATATTAGCATTGATAGGGTTGAACCGCCGCTCCCTCTCATGGTGAACCGCCGCTTCTCCATTTCACACCCTTTTTCCCTCTCTCGCCGCTTCTTTTCCACCTCGCGCCACAAGCAAGGTTTTCCCTCTTCTTTCCCTCTCTTGCGCCGTTCCGTGCCTTGGCTTTCCCTCTCACGCCGCTTCCTTTCCATCTCGCGTCACAAGCTAGATTTTCCCTCTTCTTTCCCTCTCTTGCGCCGTTGCGTGCCTTAGCTTTCCCTCTCTCGTAACGTCCAGCCTCCGATCAAGAGACCTTCGGCTGCTGTTCATTTTCTCTATCGCCCTTCCCCTTCTTTGTCGCCGTTCATCTTCTGTCGCCGTTCATCTGCTGTTCATTTTCTCAGAAATCCCAGTGAAGTACATCTTCATATTTCGGTGTTGTCAAAAGAGGTGAAGAAACCTAGCTTCCTCATATTTCTGTATTACCCATATTTTGAATGAATGGTTTTCGCCCAAAAGAGATGAAGAAACCTATCTTCCCCAATCATATTTCTGTATTACCCCTTCTGTCTTCTCTAGTTATGTTTCCTAGTTTTTATTTAATTTAATTTTATTTTATTTTATTTTCCAGTTGATTTAATCACTAAATTATCCTTTGTTCCTGTTAAATTGTGTCATTAGTCAACTTTTAAATTGTTCATTGAGTTATTCTTTTGACCTTTGATATTGTGATGTCTATAAAATTTTCTAACCAATATATTTTAAATTTTCTCATGTTTTACTGCTCTGTACACCTACTATAAAAAATGAAATGTTTTATGGTTGATATATTGTGAAACTAGTTGTTCATCTTTTCTCTATAGATTCCAAGTAACTGACACTAAATTGTCAAAACATATGGTTGTTTTTTTCTGTTGTAGTTGTTCATCTTTCGCTTCATGATTTGTTAATTACTAAGTTGATTTGTGTCATTTTATTAGTAAATCAGTTGGGCCTTTTGTTGCTGATTTGGTCTATTCTAGCATAAAAGCAAATTAAAACATTGAGCTAGTGTCTGAGTATCTGCAGGTAAAGATAATTTAGGGCCACATAGGTATCTTTAAATTGATCTATGAACATGTAGCTGAAAGAATACCTGTAATCTACTAATCTTTACATTAGCTTGAGCATACAATCTTTCATTCAAGTGCATTTGTTTTACCTAAATCTTGGTTATCATATATGCCAACCTTTTAACTTTTGTCATAGTCTAGCAACCTAAATCTTGATCCAATCCTTCCCCTTATATATTAGTGTTCATTATTAACTTTACCAAAGATATAGACTTGCATCGAGTTTGAAGGAAGAATAACATTCATTCTGTCTGGGATTAACATGATGAGATCTAACTCAAGATATGCCACTTATTGCATTGGTTATTTACATTTTCCAAGTAGAGTAGAAGTTCTCATCATCTAGATAATTGCACTTAGGTGAAACTATGTACCATTACCAACCTTTAAATCTGATTTCATCTCTTGCCATCTCCAACTGCAGAAAGTTATAGAACGATTAATTGGCTGTGATTTTGTTTACAAGAAAGTTATTCACTATCTATTCATTATCCCTTTAGCCGGGCCACCAATCCTATTAAACTTTAGAGCATTTTTGCCCAAGGAAAGCTTATTGTTTTCTGATGCGTGCTTCTATAATCAGGATAAGTCAATCAGTCAATTAGTGTGGGTTATCTTCATTTTTTTATCAATCATATCAAATTGGATTATTTCTGTATTGTGATGTTATAAAACTGAACTATATGAAGAATTTCTTTTTTTCATTTGTTTAGCATTTGATACATATTCTGTAATGGCCCATATGCTCAATTAGAAGGAATCTTTGCATCATAGTTATTCATAACATAATCCATGAATTGTAGTTGCAACTCATAACTTAGATTTATGTGTTTCTGATTGTTTATTTATTATATGTTCTTTATTATTTGTCTTTTATATACTTTTAAGTTCTTATATGCCTTAGTTAGTGGTTATTTTAATCCCCCACTTTAGCATGTCTTTAATTGAATTTTTAATTATTGAATTAGATATGGATAAAAGTTGGATTTTGAAGCCGCGAGATACTCCCGAATATATGGATGGATTATTGAAATTTTTAGACTTTGCATTTGCTAATGCATCATCCGATAATAGGATAAAGTGTCCTTGTTCTCGTTGTGGATTCAGACTATACCAGACTAGAGAAGAGGTGTACGATCACTTATTGTTAAGGCCCTTTCCACCGGGATATACAATTTGGCTATTACACGGTGAGAGAGGTGAAGGAGAGACTTCTAGTTATAGGCATGAAGCGCAACATACTAAATCTTCTGAAGATCCAATACATGACATGATTCAAGATGCTTTTATATTCCCTATACCACATGTCAGTCAAGATTCCACAATGCATGAACCATTAAATGAAGGTGAAGGAAGGATGCCACATTTACAAGAGGGTCCGAGTGGTAAAGCTAAGGAGTTTTATGATTTGCTTAAAGATGGGGAACAAGAATTATATCAAGGATGCTCAAAGTACTCAAAGCTTTCATTTTTAGTAAAGTTGTACCACATCAAATGCATTTGTGGGATGAGTGACAAGGCCTTGTCGATGATAATTGAGCTATTGCATGATGCCTTTGAGCATGCAAAGATTCCAGAATCATTATACGAGGCCAAAAAGACTATAAAAAAACTTGGTCTTAGTTATAAGAAGATAGATGCATGTCCAAATGATTGCATGCTATATTGGGGACCAGATAAAAGTTTGAATGAATGCAAGCGATGTGGCACAACTAGATGGAAAAATTCTGCTAAAAGGAAAAAACAACCAGCAAAGTTTCTTCGTTATTTTCCACTAATTCCTCGGCTGCAAAGATTGTTCATGTCTAGTAAGACATCCGATGATATGAAATGACATGCTATGGATAGTAATAAGGATGGCTTCTTGAGACATCCGAGAGACGCTGAGGCATGGAAAAGATTTGACTCTAAATTTTCAGAATTTTCTTCAGATACACGTAATGTTCGCCTCGCCTTAGCTAGTGATGGATTTAATCCTTTCAGAAACATGAGCACTAATTATAGCATTTGGCCTGTGATTCTCATTCCGTATAATACACCTCCTTGGACATGCATGAAACAAACTAACTTCATTCTCTCGATGATTATTCCAGGTAAGAAAATGCCAGGGAATGACATAGACATTTACTTGCAACCTTTGGTTGATGAGCTTAAAGTGTTGTGGGATGGTGTTGAAACATTTGATGCTTCATCGAATGAAAGTTTTAAAATGCGTGCAGCATTGATGTGGACAATTAGTGATTTTCCAGGTTTGGGGACATTGTCTGGGTGGAACACATATGGTAAGCTAGCTTGTCCTATATGCAATATTGATACTGAACCTTGCCGACTTCATCATAGTAGAAAATGGTGTTTTATGGGTCATCGTCGTTTTCTTCATGCTAGTCACAGATTTAGATTGGATAAAGCCCGATTTGATGGTAAAATTGATAGAAGAATTCCACCAGTAAAATTATCAGGCTCAGCTATTTTAAGTCAGGTTGAGAATATCCAGGTTTCATTTGGGAAGACACCAGAGGTGAAAGGGAAAAGAGCACGGGGGCAGCGAAATGCCAATGAAGATGAATCACATTGGAGAAAAAAAGTATATTTTTGAACTTCCTTATTGGGAGTTTAATGCATTGCGCCACAATCTTGATGTAATGCACATTGAGAAAAACGTGTGTGACAATGTTTTGTACACTTTGCTCAATGAAAGTGGTAAGACAAAAGATCACCTTAATGCCCGAAAAGACCTACAATCTATGGGCATAAGATCTGCTCTTTGGCCAAATGAGAATGAGAAATATCCTTCAGCTATTTTTACTATGTCAAATAAACAAAAGGATATATTTCTTAAGACCTTGAAGAATGTGGTTGTTCCAGATGGTTACTCAAGCAACATTTCAAGATGTGTTGATTTAAAACAACGTAAGATGTTTGGGTTGAAAAGTCATGACTGTCATATTCTAATGGAACAACTCTTACCAATTGCTTTGAGGAATGCTATGCCTGGTCTAGTCTTTGCAGTTTTAGCTGATCTTTGTTCGTTCTTTCGACAAATATGCAGTAAAGTGTTGAACCCCAGTGATCTTGTTACCCTTCAAGATCAAATTGTTCACACTCTTTGTCATTTGGAGATGATTTTTCCTCCGTCATTTTTCACAGTCATGGTTCACTTAATTGTTCATCTAGTTGATGAAGTAAAAGAGGGAGGCCCGGTGCATTATCGATGGATGTATCCAATCGAAAGGTGAACTTAACCTTCCAAATTTTATTTTTTTTAATTTTCTTTAAATAAGTAGTAGATTTTTTATCTGAATCAATAAACTTTTTAATATGAAGGTACCTAGGTCATTTGAAGTCTTATGTGCGTAATAAGGCACAACCTGAAGGTTCAATTGTTCAAGGTTACTTGGCCGAAGAAATTCTCACATTTTGTTCAAGATATTTGGATGACACAGAGACAAGAATCAATCGACCAAGCGTGTTGATGATCAACCTGATGGTGTTGAACACCATGAAAGCAATACTATGTTCCCAAAAGTTGGAAGATCAGTTGGGGATTCTCATATTTTATATTAACACCAATAGAGAAGTTGCAAGCACATCGTCACGTGCTAGTCAATTGTGTAGCAGTTGACCCTTTTCTTGAGTAAGAATACATAAAGTCTTACGCAAACAGGCTGTAAATCAATTGCCTTAGTAATTTTCATAAATTTTTCTTACTAATAGGGAATTTAGGGCAAAAACAAAGAGGATGTTAAGGCATCGGACAAGGTTGCAATCAGAGATAGATAAAGTTGTACACAAAGAATTTTCCAGCTGGTTTCAGAAGCATGTGAGTAGAAGTTATGCTATTTTTTAATTCAATTTTAGAATTGTAACTAATAGTAAAAACTAAGTGAGGTATTTCTTGATGCTAGATCGCCAATGAAGGTGCTACACATTCAGAAGAATTAAGGTGGCTTGCACTAGGACCACTTGATCAAGCCAAACGATTTAGTGCCTACAATGTGAATGGATTTAAATTTAGAACTCTTTCTCGAGAGCACGGGTTGAAAAGTCAAAATAGTGGAGTATATGGTATGTTTGATACTAGGAGCTACGCAAGTAATCGTGATAATAATGTGGCAGTCGGAGGTGTTCCTTATTATGGAAAATTAGTGGACATAATTGAATTGAACTATAATGGTCAATTTACTGTTACATTGTTCAAATGTCAGTGGGCTAACACTACTTCTGAGAGAGGTATCAAAAGAGATGACTCTGGTTTTACTAGTGTTAATTTTTCTCGTTTGATACATGTTGGAGATCGAGAAAATGATGAGCCATATATACTTGTGTCTGATGCTCAACTAGTGTTTTATGTGGATGACGAGATTGAAAAAGGATGGAGTATTGTAAAACATCTACAACCAAGAGACTTGTATGACATGGGACAAGACAAAGAAGAAGAGCCAATTTATGATCTTGTTCCTTCTCCGCAGTCGAACTTGGATAGGTGGTTTCATGATCACAATGAAGATTTACAATTGGCAAGGGAAGATAATATAGAAGATCTACCTGCGAATGATGCTGTTGTTGACAATAATGATGGAGTTGAAGACTAATTTCTAATCTCTTGTAATTCAAGGACAACCTATTATTTATGCTAAGTTGATTCAAGTCCTTGGTTGATTTAGACTCACTTGGTTCAAAATTTTTGATAATATTTTGGTAATGTTCTGAAAATGTATTGTCGAATGATGATTTTTTGAAAGAAAATTTGAGATAGGTCGAACATGATATAACCTTCTATTTGTGCAGATTGTAATTCTGTTTGTGCAGGCTATTTGTGCAGCTTGTCGTATATATTACTTTGTGTTGCTATTCACATAAATCTCTCTTCGCCATTCTTAATGTTACAAGGTAATATTTTCAATTTTCTTTTTTCTCGGCTTGATTACAAATATCAATAGAACAAAACCTAAATAAGTCTGAATAAGTCTGCATAAGTCTGCAAATGACAATAAGTCTGAATAAGTCTGAATAAGTCTGCAAATATCAATTTTCTCTTCGCCATTCTTTTATCTGAATAAGTTTGCAAATGACAATAGAACAAAACCTGCAGTTAGTATTCATCATATTCCGAGTGGCATAACTGTTTAAAGTTCAAGTACCTTGTCCTTGCAACTTGCATTCTCATTAAGAAGTTGTAGTTAAGTACCCTGTTCATCACAATATTAATTCCCATATGTGATATGATTGTTGTGTTGGTAATCGGACTTCATATTGCAAATACTAGTGAGTTCCACCTTTGCATTGTTTTCAAATTAGTTTAAATTATTTGAAGTGGTGAATGAAACCATTATGCCTTATTTGCAGAGCTAATTATTTTCTTGTAAAAGTGCAGGATTCCAATGGTTTAGGATTACAGGCTCTACTAAGCCAGGATTATTGTCAAGTTAAGATACAATACCCACCACATCCTTAAGCTCTTTCATCCGCTGCAAGAAACATGGCGTTAGGTTGCAGAACTTTAAGGAACATTTTATTATAAACTTTTTGCAGCATTTTTCTTTACCCACCACATACTGTGCAGGATGATTTATTATTACAGTTTTGTTTTCTTCAGGGTGATTGATTCTTGAGCCAAAGAAGCCAACTTAGCTGTAAAGTACCTCAAGGAAAAAAAAACCTGTATGATCTTTAGCTTTTGCGACATAGGCTTGTTCACATGAGTTGACTGCATTTGTTCACCTGCAAGAACAATGCTAGTTTTCCTTAAAAAGTTCTGCATTATTTTTTCATGTGCTTTTGTACCCAATTTTCTAGATGTGTTGTTTTTCATGTTCTTTGTTTATGCCAATTTTCTTTGTTTCAGATTCAGGGGCATTTTTTTCACAATAATTGATATAGTCCCTTTGATTTGTTATTTCCTAAAATTACATTTTTCCCCAAATTGCAGCCATGCCTAGGAATAAACGATTTAAAGTTGCTCCATCAGTGGCAGAGAAATCAACTACAACTTTGCCAGAGACTCATACTAGGGCTCGCCCAGTTCCCCAGCTGACACTGCATCTTATTTAGTTCCACCTGCTTCTAGTGATGCTCAGTTACTCCCAACTTCTAATACGGTTGATCATTCAAGTCCACAAATTAATAGCAGAGCTCAAGTGAATACACCAACACAAATTGGAGCTAATTCAGTGCAATATAATCATAGGGCATCTACTTCGATTCCATCTCACCATTTACATGCTCAAGAGGCTAATCTAGAGGATGATTTAGAGGATGAAGATGCTGGTTCACATGATCAGGAAAATGGTGACACTGCATCAAGTAGTAGCAGGAAGAAAAGCTATTGGGTTGTTAATGTTATTGGTAACAAATTTCTTTCTTTATTTTTTAAAATTTTACTTCTACTATGATCATTTATGTTTGATAGATTAAAGTTTATGCTAGAGTGTGTAAAATTCTTAGTTTTATTGTTTTTTTCATATTTAATCTATAAACTTAGTAAATAAAAAAAATTATGCATTTTAGATGAGCTGGATCACACAAGTAAAGAAGCACGATACATGGTGCAAGATGTTTGGTCAATTCCAGACGGTCGAAAAATTATAGTTCCATGCAATGAGCTTGGGCAAGCCATAGGCGATGCAGGTGGACTTTTGGGTGGATTTTTAGGAGTGTTGGGAAGTGATTTCAATAAATTCCCAATTTGCTTTATCTCTTGGCGTAAGGTTCCTCAATCATATAAGGACGCGGTGTATAATAGCATCATTCAGGTAAATAATTTTATTCTTCAATGTCTTTTGTAATATTCGTGACTGAAACTAATGTTTTTGATTTCGTATGCAGAATAAATTTCATATAATGGATAATCGTTTGAAGAATGATATCATGAAACGTATTGGGAAAGCTTGGAAAGACACCAGGTCTAGCTTATTTCATGAATTCTATGATAACACTTTGAGTAGGGAGGAAAATGTGGCAAATCGACCTCCTGGAATTGATGAAAACCATTGGAGATGGTTCATTGAGTATCGATTGAGTGAGAAAACCCAGGTGACATATCATAATTCTGGTTATTTTCATTGATTGAATTTCTCTTAGTGTTTGGATCTATTTTTTATTATCCATTAATAGGACTTGTGTAAGAAAAATGCTGAAAATCGAAAGAAGCAATTATACACCCACACAGGTGGTTCAAAAACCATAGCAAGGAGAAAACACGAAGAGGTAATAGTCCCATTAATTCACTTATTAGTTCAAGTTTTTGTTTAATTACTTGACTATATGTCATTAATGTGAGATAGGAACGACAACGTGGAAGCAGCATAAGCAGAGGGGAGTTATGGGTGATGTTGCATAAGAAAAAGGATGGTTGTTATATTCACAACAATGCTCAAGTCATTGGTGTAAGTTTGGTATTAATTAAAGTTGTCATATCATAATTTTTTCTAGAAACACTATATTTCATTTTTAATGTATAATTGATAAAATCTTATGTCCCCAGGAAAATATTATCAATATTGAGCGTGAAGATGATTCCTCCAAAGGATTTTCAAAAAATGATTCACTTTCTCAAGCTATAGGGAAGGAGCACCCTGGCCGAGCGAGGTGTGGGTTCTGGGCCTTGTCCTACTCAAGTTTTTGGACAAACTACATGTTCAAATGCACCTGTTGATCATGGACTACAAATATGTATGACTGAGATGAAGTCCGAATTAGAAGCATCTAGAGTTAAGGTACAGAATCTGGAATCAATGATTGAAACAGAAAGATCAAAAAGACAAGCAATTGAGGGAGCTGTTAAATATATGTTGCAAATGCAAGGAAGCAATTTGCCACCTGAATTGGCCGCTTTGCTTAATGTGATGGTACTTATGTTAGCACTTTTAAAATTAATTAGAATACTTTTAGTATTTTTTTTTAAAATTAGTATTCCACGTTCTATAGAAGCTGCTGATTATGTAATGTAAATGCTGACAATTATATCTTCTATTTGTAATTTCAGGCCCCAGATGAAGGGAGTGCACCTCACTCACAAGGTGCAAGACCATCGTCCTCAGCTAGTCATGATGCTCAACAGCTTCTTGATCGTTCCAATCATGGTCCAAATTGTTGAATATTGTAAGTTATTTATTGGATAAATCATAAGTCGTTATTTATTGTTCAATTAGCTTTTAAAATTAGTCTTCTTCATTGCAATGAACAAGTTAATGTGTTAACCCTCATTACTTAATTAATATTGAGAAATATGTTGAAATAATGTGCTATATATCTTGCAAGATTCATTTTCTATTGCCTATGATTATATAGTTTCTTCCATCTATATATCAAGGCTTATTCTTTTAAAAATTCGCTTGATTTTCTATGGATCTAAAGCCGTCTACTTTGGTATGAATCTAAGTTATGCAAGTTTCTTTGCAGTGACTACTAGTTCAAACTCTTGCTTATTGGAGATTCAAGTGTTGGAAAATCCTGCCGACTTCTAAAATTCGCTGTGAGTATCTATATATCAAGGCTTCTATTTTTTCATGAAGATTAGCATTTATATATTTTGTGCTTTTCAATTGCGTGCTTTTAGAAGACTTAAATTTTCTTTATAGATCTTAGAGATGTTAGCTTCTGCCTTTTGCTATTTTTATTTCCTGTTTCTACTTTTCATGAGATGTTAGCTTCTGCCTTTGTAGATCTTAAATTTTCTTTGTAGACTTAAATCATTGTCTTGTTTGAGAACCACCGGGAATTGATTTGAATGGATGGAGACTGAGCGCTTGCAATCTGTATTTGTTCCTACTCCATCTTGCAGTTACTGGGACTTATTGCTACTCCATTTTGCAGTTAACCATGTCCTTGCTTAGACTTGCTTTCAAGTTCAGTGAGCTATCCTGTTATTGTTGTCTGGCTACTGATTTCCATAGCAATCTGCTGTCTTTTATAGTTATGAATTCTGTTATTGCTTCAACGCTACACAATTTACACAATATAAATTCTAATTGCTGTCTTTTATAATTTTGCTACTGATTTGCACACTATTTGAATTTTGAATTCAATTCTGATTGCTGCACAGCTGATGCACTAGCTGATGCTGTCCGACTACTGAAATTTGCTCTACCTAAGGCTGATGCACTAGCTGATGCTGATGCTCTACCTGAAGCAGGGCTCAAGCAGCAAGGGGATGTTATGTTGTAATACTTCTGCAATACTTGAATCTTGTAATACTTCTGCAATAACTTCATGAATCTTGTAATACTTTTGCAACTGTTGAATGCTTGAATGTTGTGTTTCATGGATCCTCAAATAGCAAGAGGAAAGGAACAATTGTAATACAGTTTGAATGTTAAATTATAAATGTTTTGTATTTGATATTAATGTTTGTAATTGATATTGTGTAAATTACCTCAATTATCAATAATTTTAAACGATTGCTATCGAATTTTGCCGCAGTATTGAAATTTCACGAAATCGTCAGGAAATCATTTTCCGGCGGTTTGAAAACCGTCGTAAACCGCCGGAAAATACTCACCTACTCCACCGATGATTGATTTCCCGGCGGTTTGAGAACCGCCGGGAAAACATTCACCGGCGGTTTGTGAACCGCCGGTAAACCATTTACTTACGGGTAAGAAGGCGGTTTGAAGATTGTTACGGCGGTTTTGGAACCGCCGGGATATGTTTGTCCGGCGGTTTGCAAACCGCCGCGAAATTGTTTTTCCGGCGGTTTGCAAACCGCCGCAAACTGTTTTTCCGGCGGTTTGCAAAACCGCCGCTAATAGAACTGCCGCTAATAGGACCGCCGGGAGAACCGCCGGGAATTATATATTAGTGGCGGTTGTTCCAGCGGTTCACACAAACCGCCGCTAAATGGTTTAAGGACGCCATTATCTGCGGCGGTTTGGTGAACCGCCGGAAAATACTTTCCCGGCGGTTCTAAACCGCCGCAAATTGAATTTTAAACCGCCGCAAACACCAATTTTTCTGGTAGTGTAATTTTAGAATTTTTAAAATATAATTTCAAATTAAAATTTAAAATTATCTATTGTAAAATTGGATAAATTATTTAATAAAATTTGAATTTTGGATTATGATGTTAATTTTTCTTCTTAAGATTTTTAATTATAGATTTATTTTTTGAATTTGAGTTTTTAAGATTTGTGATTTTATTTTATGAATTTTTAGAATTTGAAAGATAAAAAATTGAAATTACTAATAAGTTTTAAAATTATTTTCGGTGTTAAAAGATAAAAAAGGACATTAACGTAATTTAATTTTGAGCTTTACCAAATAAATTGAGGTGGCAAAAATATAATTCGCTGGCCCCAACACTCCCACTAATCCGTCCCGGGGCTAACACGGAGGAGATAAATTACGGAGGCTACTAGCTCGAATATTATGGCTAGCATGTACGGAGGGCAGATGTACTGACTTTATCAGGTTTTTATCAAATCAATTAAAAGTTGGTTAGTAAAAGTCTAAATTCTTAATTAAATAATAAAATAAATAAGAAAAATTTTTATTTCACTCTAAAATTAGAATTTATTTAATTAAACTTTGAAATTTTAATTTTAAAATTTTTAAAATATAATTTTAAATTAAAATTTGAAATTATCTTTTGAATTTAATAAATTATTTTCTAAAATTTTAATTTTACATTAAAATTTGATTTTTTTTAGATTTATAATTATAAATTTATCTTTTGAATTTGTATTTTTAAGATTTATGATTTTATTTTTTGAATTTTTAGAATTTAAAAAATAAGAAATTGAAATTACTAATAAGCCTTAAAATTATTTTCGGTGTGAAAAAAAAGCATTAACGTAATTTAATTTTGAACTTTACCAAATAAATTGAGAGTTGATTAGTAAAGAATTTAGATTCTTAATTAAACAATAAAATATATATAATATAATATTATTTATTTAAATATAGATAAAAATTTATATATCCTAATCCTGTCGCGAAGCGAGATGGAAGTCCCAAGGGCGAGATAGTACACCGAGTGCCACGAGCTCCGCTGACTTGGCTCCGAGCTGGCGGTGACCTGGCTAGGACCTGCGGCAAGAGGACTGTTAGTAAACCCGCTGAGGATTTTTCCCGGTTAGGCCCTCCAACGGTCAAGTCAGTATCCACATGTAGTATATTAGAGCAAAGGAACTACAGGAGAGTAAAAGTGGAGTGTTGTTTTGCATACCTGCGGAATGAGGAGGGGAAGGACTTATATAGCCGAGGGAGCTGACAACCCTTGTCCTTATCGACGAGACGGGGGTATGGTGTCTGTCAGCTCGTAGGAGAGCACCTAGAGGTACCGCGGCGTGGCGCAGTGTGCTCGGATGGTACAACCGTACTGAGCTAGCGGGATAACCGCGAGATGTGTCATAAATGGGTAATGCACGTAGTACCCCCGACGTCATGGCAGGGTCGTCTTTAGGCATAGGCCATTAAGGCCTATGCCTAGGACCTCAATTTTTATTGGGGCCCATTATTTTTGATATACTAAACATATTTTTATTATATATTTTAAGGAAAAGGAAAAGAATAAGGTTTGATAAAAAAATTTACGTATCTCAATTTTTAGTCAAAACTATAGATATAAATATCTTATTATTGTTCCAATGGATAGAGTCATAGGAGACTCTCTTTTTAATATTTTAAATTTAATTTTTAGTATATATATTATTTTATAAGATCTAATGTATTCATCTTCAATATCTTTCAACCCTAGCCTTCTCTTGTTACATTTATTTTATTTTTGGTAGTGACGTTTTCTCTTCTGGTTGGTAAGAACATGAATTAAAATTTTTTTATTCATGCAGTGCAAATAAAAATATTATTCTTTTTTCGAATCCCCCCTCTTCCCTTGACTAGCTCTCCCTCTTTGTACTTCTCTCGCTCATTGATATTGGGAAAAAGAAATTACACCTAATGCTGTCACATTGATCCGATTGGTGCTATTATGCTCCTTGCTTGATTAAGTTCAAATGTTGAGGAATTCATCTATATTGTGTTCGATCGAAATAGAGGATTTTATTATTTTTGAGCAATAATGAATTAGATATTTTTATCATTTCGCTTCCTTATAGACACTAAATTTAGCTTTTATTTATATGTATTTACAGAAATAAATTTTTTGGCTTCCCTTTTATTTATATGTATTTACAGAAATAAATTTTTTGGCTTCCCTTTTATTTTTATTCTATCATTTACAACTATATTGGTTTAGGTAATAAAAAATATGATTTATTTTTTTCTTTTGTTCTGTGTCTAAAATGACTTATTTAATTCTTAATAAATGATAATGATTGATTTGATCTCGTTATGATTTTTATTTTCTAAGGATTATATTTTGTGTCATTTTGTAAATATATTATTTATTTATTTATTTTGGTTTGCTGTGATGATGAGTTGAGGATAGAAACATGATTTTTTCTATTATATATTGTCCAATTTCATTTATTCTTTTTTGTAAGAGTTGTTATTTTCGTCTTTCATTTGAATAATTAGATACATTTTTTTATCTTTCTTAGTTTTTAAATAATTCTGAATATATTTGTTTTCAATCAAGTCGGTTGACAGTTGCAAGTCCAAATGAAAAAGGACGAGTAGAATTTTTTTTTAACAATGTTAAGGACCTATTTTGTTTGCCTAGGGTCTTAAATAGGCTTGAGCCGACCCTGCATGCGTCATGGTCGTACCCCGGATGCGCCGATGTAGGGTGGCGTAGGGGAGAGCTGGTCCGGAGACCGAGTGTCGACCGATGAGTCCGAGTATTATGGACCGTGTTGGGTCACGTCCAGGGAGCGTGGACCGCCACGCGTCCGACTAGGAGCTGAGAGACCTGAGCTACGCCCTGAGTCGGGGGTTTGTTAAGTTATGTCTGTCTTGCCATGTTTCGAGTCTATTATGTTGGAACTAGGATGACTATAGGGGGGTGAATATAGCCAGACATAAATTCTTGCTGCTCTTAGGGATTTCTGCACTTCAAGGTTAGACAGCGGAAGCAAACAACACAAAACAGAGTATTGCAGAAATTAAACCCTAAGCTAAGCACAAACACGAACGCTAACAAGAGGATATACAAGGTTCGGGGATAACTTGCCCTTACTCCTTAGCGTGCCCGTAAGGTGGGCGATCCCTTGATCGTCGGCAGATCAAGCCCCGGAAAATTCGGATAGAATGGAACCTCCTTCTCGGTGGAGTGACCTCTCCACAGCGTTTCAATTAAGATGAAGATATTAAGTACAATGAAACACAAAGGAAGCTTACAGAGCACTTAGGACAGTAAGAACACAAGCGAACTCCTCACCGAGCTCCACTCAGCACAGATCTCACGCAAGAACTCCCTCTTCGTGTCTTCTTGCTGATGGACTCGCCGAGCTGCTTGTTTCTTCTTCCAAGCGCTCAAGTATAGAATCTCTCAACAGGTTGCTTCAAGGATCAGAATATGTGTAGTGACAACCTCACTTCTCAGTTGTAGCTCAAAGAAGATATTGCACACAGAGACCTCCTTCTCTTCTCTTTATCGCCAGCCACTTAACCTGTTGCTGCTGTCGCCAGACGCTCCTCTGCAGCTCCCAGCTGCTCATCTGCACAGCCCAGCTACCTAACCTCTCCTGGACTCCCTGGCCTCTCCTCAGCTGAGCCCCAGTCGAGCCCCAGGTTAGCTTCCAGCAGCGTCAGCGTCCGTTGAGACCTGAGAAACGAAATCATCCAAACCTGCTCGATGGAAAGTCTCCCTTTGACCCTCCTTGAGTATTTGAATCCATCCCTATAAAGCATGCAGACTTCAACAGAAGCTTAGCAAATCATATCAAACATAATCAGCAATGTATCAGAAAATCGACAGAGAAAACAGACGCGATCAGAGCGTCTGACATTGAATTTGAATTAAAGTTCAACTCCTGATCGGTCCCCAGACCGATCAGGATGTGGCCTGATCGGTCACCAGACCTATCCAGCAGTCTGCTGCACACTCCTGATAGGTCCCCAAACCTATCCAGCAGTCTGCTGCACACTCCTGAACAGTCCCCAGACCGATCAGGATGTGGCCTGATCGGTCACCAGACCGATCAGGGTGTGGCCTGATCGGTCTAGGGACCGATCAGGGCACTTCCTGACCAATCAGGATCCAACCTGATCGAACATAGAGAGGAGCTTGCGATATTTGATCGTTCACCAGAACGATCTGAATAGTATCCTTGATCGGTCACCAGACCGATCAGGAGTCGATCAGTAAGGCTCCCAATTTCACTGTATGCTCCCTGATCGGTCACCAGACCGATCAGACATAGCTGGATCGGTCACCAGACCGATCCACGAGGGAACTTTGTGCCAACTTCCCTGATCGGTCACCAGACCGATCCAGGCAAGGTCAAATCTCCTCTAAGTCACGAGAACAAGCTTCCAGCCCTTCTCTGACTCGTTCTTAGTCCCCCAGACCAAGACTCCGTGCCCAGTTTCACTCACCGGGACTTCAACCTAGCCCTCCAAGCTAGGACCTGGCCCTCCAAGCCAGGATTTTATCCAACCTAGCCCTCCAAGCTAGGACCTGGCCCTCAAAGCCAAGACTTTTCACACCTAACCCTCCAAGTTAGGACTTTTCACACCTAGCCCTCCAAGCTAGGACTTTTCACACCTAACCCTCCAAGTTAGTACTTTTCACACCTAGCCCTCCAAGTTAGGACTTTTCACACCTAACCCTCCAAGTTAGTACTTTTCACACCTAGCCCTCCAAGCTAGGACTTTTCACACCTAACCCTCCATGTTAGGATTTTTCACACCTAGCCCTCCATGCTAAGACTTTTTACACCTAACCCTCCAAGTTAGGACTTTTCACACCTAACCCTCCAAGCTAGGACTTTTCACACCTAACCCTCCAAGCTAGGACTTTTTCCATGCCAGCGTGCGATCTCCCGATCCACCTGGACTTAATCCGAATTCATTCAACCAAACTTAAGTCAAACTTAAATCGGTGTCAACACCAAAACAACAATCAGGGTCAGACTGCACCAACATATTAGTTATCCGGTTGCTCGAGTGTCGAGGACTGAGATACCCGACCCAGCCGTGGGTCGGGGAAACGGAGCAAGTGCCCGAGTTGGGGAGCGCTTGAGCTCGACTCGCCCGAGCCCGCTCGGGGTCAGTCGGTTAATGCTTTGGGAGGGTTCCTGGTTTGGTGACTCCCCAGGTGAGGCCTTCGTCGGTCCTTCTGATAGGTCCTCGTGGCGCCAGGCTGGTTGGTTGAGCTAGCCGAGCTACCCGTAAGGAAGGCCGGGATCATAAGCGTCCCCCTCAAGTCTAATCGAAGGAAGCGTCGAGTCCGACTGACTGGACTGCGGCCTATTGTAGCGAGCCTGGGGCACCCGAGTGGCCTGACTCTTTCTTGCCGACCTTGGTGATTGCTAGTGTGCGAGCAACCCAATCGGCTGAACCGGTCACATCACCTGTCTCTTCGGTTCTTGCCCTTATCACGTTCGAGTAGATTCGTATCGTGCGCATTAATTACCGTATTTAACCGCTGAGCCACGTGTCCTCTGACCATTGCTTCTCGAGCAACGAGGAGTCTGCCGCCTGTTTGGGCAAATGATGGGCGCGCGCGTGGGCCCCGTCGCCTAGGGGGCTTTCCTGGGCCTGATCGAACGGCTCGCGTCCATTGCCGTCTTTTCTTCGGCCCGTCATCGGACGGTCCACGCTACTTCTGGGGCTTTATAAATAGGAATTCACCCTGCGGGTTTTACGACCGCTTTTTACTCTCGACATCGAAGCGTCATCCCTCTGACCCTTGCTAGGATTCCGGCAAGGCGTATTGCTCCGTTCATCTTCTCCGGCGAACTTTTCTTAGGTTAGTCCTTCTTTTCCTACTTGCTTTCCATGGCCTCTCCATCCCATCTCCCCGCTCCTTGGTATACCACCGTGGTGTCTGAACTCAATCACCACGACCTCGAGGTGATCCGAGCGGACTACCACATTCCGCCCGACCACCTTCTCCAATTGCCTTCATCCTCTGACCGACCAACGTCCCCCCTGTGTTACTACATTACCATCTCCCGGGACCATCTACAGACCGGGCTGCGCTTCCCGATCCACCCATTTATTGTCTCCGTTTGTCGTTACTTCCGTATCAACCTATCCCAATTAGCTCCGAATGCCATCCGACTCCTTTGTGGGTCGGTCATCATCTTCTCTCTGTATGAAATTCCCCTTTGCCCCGACGTGTTTTACTACTTCTTTTACCCTAAACACCAAGAGTTTGATGCCGAGTAGCGTCTGATGCATCTGTTGCCGCCTTCGCTGTTCGACCGGTCCATGAGCATGAGGGTGCCGAGCGGCACGACCCCTATACGGATATAGGGCGTTCAACTACATGGCTCGATAGCGGACCATTTTCTATACGGTCTACGAGAGAGCGACTTCCGTGATCCGAGCGTCCGAGCTGACAACTTCATGGCGACAGCCACCCAGGTATACCAACACTGTCTCTATTTTTATCTTGCGCTTTCTTTAGTTGAGACACTAACAAGTCCTTCCTCATGCCTTGTAGTTTTGGTCCACGAGTTACAGCATGTGCATGTCCATGCTGGGTCACGCCAAGGCTCGATTCCGAGCCGAGCGACGAGTAGAGTATCTGAAGGACCGACTTCGGCACACCCAGCTGGCTTCTGGTGATGCCTCTTTGAACAACTTGAGGGCTGAAGTGATCGGCCTTCAGGACCTGCTGGACCAAGCAGAGGATCAACTAGAGACCTCCAAGGCACATATTGTCTCGGCCGATGCGGTGGTGTCTTAAGCGTAACTCCGGGTCGTCTAGGCCGAGCATAAGGAACGCCATGCTTGGAAGATCAAGAATCGGCTGTAAGAGGAGCTCCAGAAGACTCAAGCCGAGCTCAAGGAGGCGAACCAGGCCGTCGAGCCTTTACGTGCACAGCTGGCTACCAAGGAGCAGGAGGCTGGCTCGCTGACGAGTCAATTGACCGCTCAGGGGGATGAGCTGCGCACCCAGGCCGAGGAGCTGAGTCGACTGCGCGAGCGGCAGGCGACATGGGAGGCAGCTCAGGCAGAGCTGGAGGAGCTGCGGGCGTACAAGTCGGAGGAAGCGACTCGGTGGGACACTCGGTGGGTGGAATATGTCAACTCGGCGGAGTTCACTCAGCAAGTGTCCAAGCGTCTCCGAGCCATGCTGAGGCACATTGCCCCTGACCTACTCGTCTCTGTGGTTAAGATGTCTAGCATGTCTCAACACCTGCCTGAGGAGGTTTACCGACCCTTCAAGTGAGGATCAGTTTTTTGTTTTTTTTTCTTTTCTGCTAACTTGTAGAGGCAGTTCGACTCAAATTTTGTACCGAATTTCCTTTTAATATAATTTTTCCTCTGCCCCAAGCTATCTAGGGCACGCTTGTCTTTGCTTTCGAATGTTGATGGCTCGGGTGATTGTTAGCGAGGGCGACTCGAGTGAGTGAACGACCAGACCTTATTAGCGAACAAGTGAGACACTAGCGCGCGATAATTTCCAAGTGTTGGTCAATCGGGGCCTTGCCCCTCGATGTCCTGCGTTAAGTTGAGGGTCGGGCTGCCCGATCGGTCCGCACTCAGGGAGCGTGAGCCGCCAGCGTCCGACTGGAAGCCAAGCCGATGGATTCGTGGGAGCACGCCCACTTATAACTCGCCTTGGTGAGAGTCTGGGGCGCTTGGTTGATCATACCCAGGGAGAATGGATCGCCACACGTCCGACTGGGAGCCATGCCGAGGTGTCTGTGGGAGTATGCCCCATCCATGATTCACCAGGGCTCTGGATTGGGCCAGCCCCTTTCCCACCGGTCGCCTGACCGACGAGTCGACGTACGTTCAATTCTCCCATCCTTGATACGAGCCACTTCGTATTCCTCCTCATGATGACTGCATTAATTGTCGAGGACACGCGTCCGTCGGTGAGTGGTTTCAAGGACACCGATGCGTCCGTCATCAGTTACCGGTGCCTCGGGAGCCAAAGCGTATGCCACCGGAATGTATGCGTGTCCCATCGAGCCTCGGTATTCTCCTTGGGTATAATTAGAGGGCCCTAATTCGATCCTGCCTCATCTCGAGGTTTTTATCGAACGACTATGATTGGCCGGTGCCCCCTATATATAGGCGTGTCGGCCGTGATTCTCCCCACTACCTTTTTTCTTCTAGTGCTCCTTTGCTTCCTTTGTCTGCTCTGCTAGGGTTCCGGTGATGCTCGCGGACATTCTGTCCTCTGATCATCTTCTCCGGTAACCCTTCCGCCTTTCTGAGACCAGCAGGATGTTGGTTGCTACCTTAGCGGAGGGCTTTCTCCAGGATGATGCCGAACTCGCCGCTCAGGTCGGTGAACCGTCGGCAACCAGAGAGTCGGCTCCTCCCGCAGTGCCTACTGACGATGCTCCTCCTCTGGGTATTGAAGAGGCACCGCCTGGGGAGGTGCCGGCTCCCGACCGCGAGGTCATCGACGCGGATGACTAGCCGCTGGAGACCAGGCGTCGAAGGGCTCGGCTGGCTGACACTTTGCCCCCATTTGGGACTACCACCAGCTCGCGCCCCGTGAAGAAGGTCAAAGTCATGCTCCCTATGGCGGTTTCTTCTCTTGCGCTGGTTGTTCGGCCCTGCCTGTGTCTGTGCCCACTGCTCCGATAACCTCGGCTCGAGGGGCCGCTCTTCCTGCACCCCCTCTAACTCAGGCAAGTTCCTCGGCCACCTGGCCTCCCCTTCCTCCCCCTGCGGGAGTTGCAGGCCCCCATCCTATCCATCTAGTCTTGTCATCCAAGGTTGACCCGAGTACGGCTTATGAAGCTCCTGTCATCGAGCCACACAAGTTGGCCCGAGTCGTGCACCTGTATGGTCCGTTAAGCGACGATTTGTGTCACGGGCTCTGGGAGTCCGATTATCAAGACCTGATCAGCAGAGCTATCTCCCTTGTATCGGAGGCCAGTCATGTGTGTTTTCTTAATGGTTCGCGCTTCTTCATTCCCTCACTTCTTCCTTAGGCCCACAACTTACTTTCTTTCTTTTTGTAGCTCTTTGGCTCGATCTATGACATGGTCGTCTGCTTTATAATTCAAGCTCGGGCCCTGAACGAGGCCAAATCCCGAGAGGAGAGACTGGAGGCCCAGCTCCGTCATGCGCGGCTACGATCCAACGATGAGGCCCTGAACAGTCTGCGAGATGAGAACCTGACCCTTCAAGATCAGGCGGCCCGCTCAGCTGTGTGACTCGAGGAGATCCTGTCGGAGCTGGACACGACCAATGAGGTGGTCACCCAGGCGCGCCGCCAAATTGCTTGCCTGGAATACACGGAGGGCAAGGCCCGGGACCTCGAGCACCAGACTCAGTCCGAGCTGGCCAAGGTCAAGGCGGAGCTCCTAGAGGTGAGCCAGTCAGCCACTACACTGCGCACCGATCTGACGGTCAAGGAGGAGGAGCTGAACACTCGCTCAAGGGACCTTGCACTGCTCAGGAGGCAGCACGCCTCCCAGGAGTCGGAGCTGAAGACAGTCCGAGAGGATCTGGAGGCGGTCTGAGCTTATGCCGACCCTCAGCGGTGCGCTCATAGGCCTTAAGCCTCCTAATTCTGAGTTGCTGCTGAGGGCGGTTGCCTCCAATTTTTGCTCTTTCTTTTTTGGTAGAGGCCAAGCCTCTTCTTTGCTGTAGTAAGGCCATTTAAATGCAAGTCTTTTTTCCTTCGGGCGACTAGCGGTGTTGGTGCTTGGATGGCTAGAGTGGGGGGGGGGGGGGTGAATGTAGCATTTTTGAGTTTTCTGCACTTAAGGGTTAGCAGTAGCAGCAGAAACAATACAAAGCAAGCACCAACAGAAAACTAAAATGCAAATCACAAACTCTAACACGAGGATGTACAAGGTTCGGGGATAACTTACTCCTACTCCTTGGCGTGCTCGTAAGGTGGGTGATCCCTTGATCGTCGGTAGATCAAGCCCCGGGAAATCCGAATAAGATAACACCTCCTTTTCGGTGGAGAAACCTCTCCACGCAAATAGTCTCAAGAGTATCCGAAATTAAGCACAGAGACAAAAAGGAAGATCTTACAGATCGCTAACAAAGCACAAGGATGAGAATAGGAGAACAGATCACCGAGCACAGCACAGCACCACCAACGCAAGAACTCTCAGCTCTTCATTTGCTTGCTGATCCACTCACAACTTTCTCCACAGACTCAAGGTTACAGCTTTGCAAGAGATCGCTTCAAGGTGTCGAATGATGCAAGAGAGATGTCGCAAGAGAGTTGTCTTCTCCTCTTCGCCAGCCAACTCATAAACCTGCTGCCCATCGCTAGGTCACCAGACACTCCTCTGCAACTCACCAGCTATAATAGCCCAGCTACCCTGGCCTCTTCTGGACTTCCTGAACCCTCTCCAGTCGAGCCCCAGGTTAGTTCGTCAGCTTCCCAGCCGTTTCAGCTCGCGCCAGAAGACATTGTATCCTGCGAAAGGAAAACAACCAAAACCTACCGTAGCGAAAGCCTCCGGTTGACTCTCCTTGAGTAATCCTGAATTACCAGCATACTTAGCAGTTGTTTAGCACAGCAAATCAACAGAGAATCAATTATCAGAAGATCATAATAGATATCAGTAATGTTCAGAAGGAAATCAGAACGCGATCAGAAGTCTGACAGCGTATTTGAATTAAAGTTCAGCTATTGATCGGTCCACAAACTGATCAGAGATGACCCTGATCGGTGACCAGACCGATCAGTGTAAGTCTTGAACGATCAGGGTCCAGCCTAATCGGTCCACAGTGAGAAAACGGGGATCGCGGACTAATATGTGATCGGTCACACTGACCGATCACAGCTTAGGGATCGGTCACCAGACCGATCCTCAACTTGCAAGAGCTTTCTCCTGCTTTCACCAGCCAGAGGCCCTGATCGGTCACCTAACCGATCAGGTTGTGCCCTGATCGGTCTGGTGACCGATCAAGTCACTCCCTGACCGATCAGGTGCCATCCTGATCGGTCGGGATGAGGAATTCACGATATTTGATCGGTCAGAGGGATCGATCAAGGTTTATCCTATAAACCTACTGATCTCTCTGATCGTTCACTAGACCGATCAGAGACCACACAGAAACATTCTGTTCTTTCTCTGATCGTTCACCAGAACGATCAGGAGCCAAATAGAAAATTTCTGTTCTCAATCTGATCATTCACCAGAACGGTCAGTCTTCCCTGGATCGGTCACCAGACCGATCCACAACAGGGAGTTCATGCCAACTCCCTGATCGGTCACCAGACTGATCTAGAGACTCCCAATCCAACCCTAAGTCCAGAGAACAACTCCCTAGCCTTCTCTGACTCGTATTCAGTCCCCCGGACCAAGACTCCGTGCCCAGCTTCACTCATCTGTACTTCATTCAACCTAGCTTCACTCGCTAGGACCTGGCTTCAATCACCAGGGTTTCGGTCACCTATCTTCACTCGCTAGAACCCAGCTTCACTCACCGAGATTTTAATCACCTGACTTCACTCACCAGGACCCGGCTTCACTCATCGGGATTTCCAGTCACCTAGCTTCACTCACCAGGACCCGACTTCACTCACCAGGATTTCAGTCACCTGGCTTCACTCACCAGGACCCGGCTTCACTCACCGGGGTTTCCGGTCACCCGGATTCACACACCGGGAGTCGTGCCCGGTCCCCGACCAGGACTTAAACCAGACTCATCTCATGAACCTAAACTAAAATCGGTGTCAACACCAAAACAACAATCAAGGTCAGACTGCATCAACAAGTGGCGCGAGTGAGATTAGCTCGGCCTTACGAGTGTTTGAGTGACATGCTTGAGTGCGGGGGCTTTTAAGTATTGATCACTTGGGTGAGAGCTCAATCGGACGAATCAGCCTCCCGGGTGACCAGCTTAAACACTCGATTGCAAGTGTTTCTAAGTGACGACCATTCAAAAAATCCAGCTCGGCCAGATTAGATCATTGTTGTTCAGTTATTTCGATCGTGGGTGGTCGCACGACCAATTTGGAAATTAAGTTTAGGAAGTCACGAGGACTCTCCTGCTCATAGTTCGCCCGAAGGTGAGAGATTAGATCCTCGGTCGGGTAGCTCCTAGGGAGCGTGGGCCGTCACGCGTCCGACTAGGAACCGCGCCGAGGGGTTCGTGGGAGCATGCCCACTTATAACTCGCGAGTGCGAGAGTATGGGACGCTCAGTCGGTCAGACCCAGGGAGCATGGGCCGCCATGCGTCCAACTAGGAGCCGAGCCGAGGGGTTCGTGGGAGCATGGCCACTTATAACTCGCGAGTGCGAGAGTCTGGGATGCTCAGTCGGTCTGACCTAGGGAGTGTGGGCCGCCATGCGTCCGACTGGGAGCCGAGCCGAGGGGTTCATGGGAGCATGCCATCTTATAACTCTCGAGAGCGAGAGTCTGGACACTCGGTCAGGTCAGACCCAGGGAGTGTGGGCCGCCACTGGTCAGACTGGGAGCCGAGTCGAGGGGTTCGTGGTAGCATGCCCACTTATAACTCGCGAGAGCGAGAGTCTGGACACTCTGTCGGGTCAGACACAGGGAGTGTGGGCTGCCACGTGTCCGACTGGGAGTCGAGCCAAGGGGTTCGTGGGAGCATACTCACTTATAACTCGTGGAAGCGAGAGTCTGGACACTCGGTCGGGCTAGACCCGGGGAGCGTGGGCCGCCACGCGCCCGACTGGGAGCCGAGCCGAGGGGTTCGTGGGAGCATGCCCACTTATAACTTGCGGAAGCGAGAGTATGGACACTCGGTCGGGTCAGACCCAGGGAGCGTGGGCCGCCACTCGTTCGACTGGGAGCCGAGCTGAGGGGTTCGTGGGAGCATGACCACTTATAACTCGCGGAAGCGAGAGTATGGGCACTCGGTCGGGTCAGACCCAGGGAGCATGGGTCGCTACGCGTCCGACTGGGAGACAAGTTGAGGGGTTCGTGGGAGCATGCCCACTTATAACTCGCAGAAGCGAGAGTCTGGACACTCGGTCGGGTCAAACCCAGGGAGCGTGGGCCGCCACGCGTTCGACTGGGAGCCGAGCGGAGGGGTTCGTGGGAGCATGCCCACTTATAACTCGCGGAAGCGAGAGTCTGGACACTCGGTCGGGTCATACCCAGGGAGCATGGGTCGCTACGCGTCCGACTGGGAGCCGCGCCGAGGGGTTCGTGGGAGCATGCCCACTTATAACTCATGGAAGAGAGAGTCTGGACACTCGGTCGGGCCAGACCCAGGGAGCGTGGGCCGCCATGCGCTCGACTGGGAGCCAAGCCGAGGGGTTCGTGGGAGCATGCTCACTTATAACTCGCGGAAACGAGAGTCTTGACACTCGGTCAGGTCATACCCAGGGTGCGTGGGTCGCCACATGTCCGACTAGGAGCCGCGATGAGGGGTTCGTGGGAGCATGCCCACTTATAACTCACGGAAGCGAGAGTCTGGACACTCGGTCGGGTCATACCCAGGGAGCGTGGGTCGCTACGCGTCCGACTGGGAGCCGCGCCGAGGGGTTCGTGGGAGCATGCCCACTTATAACTCATGGAAGAGAGAGTCTGGACACTCGGTCAGGCCAAACCCAGGGAGCGTGGGCCGCCATGCGCCCGACTGGGAGCCAAGCCGAGGGGTTCGTGGGAGCATGCTCACTTATAACTCGCGGAAACGAGAGTCTTGACACTCGGTCGGGTCATACCCAGGGTGCTTGGGTCGCCACACGTCCGACTGGGAGCCGCGACAACGTGGGAGCATGCCCACTTATAACTCGCGGAAGCGAGAGTCTGGACACTCCATTGTGTTAGTAGGAGCCCTAGAGCCAATTATGTGATAATTGACTAGGGGCATTTTGTATCATATTCTATTATTAATAAAGGCATGTTTGGTTATTATACTTACTTTGTATTCTGTGTCGAATGACTAAGTATAATAATGTCCTTGTGTAATAGGTTCTTATCTACATTATATCGATTGGTTGAATCGATAGTGAGATAATGTAGAGAATACTACACTAAATTATTCCTAGTCAAGCATCAATTATTCAGGGACAATATTGATGCATGGAGACTAGCATGTAGGTCAACTGATGACTTGAGCTCACAAGTCATGGATATGTGATATCAAGTTGACACATGGGTATACATTGGAGAATGTGTACTGAATGACCCGCCATGAGAAAGTTTCATAGATTGTCATATGAGTGTCATAGACTTTCTCATGTGACTATTGGTATGAATAGTCCTTAGACCTGAAGTCACTACGGTTCCCTACATAAGGAGTTATGTACTTTGGTATCGTCAAACGTCACCCGTAACAGGGTGGACTATAAAGGCGATCACTGGGTATGTAATGAATTATGCGGAGGGATGTGAGTGATGTAGATAGGATCTATCCCTCCCATATGACGGGAGTGATATCTGTGGGCCCCTTGATCGAGTAGGACTACTGAAACGCATGACCATGCTCAAGTGAGTCAATATGAGATATGAGCTCATTTGTTTGAGTGAGTCTACTCGAGGATCAAGAAACACAAGATTGATTGAGGATGACACGGTCTATATCTCATTGGTCAATCTAGATATCAAGGATAGAAGGACAATGTCATACACTATCATAGTCACGGAGGTTTAGTCGGATCTCAACTTTTCTTGTTACTAGTGTAGCAATGATGCATTGCTAGATGCCGCTCATTGTTTATGTGTCTCAAGTGTTTAGGCGCATTGCCAACGTCACGAGAACCTATTGGGTCACACACAAAGGACACAATGCTTCGGGAAAGTTGATCGGCAGATCTGAGCCCGAGTTGGGAACTTGGGAGATCTGAGCCCGAGTTGGGAACTCGGGAGACCTGAGCGCGAGTTGGGAACTCGGGAGGTCAGTTCGGGGGACTCGAGTTGGGAACTCGAGAGAGACCGAGTCGGAGCTCGGCGGGCCGAGTCGGAGCTCGGCGGATCGGGTCGACACTCGGCGGATCGGGTCAGCACTCGGCAGACTGGGTCGGGAGCTCGCCACTCGGGAGACTTGGTCGGAAGCCCGAGAGGCCCGGTCGGAGTTGCATGGAGGAAAGAGAAAAGTCTCTTTTCATTGGATGAAAAGATTCTTTTCTTGCATGGAAAAGATAAAGAGCCACATAGAAAGATGTGCTCTTTATTGGGAAGCCAAAGAGACACAAACCTCTTCATATTCATGGGATGATTATAAAAGAGGGCCTTGTGACTTTGGATGTGTCTTCTTCTTGCCTTAGCTTTAACCCTTCCCTTCCTCTCTTCTTCCTCTCCTCCCTTTTGGCCGAAACCTTATTGTAAGGTTCTTGGTGTTCTGCGAGCTACCTCAAGTTGCTAGCACAATTAAGGTAGATCTCCCGAAGTTGAGAGATTGTGTCCGTGTGGATACGAATAGAGGCACGGACGCTTGAACGTGCAAGAGATCCGGCGTATCTTGGACGAGCGGGATAACCGAAGGGCACGCTTCAAAGGTATAAACAGTAGATAAATCTATTAGATAGATAGCTTTGTACGAGTTTTCTTTCGCATGGATTGCTCGTGGGTTCTTGTTTCCACTACGTTTTTATTGTTTTGTGCCGGGAGAACCCAACACATTGGGCCAGACCCGGGGAGCGTGGGCCGCCACGCGCCCGACTAGGAGCCGAGCCGAGGGGTTCGTGTGAACATGCCCACTTATAACTTGCAGAAACGAGAGTCTGGACACTCAGTCGGGTCAGACCCGGGGAGCGTGGGCTGCCACACGTTCGACTGGGAGCCGAGCCAAGGGGTTCGTGGGAGCATGCCCACTTTAACTCGCGGAAGCGAGAGTCTGGACACTCGGTCGGGTCAAACCCAGGGAGCGTGGGCCGCCACGCGTCCGACTGGGAGCCGAGTCGAGGGTTCGTGGGAGCATGCTCACTTATAACACGCGGAAGCGAGGGTCTGGTCACTCGGTTGGGTCAGAACCAGGGAGCGTGGGCCGAAACGCGTCCGACTGGGAGCCAAGCTGAGGGGTTCGTGGGAGCATGCCCTCTTATAACTCGCCGAAGCGATAGTCTGGACACTCAGTCGGGTCAGACCCAGGGAGCGTGGGCCGCCACGCGTTCGATTGGGAGCCGAGTTGAGGGGTTCGTGGGAGCATGCCCACTTATAACTCGCGGAAGCGAGAGTCTGGACACTCGGTCGGGTCAAACCCAGGGAGCGTGGGCCGCCACGCATTCGACTGGGAGCCGATCTGAGGGGTTCGTGGGAGTATGCCCACTTATAACTCACGGAAGTGAGAGTTTGGACACTCGGTCGGGTCATACACACGGAGTGTGGGTTGCCACGCGTCCGACTGGGAGCCGCGCTGAGGGGTTCGTGGGAGCATGCCCACTTATAACTCGCGGAAGCGAGAGTCTGGACACTCGGTCGGGCTAGACCCGGGGAGCGTGGGTCGCCACGCGCCCGACTGGAAGCCAAGCCGAGGGTTTCGTGGGAGCATGCCCACTTAGTACTCGCGGAATCGAGAGTCTGGACACTCGGTCGGGTTAGACCCGGGGAGCGTGGGCTGCCAAGCGTCCGACTGGGAGCCGAGCCGAGGGGTTCGTGGGAGCATGCCCACTTATAACTCGCGGAAGCGAGAGTCTGGACACTCGGTTGGGTCAGACCCAGGGAGCGTGGGCCGCCACGCGTCCGACTGGGAGCCGAGTAGAGGGGTTCGTGGGAGCATGCTCACTTATAACTCACCGAAGTGAGGGTCTGGACACTCGGTCGGGTCAGACCCAGGGAGCGTGGGCCGCCACACGTCCGACTGGGAGCCAAGCTGAGGGGTTCGTGGGAGCATGCCCTCTTATAACTCGCAGAAGCGATAGTCTGGACACTCGGTCGGGTCAGACCCAGGGAGCGTGGGCCGCCACGTGCCCGACTGGGAGCCGAGCCGAGGGGTTCGTGGGAGCATGCCCACTTATTACTCGCGGAATCGAGAGTCTGGACACTCGGTCGGGTCAGACCCGGGGAGCGTGGGCTGCCACGCGTCCGACTGGGAGCCGAGCCGAGGGGTTCGTGGGAGCATGCCCACTTATAACTGGCGGAAGCGAGAGTCTGGACACTCGGTTGGGTCAGACCCAGGGAGCGTGGGCCGCCACGCGTCCGACTGGGAGCCGAGTAAAGGGGTTCGTGGGAGCATGCTCACTTATAACTCGCGGAAGTGAGGGTCTGGACACTCGGTCGGGTCAGACCCAGGGAACGTGGGCCGCCACACGTCCGACTGGGAGCCAAGCTGAGGGGTTCATGGGAGCATGCCCTCTTATAACTCGCGGAAGCGATAGTCTGGACACTCGGTCGAGTTAGACCCAGGGAGCGTGGGCCGCACTCGTTCGACTAGGAGCCGAGATGAGGGGTTCGTGGGAGCATGACCACTTATAACTCGCGGATGCGAGAGTATGGGCACTCGGTCCGGTCAGACCCAGGGAGTGTGGGTCACCACGCGCCTGACTGGGAGCCAAGCCGAGGGTTCATGGGAGCATGCCCACTTATAACTCGCGGAAGCGAGAGTCTGGCTTCTCGGTCGGGGACATCCCAGGGAGCGTAGGTCGCCACGCGTCCGACTGGGAGCCGAGCCGAGAGATTCGTAGGAGCATGCCCACTTATAACTCACGGAAGCGAGAGTCTGGACACTCGGTCGGGTCAACCCGGGGAGTGTGGGCTACCACACGTCCGACTGTGAGCCGAGCCGAGGGGTTCGTGGGAGCATGCCCACTTATAACTCGCGGGAGAGAGAGTCTGGAGAGCTTTACTATTTGTCCAAGAAGGCGGGTCTTCCACTATTCGGGTGGGGTTACATAGTACAAATATTTCTAATACCTTGCCGGGCGTGAGCCTCCTCGTGCCAGCCCGCCTAAAATCATGTGCACTCCTGCCCGGAAGGTGCTTTATCGATTGGCCTGCTGTTCGTTCACATCGTCTGGCTCGATGTGCTCTTCTGTTGAGAACAAGTTACGAGCGCTCGGGGGATCTCGCCCGGGTCCTTCAGCGGCTGGGGGGAGGGTTTGCCTTCCCCGACCTAAGCCTCGCCCCGGGGAGACTTGCCTTCTTTGTCGTTGTGCGGTTGTCTCAGGAGCCCGACCCTTGCCAAACTGTCGACATTCCTCCGTGTCGTGGGTGTGGCTATGATGCAACACGCAGTAGGGTCTTCAGCGGGTCAGCGTACATCCCTGAGCTACTTGCTGCACTTGTCTGCGCTCCGACCCTGTTCGGTCGGGCCCTCGTGGGCTGCGGATGGGTCCGCCAGTCGGCTAGATTGCACGGGGCTCAGGAGAGGCGTGTTGGTCGGTTCCTTCTTCCGAGCTGCCTGTGTCTCTTCCATGTTGATTTACTTTACAGCCTTTCCCAACAGGCTGTCGAAGTCCTTGGGCGGCTTTCTGATATGCGAGCGGAAAAAATTCCCTTCCTGCAATCCTTGGGAGAAAGCGCTGATTAATATCTCGGGTGCGGCGGTTGGCACGTCCAGCGCCACCCCGTTAAATCTCTTGATGTAGGCCCGAAGCGACTCCTTCGGGCCCTGCTCAAGGGCAAACAAGTTGGCACTTGTCTTGTGGTGTCTTCGACTGCTGGCGAAGTGCTGGAGGAATGCCCTCCTGAGCTCTTTGAAGCTAGCTATTGACCCATGGGGGAGTTGTCCAAACCATCGTTGAGCGGGTCCCGAGAGCGTGGTTAGGAACGCTCTGCATTTCACGCCCTCAGGGTACTGGTGTAGCAGGGCGGTACTTTCAAACTTCATGAGATGCTCCTCTAGGTTGATGGTGTTAGAGGTTGCAAGGGTGCAAACTTAGTCTCACATTAAGAAACACATGGGAAGATCATTGGTTTATAAGGAATATGGTATCTCCATTGACATGAGGCCTTTTGGGAAGAGCCCAAGAGCAAAACCATGAGGGCTTAGGCCCAAAGTGGACAATATCATGCCATTGTGGAGGTATCTTAATTCCTTTTGGTCCTAACAAATGGTATCAGAGCCAGGTTACTCATCCAGATCTAACCATGTGTGTTAAGCCTTAAATAAAGGATATGTGGGCTCCCGTGTCTTGATCAAAGAGGACCAGTTCTAGCTGCGGCTAGGTGGTGAAGTCCTAGTAGGTCAGGTGGACCGAGGGGCAGAAAGTCCTAGTGGATCAGACATCAAGAACGGAAAAGGTTTCCGTTTGTGGTGGGGCATGTGGTCCTTTGTTTGAGGGGAGGATTATTAGAGGTTGCAAGGGTGCAAACTTAGTCCCACATTGAGAAACACATAAGAAGATCATTGGTTTATAAGGAATATGATATCTCCATTGGCATGAGGCCTTTTGGGGAGAGCCCAAGAGCAAAACCATGAGGGCTTAGGCCCAAAGTGGACAATATCATGTCATTGTGGAGGTATCTTAATTTCTTTTGGTCCTAATAGATGGCTCCAGCATATTCGGGCATGGTGAAGAACCGGAGATGCTTAGGAACCGGCTCCTCCAGGATCCATGACGAGAAGGGGTTGCACTTTATAGCCGACGGCGACGTGAAGGCCGGGGCCTTTCCTTTTTCCAGTAGGGGTCTGTGCGCTTGACTGGATGCGGATACTTCCGCTGGCATGGGCTCGACCTCGTCGTCCCAACCCCGACCGGGAGCGGCAGGGAAGGGGACCGAGCCTCCTTCGGGTGGGGCAGCTCGTCTTCGTCCTCCTGAGGGGCCATGGGCCGAGGGCCTAGGAACTCGAGCTGCTTGGCTGCCGGCCTGCGATAGCTGCTGGGAGGCTCTCTGGGCCCGAGTGGCCCGTAAGAGCTTGTACTCCTCGGGTGTGACGGTCATCATGACCCGATTGGGTGCTTCCATCATACACTGCCGATCAGGCTAAGTGTCCCTCCTTCTAGCGCCAAATTTAATCCTGTCGCGAAGCGAGGTGGAAGTCCCAAGGGCGAGATGGTACACCGAGTGCCACGAGCTCTGTTGACCTGGCTCCGAGCTGGCGGTGACCTGGCTAGGACCTGCGGCAAGAGGACCGTTAGCAAACCTGCCGGGGATTTTCCCCGGTCAGGCCCTTCGACGGTCAAGTCAGTATCCATAGGCAGTATATTAGAGCAAAGGAACTGCAGGAGAGTAAAAATGGAGTGCTGTTTTGCATACCTGCGGAATGAGGAGGGGAGGGGCTTATATAGCCGGGGGAGCTGACAACCCCTGTCGGTGTCGACGAGACGGGGGTATGGTGTCTGTCAGCTCGTAGGAGAGCACCTAGATGTACCGCAGCGTGGCACGGTGTGCTCGGATGGTACAACCGTACTGAGTTAGCGGGATAACCGCGAGATGTGTCATAAATAGGTAAGGCACGTAGTACCCTGACGTCATGGTCGTACCCCGGATGCGCCGATGTAGGGTGGCGTAGGGGAGAGCTAGTTCGGAGACCGAGTGCCGACCGGCGAGTCCGAGTATTATAGACCGTGTCGGGTCACGTCCAGGGAGCGTGGGTCGCCACGCGTCCGACTGGGAGCTGAGAGACCTGAGGTACGCCCTGAGTTGGGGGTTTGTTAAGTTATGTTTGTCTTGCCATGTTTCGAGTCTATTAGTTATCCGGTTGCTGGAGTGTCGAGGACTGAGATACCCGACCCAGCCGTGGGTCGGGAAACAGAGCAAGTGTCCGAGTTGGGGAGCGCTCGGGCTCGACTCGCCCGAGCCCGCTCGGGGTCAGTCGGTTAATGCTTTGGGAGGGTTCCTAGTTCGGGGACTTCCCGGGTGAGGCCTTCGTCGACCCTTCTGATAGGTCCTCGTGGTGCCAGATTGGTTGGTTGAGCTGGCCGAGCTATTCGTAAGTAAGATCGGGATCATATAGGATTGATAGCTTTTGTACATGTTTAGTGAAGCCAATGTCAACTTGTTACGTGACTTTATAAAGATTCAATGCTTGATATATTGTTGTTTGACCACATTCCTTGAAGGTACATTGACCAAAAATTTTTGTTTTATGGACAAAACATGTGATGATAGTTGTTGTTCAGACAAAAAGTCTAAGTTGGGACTTGCTTGAAATACACATGGAAACAACTTAGTGTGTCCAAGGATGATGATGACTTGATGGCTCAAGCTCGTGAGAGAATATTGGAGAAGAATGTTATAGGACATCCGAAGTACCAGCAGGATAAGGAACATATATCAGGGTACGTGTAGCTAAGCTAAAGGATATGAAGTACGTAGGCGAAACATGATCATATGACACGTTGACCCGAAGGTTCAATGCATTTGAAGATGTGCTACAAGGTAACTCTTAAATGAGTCAAGAGTTAATAGGCTTGTGCAGACCTTATGCAATTGAACTAAGGACCTTATGTTGTGTACAAGTTATCATCTTGAGATCTGAGAGTCAAAATTTGATAAGATCAGTATGTGTCTTCCTCATGTGCTAGCCACAACATCCAGACTCGTAACCCCCATAATTTACCTCATATGTGTTATCCCTAAGATTGGTTAGCGAAGGCGTTGGGCGAGCGAATCATTTTTTACCATCTTATGCTACAGACATGTGCAGACCTTGTGTAGTTTTTCATTTTTTTTCATTTTTTTTTATTTTAGTTTGTGATTATGTCATTTTAGATTTTGTATTTAAGAGTTAGGAGTTGGGTTGTAATGTTAAATATAAAAAAAATTCAAATAAAAAAATTATTAAGGTTGACACGCATGAGCAGAACTGGCATAAGCACAGCTGGTCATATTGGGCCTAAGGGTAGAGTCACACTATGGTGTACTAGGGGGGTAGCGTGGGTGGGATCCACAAGCATATAAAGAGAAAAAAATGAAACATATAAGAGATAAGAGAGGAAAAAAATTAATCTAAGTACATATTAATCCAGAGACTATTGATATCAGTCCAGGGGCTAATAGCCCTGGTAGATTAGTCCAGGTGGCCAGGTGGGTACATCCTTCTTGCTCTGCCCCATTGTCTAGGCCCAGATTAAATAAAAAAATTATTAATTTATTCAACCCTATGCTCGCAAATAAGTCAAATGAAAAGGTCTATTACATTACTTTGTACCAATTAAATAAATTTATAATTAATAATAAATTGTAAGGATATGAAATAAAATTAATATAAAAGAACATTTTTGGTCCTCATTTGTAAAGCATGCAAATTACATATGGGCCCTTAGAATCAATTTTTTTACATAAGCTTGAAAGTTTCTAGGGTTCTATGTCATCGATGTCACTCCTGTATTGTGTTTTGTGTCAATTTAATCGTGAATAAACTCAGATGCTGTCCTCCCAAAGTAGTTAATCATCGAGGAGAGTCCACTGTACACTCTATGATTAGTTCTAATTAATTGTTATTTTTGATTTTCTTGTTGCATTCTTCGTTCTTTGGTTTCATTTTAGATTCATTTGCTTGAATCTGTTTTCCGGTCCAGAGGACGCGGTTCACAGGATTCATATAGAGTCGAGTGGAAGACGGTCGACATAGAAAAAAAATTCAAACTATTCCTTTACACAAACTGAAACCACGAACTAAGATTAATTTTCTTTTTCTTTCTTTTGATAGCGTCGTTATTTAGATTTTGAGCCAATAATATATGATGTTTTAGAATTTCTTTGGGTTACTACTTACTTAAGAAATGAAATTGGGATGAAAAAATGATTTATTTCATGTCATTGATTAATAACTTTAACATTTTTATTGTCTGTTTGGAAGGAGATGAGGAAAGTGCAAGTAATAAAAGATAATTTTTATTCTTATTTGGGGAGAAGTGAAGGAAAGGGGTGAGATATTGGAAGGGGAACTTTTACCCTTCCTTACCTGACTTATTTTCTTAGTGTTTAAGTTTGGATTGTGAAAAGTAGGTTACAAAATTTAACTAGTGATGATTAGATAAATGAGAGAGAAACATATATTTTTAACTAATGAAACTATTGTAAAAAAAGTTTCAAAATATGAAAATTCAAAAAAAAAAATAAGATTATTATTTTATGTTACTATATAATTATAAAATTTATATTTTTTTATTTTATTAATTATATTATATTGTTGGCCACTGTCTTCACCCTTAACCTATTAAAATTATATATATATATATAGTAACTGGATTATTAATGGCTAAGCATATCAAATAAAAATTAGAAAGACTAGTAATATAAGGAATTAATTTATTTAATCCCATGAAAAACTTAATCAGAATTTAATTAATTGTTACTATATTTAAATAAACTTATTGAACCTCATCTAAAACCCTATCAAATCATTCTACATGTCACAAAACATAATTTATTTCTATATATATTTTTTCACATCTCTTTAAAAAGTAATTTTAAGTGAAGAATTTTATTGTAACAAAATAGAAATCAATGTATTGTAATTAAATGAACTATTATTAAATTTTAATTAAACTGTTAATTATAGCTTTATCAAATTATTTTACAAAAGTTACAAAATAAAAGTATTTATGAGTTTCATTTTATATTTTTGAAAAAAGTAATTTTAAATATTGAGCAATTTTTTTTTATGGATGTTATAGAATTTTTAGATGTTTAATAAGAACCAATATTAGAAATAGAGAATCTGGAAGCAATCGAGCATGGAACATTTCTGTATCACAATAAAATAAAATGAGTTCATGTGAAATGGTCGCTAGATTGAACTTTTCCTTATCGCAATAAAGAGAACAGGAGTAATGGACACACACATAAACAACCTACGTTACTTCTACCAGACAAATGAAAGATAATCAAAGGATTTTTCCACCAGAAAAAGAGAATATTTGGCATTGTTGTGAATGACACGTTGAAAAAAAAATTAAAGTTTCTCTTGCTCCCTCTTCTAGGGACCTGCTGCTGCTTCCATTATCCTGGACATCGAACAAAGAACACATCAAAAAGAAATACTCAGCTAAATCTAAACAGCTATGTTATGTTATTTTTGAAGGAAAATCGCTTGAAATTGGTCTATTTCCATCGCTGCACCAAGGAAGCATGATATCCCGGCCCATTGATTTATGATGGACATTTAAGCAGATGGTTAATTTCCTTTTACCATAATTAAATTCCAATTAAAACAGCATTTACTGATCGGAGATTTGATTGGATTGTAATTTTGCATCGGTATTGAATAGCTATAATTGTGGGAACAAAAAAAAAACAGCCATTTTAATTACGACTTCAGCATATCATCATTTTCAATTAAATCTTTCTATTAAGCTTAATTGAATGGGTAGAGTTAACACCTTTGCTTACGCTTCTCCAGGAAACGCTGCAGCGATTTCTTTCGCGCCAGCGGCAATAATCCTGCGGAAGAAAAAACAGGGGGAAAAAAGGGAAACATGCCACGTGTCGGAGAAGTTAATTTTATGACGTCGACTTACCATGGTTAAATTTCGCCAGTAAACCTAACCCGGCGGCACTGTAGTCGACGTTGCTGCCGCTTTCCATCGCAAACTTCATTATAGCTTCCGCCTGTTAATTGAATTGTTTATTTTTGTAAAAAAAAATATTATGAAGGATTTTTTTAACAAATGATAATTGAACGGACCTTTTGTCTCGGCAGATCGAAAACAGAGACCTTGCCGTTGTAAACGATCGTCAATGGCGCCGCTGCCGATTTGTTCTCCGTCTTCATCGCCGGCGGCCTATCGCCACGCGATTGAGTTTCAGACTTCATGCGAAGAGAAGAAAGAGGCGAGAGAGAGAGAGAGAGAGAGAGACCTGCGTGACGGATCTAGAGAGGGGATCGGGATCGGGATCGGCATCGGCAACGGGGAGAAGAATCGATCCGCCTGAGGCTGAGATAGCGGCGTCTCGGAGAAGGCGGCTTGCGAGGAGATCACTCTTTGCAAGAGAAGCCGATCGATCGGGGAGACAGCGCTCTGATCGATTCCTAATGAAACCCAAAAAAAAAAAAGAGGGGGTTTAGAGTGTGAAATCGGACTTAGGGACGACTCGGACTCCACCGATGAAACGATCGACGAGAAGAGATGAGAGGGGAAACGGGCGCTGCCTGCGGCGGAGTCGCGATCGACGGCGCTGTAGGATCGAGCGTTCTCCATGGCGAAGAAGTCTATTTCCACGACTGCTCTCGGCATGGTTTGCCTGTTGCTTCTTTTGGCTTTATTTGCCTTTCTTTCTGGTTTGGGTGGTGTTTAAATAGGGGGCGAGGAGAACCACCTCCAATACTACGACCTAAGAAAAGGCACGTGACAGGGACATCGGGGTTTTAAGGAACACGCGGCGGAAATCGGACTTCGAAGGGAGCTGTCACTGGGTCATAGCGTCGCGCGGGACGCGATTAATGGGCCGTGGTCGTACGGTTAGAGATGTCGGCGACGAGACATTGGGCGCGATCAGAATGTACAGGCGTGCGATATTTAATCCAGATAACAGATAAATTAAATCTGATGGTCTGATTTTAGAAAAATTTTTTATTGATAAATCGAAAAATATTCACGATGGACGATCTAAAAATCTATCAATTCATGTCCCATTTAAAAAAAAATTCCTACAAAAAATATCATAGCTGAGAATCGAACCGAGAATATCTAGGATAGCGACTAGTCGCCCTACCATTACACCATAGCTCTGGAGGCTACATTTGATATATATTTCATAATGAAAATGATAATAAATTTTAATTAAGAGATTTATAAATTTAATGATAATTTAATAGGGGCTGGATTATAAAATTAAAGATATCATATTTATATTTTGATTTTGATTTTCATATACTACGTATCGTGAACGAGAATCTAAACTTGTTTACCAAGCACTCCAGGATGAATTTGGATTGAGTTCGTTGGTATTGATCTGTTTCGTTAAATAGATTAAATAAAAGTTTTAACTTAATTTGAATTAAGTCTGTTAAATTGAGTTAAATAATATAAATAAATTATATTGAAATTTTAGATATTTATTTTAATATAGATCTAGGCAGGTCAATCTCAGTCCGTCATATTGAGTTTAGATTGGTTGGCGGGTTGAGAATTTATATTTAAAATTAAAATTAAAATGAAAATTTTAATGGGTTCATGATTTAACCTGCCTAATTATTAATCAAATTTAAAATTTTCAATCATTTGATAGACTATAGTGTTGGCTTATCTCATTCGTAATCTGCCTTAAGTGGGATTGAATCGAAACTTTCCTAACACATTAAGATGACGGACTGGCCCACCTCTCGTCGAGCCATTTAATAGGTTTTGATGGTTGATTCATCCTAAATGACAAAGTCAAAAATAGTAATAAAAAAATTAATTGTGCATACAATTAACCTAATTACTTTTTATATATTAATTACCCAACTTTTTATAATAAAATTAAATAGATTTATCAAAAAACTAAATTAAATATTTTAAAAATTGATAAAAATATTTATACTATTATATTTTTAACAAATAAAATAAGAATTTATTAAATATTTCAACACTCCCTGCATAAACTAGTGAATCAAAATATTTTATTTTCAATTTCAAATAATAATTTAGATCATCTGATTAAATATTTTTTATTTATTTTGTCAACCTATTTGTTTATTTCATCAATTAAAATCTATTTGATGTATTTGTATGATTAGTTTAATTTTCTGGTCCGGTCTATTAATCTATTTTTTATTCTAAGTTAAGTTATATTTTATTTTTTTTGTTTTATAATTTTGTTTTATGATTTTTTTGGATCTTAGTTTTATTTTTTGGGTTTAGTTTTTGATTTTTTCAGGTTCTAGTTTCTAGGTTATGTTTTTGATTTTTAGCTAGTTTTAGGGTTTTAGATTTTGTTCTAATTTCTTGGTTCTGAATTCTGATTAGTGTATATTCTTGGGTTTTAAATTTTGGATTTTGATTTTATTTTGGTTTTTGTTTTTATTCTATATTTTGGGTTTCATTTTGTTTTAGTTTTTGTTTTGATTTTAGTTTTAGTGTGGTTCTATTTTTTTAAAGCCTAAATATGTAATTATTATGATCAAATTCCATAGAAATTTCTCATCAACTATTCGAGTAAATCAGAAAGTATTCACGGAAGTTCATCTAAGCGACCAATATTCTTAAATTTATCGTTCTATTAGAGGAAAATTTCTATGATGTGTCATAGTTGATATTGGATTCTCAAATGTTTGATTAATTGCTTTAAAGTCCAACTTTTGATTTTGGTCATAAGTTTTGGTCCTAATTTGGATTCTCTTCTATTTTATTTGTTTAGAAAACTATGGAATTTGGTGGTGAGCATTGCGGATAGGTTGATTCAGACTGGCACCGGTTTGGTGTAGTCTGTTGGATGGGTAAAAGAAAATAGGAGGAAAAAAATTGAGAATTAATGAAAATAAGGAATTAATGATGATGCTAAAATAAAATAGCGGAAAGTGTAGATGAAATAGATGGCGATAAATAGATAAGAGAAATAAAATCATAATGATGAAACTAATTATTCTAACTCGAATACGGACAGTTGAGATAAACATAAGGAATAAAAAAAGAAAAAAATAATTGACGAGATAAAGGAAGACACTAGTATTATTAGAATATAAGGTTAGCAGAAGATAATAGTTTGTGCGAATAACTGAGTCTAAGTGGGAATGATAATTTCGTTTGAACTAAGTGGAGGATCGATTAGCCGTCTTTAGGCATAGGTCATTAAAGTCTATGCCTAGGGCCTTAATTTTTATTGGGACTCATTATTTTAATATATTAAACATATTTTTATTATATATTTTAAGAAAATAGAAAAGAATAAGGTCTTGATAAAAAATTTACGTATCTTATTTTTTAGTTAAATCTATAGATTTTATAAAAATCTTATTATGGTTCCAATGGATAGAGTCATAAGGGGTTCTCTTTTTAATATTTTAAATTTAATTTTTATTATGTATGTTATTTTATAAGATCTAATGTCACGACCCTAGAGGCACATACTTACTCGAAAATCAGACAGTATCTCCTCTGTACAACGGACAAGATGGGGAAAATATACATACATTCTCACTATATAAATTAGCCACAAGCGACTAGTATCACAAAATATAGAAGATAAACACAACCACACAGTTATAAGATAACGGGTGGCTCAGCCACCTTAAACATAAAATAAACTACAACCCAAAAGTAAAATTCCAAATGTCTCTGTAATATCGACAAAACATGTTCGAATACCTGATAAACAAATAAAATACGAAAACTCACCAAATATCGAAATAAAAGCAACTAAACCAAATGCGAAAAATAACTCAACTCCGGGGACTAACAACTGGATCATCTCCTGCCTCTAAGAAATACGACTACCTGCTATTTGAAACAAAAAGAGAAAGCAGGGGTGGTGAGTCCGGGCAGACTCAGCGGGTATATGAGTAGACAATAAGCATGACATAACAAAAGATGTAATAAGTAGAGAATCAACAGAGTGCAGTCCATAAGGAATATAGGAATACCTAAACATGCATAACATATATAGAACAACATGTTATAAAACCGAATAACAACTAAGCAGGTATAAAACAACGCGACAACCATAAATCCAACATATACATGCATGTCAACCAAGTGTAACAATCATAGCTCATATAAATGCAACAAACACAAGAAAATGCATAAACGAAATACGTATGCATATGATGCAATGACATGTGTCACCCCTGAAGCCAGTCAAGCCGCCAACACATCTCATCTATGTGACCAAGTGGGTAGGGCTGTGACAACTGTGCGCACTCCAACAAATACCGCAGAAAGGTGTGGTTGAGTAAACAGGATGCTGGGGAGCCAACACTCCAAAACCTCGATACATAGGGGGAGTTACCAACAGCTCTAATATCCCTCAAAAATAACGGTGAGGGTGTCACTGTTTGCCTACTGTTGCAACATGTGTGACATAACAGGACAGTTGCTCGCACTCTAACAACTACCACGACAACAAGTGGTTTAGTGAATCGAGCAACGAAATGACTAACGACGACTTAACCATATGGAAGCCCAACAGTCATTAGTATGCAACGTGCAGATATGATGCATGCTACAAGATGCACGAACAACCGGAGAAACAACGATGCAACAAAATCCAACAAGTAAACCATGCATCGATACAACCAACCAGAAATCGAAAACCAACGATTATGCACCTACACTACTAGGTAGGATATTTCTAATGTCAAAGAAACCCAGTCGTGTTTTATGGACTTCTAAGTACTCGCGTACCAGCGGCACTTTACAGAACAGAAAACCAACAGAGGACTGTACGGATACGAATATTGAATACTCGAAGATCAACGAAGAATAAATATCAACAGCGATGTTAAAATAACAAACAACAAGGAATAAGGTCAAACAATTTAGTAGACATAAAATAGCCATGTTTTAAGGTAAAAGAGTTACACGAGTACAAAGGAGAAGTGCCCGCCTTTTATTTGTAGAAATTCGTAAACGAAGAAGACCTTCCACGATCAACCAAACGAATCCAAATCAAGGTCCTGTATAATAGGCATAGTTTTAGCTATCTATACAATTAAATAAAATAAAACTAAACTATTCACTAATCATGACAAGAATCAAATCCTAGCAAGACTTAAACCATCATGTTACAAGGGTAGTTCACGGTGAAATTCATAAGCACTTAACCAACCATATCAAACTCCCCTATCCACGTATCAAGGATACAAGGTTACTTCCCAACAATGATTCCACCAATCACCAGCTAAATACATAATGAAAACTCAAGGTATTAATATGGCAAAATCCTTTACAACTGAAACAAACCAATACCAAAACTAGCCCCAAATAAATTCCCAAACCCAACAAGTCACTCACAACAATTTTTCTACAACTAACCATGCTTCACTACAAATTCTAGGATTTTAACACAGAATATTACAACACCCAAAATTAGTGCTCATGGTAAGCAAAAATCTCCATCGATGACTCTGATCAAACCCACCCATTCCAAATGCCACGACAGGGAATAAAGAACAGAGTAATAATTGAAACTACACAATTTATTTTTGCTAGAGATCGAAAACTACTCCACACATGATTGAAATTAGCCACCAATAACTCACGGCAACATCTCAAGATTCAACCTTAAACCACAACCTAAACAAACATCTCCCAACCAAACAACCAACTTTTAATCCCTTACCTTGATTGCTCACGGTCAAAACCCTTCTAAAGGATCTTGCCCAAGGTCTGATCCTGCCCAAGCTCTTCACAAGCATCAACTGAACCTTGCTCTCTCTCCAAATCTGACGACCCGACACAAGAGAAGGAAGATCGCTGGCGTCGATCGAGTGAGGAGGAATTAGGGCTCGGTGGCAAAGTGGAGATGAAATCGTGTGGGGTCGGCGGGCGCGATCAGGAAGACGGGCACTCAGCGTCTCGTCCGTGCACGCCGAAGAAAACGAAGAAGTAGGAGGAGAACAGAGGGCGCGGTGGCAGCGTCCCTCGCTGCGGCGTCGGGCGTCGGCTAGGGTTCGGCGGCGTCGACGTCGGGCAAAGGGGGAGAAACAAAAACTGATCACAGGGGAGAGGGTTTTAGGGTGTTTTATAATTGTTTTTGGCATTTTGCAAATAAGCCCTCCAAGTTCAGTAAATTTCAACTAAGCCCTTATATTTCGAATTTTGCCATTTAGCCCCCCTGAAACTCGGTATTTAACATCTATGTATTTCTCTTCAATATCTTTCAACACTAGCCTTCTCTCGTTACATTTATTTTTTGTTAGTGACGTTTTCTTTTCTGATTAGTAAGAACATAAATTAGAATTTTTTTTATCCATGCAATGTAAAATAAAAAATATTAGTCTTTTTTCGAATTCCCCTTCTTCCCTTGACTAGCTGCCCCTCTTTGTACTTTTCTCGCTCATTGATATTGGGAAAGAGAAATTACATCTAACGTTGTCATGTTGATTCGGTTGGTTCTACTATGCTCCTTACTTAATTAAGTTTAAATATTGAGGGATTGATCCATATTGTGTTCGATCGAAATAGAGGATTTTATTATTTTTGAGCACTAGTGAGTTAGATATTTTTGTCATTCCGCTTCCTTGATAGACATTATGTTTTGCATTTATTTATATGTATTTACAGAAATACATTTTTTGATTTCCCTTTTGTTTCTATTCTATCATTTATAACTATTTTGATTTAGGTGATAAAAAATATGATTTATTTTTTCTTTTGTTTTGTGCCTAAAATGACTTATTTAGATTTTAATAAATGATAATGGCTGGTTTGATCTTGTTATAATCTCCATTTTCTAAGGATTATATTGTTAACATTTTGTATATGTATTATTTATTTATTTTTATGATTTGCGATGATGATGAGTTGAAGATGGAAACATGATTTTTTTTTTCTATTATTGTCCCATTTCATTTATTCCTTTTTGTAAGAATTATTATTTTCGTCTTTTATTTGAATAATTAGACATATTTTTTTATCTTTCTTAGTTTTTAAACAATTCTAAATATATTTATTTTCGACCAAGTTGGTTGTCAGTTACAAGTCCGAATGAAAAAGGACGAGTAATTTTTTTTAAAATAATGTTAAAGACTTTTTATTTTTTTGCCTAGGGCCTTAAAGAGGCTTGAGCCGGCTCTGCGATTATGATAGAGAATATGGAGAGATTTTATAGACCGATTAAATAATTAGATAATTGAGTATGGAAATTTTTAGATTTAAATATCAAAGTGAGTTTGATAGAATCCTATATCAAAGTGAGTTTGATAGAATCCTATCTATAATTAATCGATCGATCTGAATATTAGATTACTATATATATATATATATATATATATATATATCGTTTTTTAATTTTTTCGTTTAAATTTTTTTTATGTTTGATATTAGGATTTAATTTTTAAATTCTAAAGATAAATTTTGATTGAGATAATCTAAAAAAAGTTAAGGTGTTCAAAGACAAAGACAGACGTACGTACATACACAGAGCAGTTAATTAACTGCAAAGTCAATTGCTTAGGAATATATTTTCATATTTAAAAGGAAAAATATAGTAACTGTAATCTGTTATTCTCCAATAAAGAATTAATAATTAGAGCTGATCATCCCAACCGATTCAATTATATAGATATCAATCATATAAAATACAGATAAATAAATTATAAAAATATTTTACCCTAATATATATAATGAACCTTTGTATGGAGATATTAGAAATATTTTACACATGTTGAAAATTAATTTTAAAATTTATTGGAATAAATATTTATATAGATATCAATTATATTAACCCACGGGGACAAACAAAGAACTAATAAATATCTCATATAATAGTGTTTTAACTTCTAATTCTATTTACATCAAAATAAGTTTTTTAATTGGCATCCGATATACAAGTTTGGTTATACTGCAAATGAACACAATCTATTAAGTTATATACATTTTTCCACACTGGCGAATGTATAATCAATACATTTACAAATTATACATAAAATTGCATATGATAATAAGATATTTGAGTGGGATATGAGTAAATCATTCTCAGATGGAAAGCTGAATATTCGATAGGATGAAAATAAATATAATAAATAAGAATAGAGATCGATAAAATTCGATCTAAATAGGATCATTATAACTTTGAGTCATAATAAAATATGTTTTTTTGTAGGCATCGGCGGCCGTGACGTAGGATTTAGAGAAGAATATGATTTGAAATTTTTGAGGTGAGGTATGCTGATCCAATGCGGACATAATGGCGGTTGAATTTAGAATTTAGGCTACGTTTGGTTAGCGGTAATGTAATCTGATTTGTAATGTAATGAAGTTTGTAATGTAATCCAGATTACATATTGTTGGCATTGTAATCCAGATTATAATACTTTTACTAGCTTTTGTAATACAGATTACATCATATTACAGTTTTAAAACTGTAACAAACAAAGTAATCAATCTTGTAATGTAATCCAAGGCTGATTACCCCTTACCAAACGTAGCCTTAGTGTAAAAAATAATTTTAGGTTTAGAAAAAAAAAGAATTTGACTTCGATATTATATTAAAAATTAAAAAAAAACTCTTAAATTGATGAGACCAATATAATATGTAGTATTCTAACATCTAATCCCTTATTTTTTTCGATAATTTTTTAAATAAAAGTGATGTCGGGGTTTTACGATGGAGTCTCGTGGCAAAAGGAGTCCATATGCCCCCCACCAATAGGCGTTCTTAGTCACCAAATCTGCTCCACTTGGGCCCCCCCCCCCCCCCCCAGTCCGACATAGGACCCTCCACCTCGAGTTGGGGTTAGCAAGTCTGTCTCAGGATCTCAAAATTTTCTGCAGTTTGTTGGGTCATAAGCTGCGAGTCTGAATAAACTGCGACTCGGCAGGCTCCAACCTATTTGGCTGATTGTAACCCAGCCAACAAGGTCTCGTACACGACTTCATTATTAGATGCTTTAAAATCGAGCGGATGGAGAGGGAGAGTACATCCTCCTGGGAGATATAAGAAGAACCCCAACTCCATTATCTTACTGATTGGATGAGCCATCTACATAAACCTTCCATCCCTCATTTTTTGTCTGGCTGGGTAATTCTGTGAGGAAGTCCGCTAAGGCTTGACCTTTGATGGATGTTTTTGATTGGTACTGGATATCAAATTCACTCAATATCGTGGTCCACTTGATTAATCTCCTAGAGGCTTTGGGATTGGTTAGCACTTGACCCAAACCACTATTGGTGAGAACAGTAATGGGATGAGCAAGGAAGTAAGATCGCCATCGTCGAGCAGCTAAGGTCAGTTTGAGGGCCAACTTTTCCAGGTTGGTATATCTTCTCTCGATATTCTTGAATAAATGATTAAAAAAGTAGATCGGGGTGGTACCTTATTTTCTTGTTGAAGAAAAACCATTGTGACGACTATATCAGATGTCGACAGATATGCCCATAACATTTCACTTGACATCGGCTTAGAGAGGAGCAAGAGCTGAGACAAGTACACCTTTAATTCCGTAAAGGCTTGGTTGCATTTTTTATCCTACTCGAACTTGGTTGTCTTCCGCAATATCTTGAAAAAAGGTGAACTTCGTGTGGCTAAATGGGAGATAAATCAGGATAAGGTGGTGATGCACCCGACTGGCCGTTGCGCTTCTCTGAGATTGCAAGGTGACAACATATCTTGGAGAGTTTGAACCATCTCGGGATTGACTTTAAATCCTCGTTCGGTGACTATGTAGCCGAGAAACTTTCCGTTCATGACTCCGAAGAGGCACTTGTGGGGGTTATGCTTGAGTTTATTAGGGCAGGTTGCTCGATATCCACGATAAGAGTCTCGACTCATTTGGACTTAATGAGAATATAATCCACATATACCTCAATATTCCTTCTGATATGATATTTGAATATTCGATCCATGAGCTGTTGATAGGTTGCTCCTGCATTCTTCAGGCCAAAGGACACAACAATATAGCAGAAGGTTCCATTAAAAGTTGTTAGGCTGATCTTTTCCTGATCCTCTGTGCCAAGGGGATTTGGTGGTGTTAGGACTAAAAGGAATTAGGATATCTCTATAATGACATGATATTGTCCACTTTGGGCCTAAACCCTCATGATTTTGCTCTTGGGCTCACCCCAAAAGGCCTCATGCCAATGGAGATACCATATTCCTTATAAACCAATGATCTTCCCATGTGTTTATCAATGTGGGACTAAGTTTGCACTTTGCAACCTCTAACAAACCCCCCCTCAAACAAAGGACCACATGCCCCCACCACAAACGGAAACACTTTCCGTTGAAATGTCTGATCCACTAGGACTTTCTGCCCCTTGGTCAACCTGACCTACTAGGACCACCTAGCCGCAACTAGAACTGGTCCTCTTTGATCAAGACAGGGGAGCCCACATATCCTTTATTTAAGGCTTAACGCACATGGTTAGATCTGGATGAGCAATCTGGCTCTGATACCATTTGTTAGGACTAAAAAGAATTAGGATATCTCCACAATGACATGATATTGTCTACTTTGGGCCTAAGCCCTCATAGTTTTGCTCTTGGGCTCACCCCAAAAGCCTCATGCCAATGGAGATACCATATTTCTTATAAACCAATGATCTTCTCATGTGTTTATCAATGTGGGACTAAGTTTGCACCTTACAACCTCTAACAGGTGGTATCCCTGACAAGTGTCCAACATACATATGAGTTCACACCCTACAGTCGAGTTTACCAATTGATCAATGTAGAGCAGGGGATAACAATCCTTGGGACATGCTTTGTTAAGATCCCGAAAGTCGAAGCAGACCCTCCATTTGCCTCCAGATTTGGGGACGAAGCACGACGTTAGATAACCACGTCGAGAACTGGACTACCCATATGTACCCAGTTGCTACATGCTTGTCCATCTTGGCCTGGATCACTTGACTTTGCTCGAGTGAGAATTTTCGCTTTTTCTACCATATCAGTTTGTTCCTCAGATGGGTATTCAGTCGATGCACCATCATGGAGGGAGGAACACCCATAGCCTCCTTTGTCGTCCAAGCGAAGACGTCATAGTTACGCGAGACGCAGTCGACCAATGCCTACTTACGTGTTGCGTCCAGGTCAGAGGCGACTCGAGTGACTCCATCGAGTGGGTGGGGATGGATCCATACTTCCTGGTGTCCTTCCTTGGGCCCGTGTCGAAACGTTCGCTAATTAGTACTGCGTCTTCAAAATTGTAACCTTCCCATGGCATATAAGCTACTAATATGTTTTTTTTCCTAAAGTGAGTTCCCCACCAATTGTAGCCGCACCGCCCGCTAAAATTTGTCCCTTTTTAATGCATTTACCTCACGAAACATGAGGTTTTTGATGCATACAAGTATTTTTGTTGCCCCCGTGTTCGGCTATAGCGGAAACCCCCGAATCTAGAGCCGTTTGATGTTCTAGTCTAGCTCCAACAATGCATCTCTCGGACTGATAAAGCGGAATTGCTTGGCGCTGCATATTGGAACTCATTAAAACCCGATTCGCATCATTATGCTCGATAAAAGGAATGAGAGAAGCTCCAATAGAAAAATATTGGAGGAAAATGTGGTGGGTCTTGCGGCTTTTTTGCGCTTCCACTCGAATTATATCCACATAACACTTCTAAGTAGCCAATTGACTCCCTTTCACCTCTTCGACTTGATTTCCCACTAGGAACTTGATTTTTTGGTGGAAAGCAGATATCACTACTTGGAAGGTGCACAATGTAGGTCTGCCTAATATAACATTACAAGCAGACTTGGTATTCACGATGAGAAAGGGTGTGTGCTTCGTCCGTTGGACCAGTTCTTCTCTTAGAGAGAGAGAGAGAGTGAGATGAATTTGGCCTATTGACTCTACCTGATGTCCAGTGAATCCGAACAAAAGAGTGTTTATAGGACACAACTCTTCCCCATCTATCTGTAATTGATTAAAGGTGACTTTGAAAATAATGTTGACGGAGCTATTGCTATCCACGAAACCCTTTTGACTATATATAGTTAGCAATAAGAGTCTGAATCACTAAAGTGTCTTCGTGGGATGTTTCTACCCCCTCCAAGGCCTCTAACCCAAAGGCAATCATGGGACTTTTGGTGGTGCTTCAGCCCGAGCTAATCCCATAGTTTTCCAATCGGTGGGCATGAGGTTTTTGGGCTCGAGTGGAATCACCATCTATGAGTCCTCCGGATATTATGTTGACCATCCATACAGGATCAACCTTGTGTTACCTTTAGTATCTTCCTTTTGTCATGAATTCGGTCGAGATCAAGAAGAGTCGGGACAGAGTTCAGGAGAGTGACCTCGTTGACTTGCACAGGGTCAAGTGTCTATTTTCGACTTCGCGCTGTGGCAGCGTAGGTAGGGCTCTGAGGAGTTTCTAGCCGACTGCTTGCGACTCACCTTCCTCTTGTCAGCCAACAGGTGCAACCCTCTGGTGCATTGTTGACATTCCTGAGTGGAATGGGTGTTGGACGGATTGATTTTTCCGATATCGTCGACGATTCCTCCACAAGTTGAGGTGACATTCTGTCGAGGGAGTTGTGAACCGGTGGCACCGCCTATTGCGATTGTCCTTGCCATACAACTTGCACAGTGGCGGCCACTAGTCGGTTGAAGTCTTCCATAACCATGGTGTCATTTCGTGCCCTCAATATTGGGTTCTCCGATGTTGTCCATCTTACAACTCGAGTCAGTTCTTAACTCAAGATTCCCATAGACGGTGCCAAATTGATCCCACTCAAAACTGTCGATAGCTAACTCATCGATGGTTTGTGGGTGCATGTGGAAGGTGATCACCTGGCTGTGTCTGATAAGGAGCCTTCTGAAATTACTGAAACGGAAAGGGGATTAGGAGGACGACCGGAGAGATCTCCGATGTTTTCATTCTAATGCTCAAGTTAGAATCTTATAAGAGGTAATTGGCAAAACTCTAATTTAAACGTGTTGGTGGTCCTGTGACCTTTTTGTAATCTCCGCGGTATTTGACTTAGTCGATTTTACTCGACCGTCGGAACTTCCAGGAGGTTGCTGCCGGGAGGTAGCAAACTGAATTTGTTTACGTCGAGGCTAGTGTTGGACACTATCTCCGTAAAACGATATTGCTCCGCTACGGTGCTCACGGATAGCAGCAATTCGTTCCCAAGATACAACGACGTCGTCTCGGAATAGTAGCACTTCAAATTCCGAGACCGGCGAACCTTTCTTGGATCGAGAAGCCCGATAGAGGGGGGGTGAATATCGGAAAACTTTCGGATTTTAAGTAAGAGTAAGTACGTAGCGGAAATAAAATAAACAGCACACAAACACAGTCGATTTACTTGGTTCGGAGCCTGTGTCGACTCCTACTCCAAGGCCCACGGTCGTTGACCGTTTACTTTGGGCAATTCTATATATGCGCAAAATTGTTTACAAAGATTTGATTACAAATAAGTGCAGTAAACTAATAATATTAAATTTTGATCTTCGTTACCGACGTCCGGAGTGGATTGACTTGTTCGGGGCAGCGGGACGTCGTCGGCTCAAGTTGGAGAGTTTCCGGAGCAAAGCAAGAGCGTAGAAGATCTTTTAGGCGTTGAAGGAAGTGTTGTTGGAAGCCTGGGGTCGAGGGCCCTTTATATAGGGCTAGGGGGCGCCCGGGACGTCGGGGGCGCCCCCCACGTGGCCTTTGATCCGCACAGATCTCGGTCAGCGTCTATCCTCTGGATGCGCTTTGACCGGGGGCCCGAAGCGCTCGGGGCGCCCGCATTGACCGGGTCAAAGTTCTATCTTCTTGGCTTCGATGGCTTCTTGGTTCGAAGTGAGCGCATGGGGGCGCCCGCAGCGCAGGGGGTGCCCGGGAGCACGGGGGCGCCCCGCCCAGCAGCTTTTCGAACCCTTCTTCTTTTGATGTGTTTTGTATGTACCTTGGGGGCGCCCGGGACACTCCGGGCGCCCTGGTCAGCAGTTGCCTCACTCTTTTGAGGCACTCTGAGCTGCAGACTCACGTTCCTTCGGTCCTGCATCCAGGGTTAGTCCAAAACACAATAATAAAATAAATTATTAGTTTTATACAGCCTTAGCTGTCTTGGTTCTGACTTTGGTCTCCAAAATGGAGTCATAGTTCGAACCGACGCCTACTGTTCCCTCGACGGGGAACGCGTCCTCACCTACTCCTCTCGGGAGAATTTACCTGATGCCAACCTCTCCTTTGGTTGGACTTTTGCCTGACGGTCCTTTGTCAGGGATTGGATGCCGAGCTGTCCTTCGCCCGGTGCCTAGCATTCCTTCGCTAGGGCTTTAGTCCCAGGCTGTCCTTCGCCTGGAGCCTAGCAGTCCTTCGCTAGGTCTTGGATGCTGGCAGTCCTTCGCCAGTTGCCTAGCAGTCCTTTGCTAGGACTTCCTTACCTGGCATTCCTTTGCCAGTGCCTAGCAGTCCTTCGCTAGGGCTTTTCCTGCACACTTGATTAACTTGTTAGAAAACAAGACAGACTTAACTTTTGACCTATGTTGCCATTATCAAAACACAGGTTTGACTTAGGTGCATTCTGCACCAACAATCTTCCCCTTTTTGATTTATGGCAACCCTAGTTCAAAAAGTTAAGTTATATAAAAAAGGTTCTATTCCCTCCCCCTGGAAGGAATCTCCCCCTAGATTTTTCAAAAATTCGTGGGGTAAAAAACTTGCACTTTTGAAAACTTAAGTTTTAGGTTCTTTTAATAACTTAAGTTAACAGTATATAGGAATTTTTTGAAACATGATTTTTGAGTACTTAAAAAGTTTGAGGCTTTTAAGTTTCAAGGTACTCAAAGGTTTTGAAAGTGTTAACTTTGAAAAAAACTTGAGTACTTAGTTAACTTTGAAAGCTTAAGTAGATATTTTGAAAGACTTAAATACTTAGCAAAATTTTGAAAACCTAAGTAGAAGTTTTGAGAGCTTAAGTACTTATCAAAATTTTGAAAGCTTAAGTAGAAGTTTTGAAAGACTTAAATACTTAGCAAAATTTTGAAAACATAAGTAGAAATTTTTGAAAGCTTAAGTATTTTTAAAAAAAAATTGAAAGCTTTTGAATACTTTTTGCATAAAGGATAGAGTTAAGAAAATTTTGAAAAGAAAATTTTACTCTCTCCTTTCCTATCTCTCCCTCTTTGCCATATATCAAAACAAATAAATACAACATAAGTAAAGGAAATAAGTAAAATTTTTGCTGTACTGAATCAGTTTAATTTTCACTAAATCAATCAATTCTCTCTGTAGGGGCCTGTCTAACCCAATTAGCTACTTACTAACTGTTATAATCAGTAGTTTTTGCTAGGGTTAGTCAAGTTAAGTGTTTCTGTTCAAGTTAGATTTTCTAAGCTTGACACTTAACTTGATTGTTGTATAAGTTGTATTTAGTGCCCCAATTACTGCAGATGCACTGACTTAAAGCATCTTGAATTGAGGCAAAGACCTAAGCATCTCAACCCTTTCTAGGTTATCAATCAAAAGTATCCTTAGGTGCTTGTGAGATGCTGGCTTCTAAGTCTATAGGTGCATGCAGTTCTAGGGTTAAAGCCTAGACTAAGTCCATTTTCGAAAAAGCCCTAGTTTTGAAGGGGGTAGTTTTAAAATTAATATAAAACTAAGTCGGAAAAAGTTTTTAAAATTGATTTTTGAAATAAAGCTAAGTTGAAAATGAAAACTGATTTTGAGATTTAAATAAAACAGTTTTTCAAAGATAGAAAATTTTAGAAAACTTATTTTTGAAATCAAGTAGAGTAAAAACAATTGAGTTAAGCTATTCTATTGAACACAATCCCAACTGATTAACAAGAAACCAATAATCATAAACTAGTCATCATAAAATAAAAGCAGGTAGTCTAGGTTCAACAGTCAAGCACAAGTCAACCACAAGTCAACTCTACTGAGTAGGGATAGTCAAATAGGTACAATGATAAGTAAATCTAAGACGAAGGGTCGGGATGATCGGACGGGCCAGGCTGCCATGCATCAAATCGTGCCATCATCTCTATATACTGTGCATCTCTGGCCTCCCGCTCAGCTCTAAGGGCGCTCATATACTCGGTGTAGTAGCCCCGATTTGTCTCCAAGTCTTCGGCATGATTGGCTTCGATTTCCTCTCGGAGGCTTTGGATTTGTGTTTCCAAATGTGTCACTCTCTGGTAGAGTGTCGGTGGAGCGGGCTCGTCGACGTGTGCTCGGGCGGCTGCAGCTACATCTCCAACATCGACCTCAACCTCCTCATCTGAATCGACTCGAGCTCCGGCCTGGTGTCGTCTCCAGCTCAGAACCCCGGTGGCCGATACCTCTAGACCGGCTAATGAGAAGTTCCTAAACCCTATCTCGTCAAAGTCAGTCATAGCGGTGATTTCACCAATGGTAATGTCCCGCCCGTGGTGATGTAGAAGGGAAGTAATGATGTGGCAGTATGGTGTGCGCACTCGTCCCTGGGTCGTGACACTGGACGCATGCAGAATGGTATGAAACATATGGAGTCCAATGTCTAGGTCAAGGTGATGGACTAGTGCATAAAGAAGGAAAGCATGAAAGGGTCGCATAGTCCCTAGGTCTCTGGTAGAGAGTGGTAGAATATAGCGGACCAGAACTCTATATAAGGCATAGTTCTGGGCCTGAAGTTCTACAGCTTGGAAGCGTCTATTTTCGGGAAGGTCTGCCCGAAAGAAATAGGAGTGTATGGTATCTATGGTAATCTCTGAGTAGGGAGGGTCAAATGGGGGGGTTTCTAGGAGGATAACAGCAGAATGTGGACTGAGAGGGTCGCAGTCCTAGGTAACGGTTCAACAAATTTGGAGTTATAGTTAAGGGAATTCCTTGGACAGTGGTTTGAAACATAAGATTATCTTGTCGAATTATATTGTTGTAAAATTCTGCGCATAAAGATTCGTTAATGGAATGCGTGCAGAAGACAAGATTGTCCAATTGATAGAAGTTGATGATGTTCATGGCGACAGGGCATGATTGGGTAAAAAAGTGCCTATTGAGATAACTCGTTTTAATAGGCTTGTAGATTGTTTGTGCGAACCTATTACATAGCTCTAGATTAGGAAATCTAGGGTCGGGACTAGGTTGGGCACCGGGGTTGGCCGGATTTGGTCGGCGTCTTCTAGGTTAAGAAAGTTAAAGAAATAAAGATATTGCATGAAATAACTTTAAATGCAATAAAGACAATTAATAATCATACCGGACGGCTCGGGGAGGCATGATTGAGGAAGAGAACTTGCAAGGTCTTCTTGAGGAGTAAGAAGTAGGGAAGAAGATTGATTTTTGGTGTGGAGAATGAAGGAGCTTCGGGTGCCTTTTATAGGCAAACCCATGGGGGCGCCCGGGACAGTCCGGGCGCCCTGGTCAGGGCTGCTGCCAAAGGCACTTTAAAGGACTGGTTGGGGGCGCCCGGGACAGTCCGGGCGCCCTCAACAGGCTGCTTTGCAGGTTTGACTGCAATGGAGGTGATGGGGGCGCCCGCGTGGTTTCGGGCGCCCTGGTCAAGGGCAAGACAACTTTTCTGTCTCGAGACATGAAAAAGTGAAGGGGGGGGGGGCGCCCGTGTGGTCCCGGGTGCCCTGCTCAAGGGTATGTAGAGACAAAAATTTGTCTTGTCATTGTTTAACTATGGTTTAATCAATTTGACCATGGTTGGGATTGATTTTGACTGTTTTGACCATAGTTTGGCAAGGTTAACCATGGTTTGACCATGTTGACTGTGTTGACCAAGGTTGACCATGGTTTGACCAAGGTTGACCATGGTTTGACCAAGGTTTGACAAATACAAGAATATCTCATCATATAGATAAAAGAATTTCAATTTTAGTCTTAATCCTGTTGTCTCACCCAGTCTAGGGTTTTCAATCACGTTAACCTTATAGGTTTTGTGAGACAATTTTTGATTAGAAGTTATTTTGAAAAAGTTTGATTAATTTTGAAAACAATTAAATTTATGTTTAAATCTATAAATAACTGAAATTTTATGTTAGATTCAAATTTAACAAAAATTAATTTGAATTTGAAATTCAAAAATTGGCTTCCAGGTCTTGGCGAGGCACTAGGCCTTCTTTGGCCGAAGCCTTATGGGATCATCCACCCTTTCCTTGACAAAGCCTTTTAATGAAATTTCATTTTCAAAATCAATTTCTGAAAAATTTCTGGTCTAACTAGTTTGGGTTTTGGATCGGTAGCTTCGGTCAGTTCCGCCAGTCTAAAGAGACCAAGTGAACTTGATCTTATTAGAATTGGTTTCCCCAACGTACTATTATCTCACCTCTACCCAATACTATGTTGTCAAATTTCAGCTAAGTTTGTTAAGTCCTTAACTAACCTAAGTCTAAGCATGGTATATTGCAGAAATTAAATAAACAATCAAACAATCAATTTAAATCAATAATAACGAGTTTATCTAATAATAAAAATGGTTTTCAGTTTGGCTCCCCCTGGACTAAAGCCACGGTGATGGTTAGGCAAGATGTGAATCTTGTCCTTGGGGATCCAATACTGATTTGATCCAGTAGGTTGGTTCAGGCATAGTTTAGGTACCCATGCCTGAATTTTGCCTCTGGACTGATTCAGTACAGACAAATATGATCTTTGTCAAGATTTGGTTCGGTAGCCAAGTCCAGATCGATTTAGAACTGATTTCTGTTTTCCAAGAATCATGTCAAGACCCTTGGAACCAGATGTAAATCGTTCTAAAGCTGTTCTAAATTCCTTAACCTGAGTTTTCAGGGAGGAGTTCTCCTTTTCAAGTTTTTCAACTTGAATAGAAGTTCCTCCCTGAACCTTCTCGGTTAAGGGTATAGAGTCAGCTCCCTCTTTCAGGAGTTTTACTTCCTGTCGGAGGGATTCGACCCGGAGTTTGGCTTTTGCCAAATCACGAGAAAGAAAAGAAATCAATTCAGTTAACTATAATCTATTAAAACCAGTTACCTTAATTTCTCCGTCCTCCGTGAAGGTCAGCTCCCCGTCATCTTGTTCTGATTCTGTCTCGACTTTATCTGAGGCGGTCAGAGCTAGGAGGTTGGACTGAGGTGCCTCTTCTTCTTCTTCTGAGGAAGACTCGTCCCATGTTGCTTGTAGCGCCTTCTTTCTTCTCGGCTTCTTTGTCTCCTTTAGGTTAGGGCACTCTGACTTGTAGTGACCCTTTTTCTTGCACTCGTAGCAGGTCACATTGGGCTTGTTTGCTGGTTCAGTTGGTTCGTCCTTTCTTCGGCCGATTTTTCATTTTTTGGTTCGGTTCTTCAGCTCCTTGTAGTAGCTTCGAGCGAGCCGGACCAGCTTAGTTTGATCTTTATCTTCTTCTTCTGAATCTGAGTCTGAGTTAGATTCGGTTTCAGGTTCAGGCTTCTTCTTTGTTGTTCTTCCAGTCTTGCCTGCAAGAAAAGCAATACCTTTCTCAACCATATTGGTGTTAGTTTGTTCGTGCAGTTCTAGTTCAGAAAATAATTCGTCTAATTTTATTTTAGAAAGATCCCTAGAGACCTTGTATGCATCTACCATAGATGCCCACAAGGTGTTTCTAGGGAAGGCGTTTAGAGCATACCTTATTAGGTCACGATTTTCGACCTTGTGACCTATTGTGTGAAGACCGTTCATTACCTCTTGGATCCGTGCGTGGAGTTGGGCTGCTGATTCGTTGTCCGCCATCTTGATAGTGTATAATTTGTTTAGTAGCAGATCCCGCTTGCTGATCCGAGTATCTGAAGTCCCTTCGTGCAGCTCGATCAGTTTTGTCCATAGCTCCTTTGCACTATTGAAGGGGCCCACGCGGTTCAGCTCTTCTTTTGTCAGCCCGCATTGTAGGGTTTGCGTTGCTTTTGCGTCGGCTTCTATCTTGCGCTTTAGAGTGTTGTCCCACTCCGAGTAGCTTTGTGGAAGCCCTTCTGCATTTCAGGGGATCTCCAGACCGGACTGGATAATGATCCACATGTCCACCTGAGTTTTCAGGTGGACCTCCATGCGACTTTTCCAGTAGGAAAAGTCTTCTCCACTGAAGAGTGGAGGTCTAGCGGTGCTGAATCCCTCTTGCATAGACATTTGTTCTGAAAAAGAAAAGCTAAAAGAGATTTGCCAAGACTTGGTCTTGGATTAGCAGTGTTGGATAAATTAAAGACAAGGGGTGTTGCACCAACCTTGCTAAAGAAAACGAATGAAAGTTTTTCTTCGAAGAATTCGTAAGATAAAGAAAATAAAATGATAAAATTAAAAAAGAAATCCGAAAAGAAATTTTCAAACTGGTGGTTGCACCAAGTTTGAATTCCCCGCTCTGATACCACTTGTTGGATCGAGAAGCCCGATAGAGGGGGGGTGAATATCGGAAAACTTTCAGATTTTAAGTAAGAGTAAGTATGCAGCGGAAATAAAATAAACAGCACACAGACACAGTCGATTTACTTGGTTCGGAGCCTGTGTCGACTCCTACTCCAAGGCCCACGGTCGTTGACCGTTTACTTTGGGCAATTCTATATATGCGCAAAATTGTTTACAAAGATTTGATTACAAATAAGTGCAGTAAACTAATAATATTAAATTTTGATCTTCGTTACCGACGTCCGGAGTGGATTGACTTGTTCGGGGCAGCGGGACGTCGTCGGCTCGAGTTGGAGAGTTTCCGGAGCAAAGCAAGAGCGTAGAAGATCTTTTAGGCGTTGAAGGAAGTGTTGTTGGAAGCCTGGGGTCGAGGGCCCTTTATATAGGGCTAGGGGGCGCCCGGGACGTCGGGGGCGCCCCCCACGTGGCCTTTGATCCGCACAGATCTCGGTCAGCATCTATCCTCTGGATGCGCTTTGACCGGGGCGCCCGAAGCGCTCGGGGCGCCCGCATTGACCGGGTCAAAGTTCTATCTTCTTGGCTTCGATGGCTTCTTGGTTCGAAGTGAGCGCATGGGGGCGCCCGCAGCGCAGGGGGCGCCCGGGAGCACGGGGGCGCCCCGCCCAGCAGCTTTTCGAACCCTTCTTCTTTTGATGTGTTTTGTATGTACCTTGGGGGCGCCCGGGACACTCCGGGCGCCCTGGTCAGCAGTTGCCTCACTCCTTTGAGGCACTCTGAGCTGCAGACTCACGTTCCTTCGGTCCTGCATCCAGGGTTAGTCCAAAACACAATAATAAAATAAATTATTAGTTTTATACAGCCTTAGCTGTCTTGGTTCTGACTTTGGTCTCCAAAATGGAGTCCTAGGTCGAACCGACGCCTACTGTTCCCTCGACGGGGAACNTATGCGTTTCTTACTTACATGGCTAAGACGGCAATGCCAAGTGTAGGAGTCTATTCGATTATCTATTCTAGCACGTTTGTTACTTACTTCGATATTGAAAACGTCACCGGATAAATCTAACGTGTAGATGCCATTGCACAAAGTTCCATTCCCATAAAGAACGCCATTTAAAGTTATGTAACAACAATTGTTACTAAAAGTTAAATGATAACCCTTTTCATTCAAACATGAAATAGATACAATGTTCTTTATTAACGAAGGAACGAAATAACAATTATCCAATTCTAAGACACGTCCAGTCGGGAGCTTTAGCAAATATGTTCCGATGGCAACAGCAGCAATCCTTGCTCCATTTCCAACTCGCAAATCCGCTTCTCCCTTGACGAGTCTTCTTCTATTCCTTAGCCCCTGTATGTCATTACATATATGTGAGCTACACCCAGTATCAAGTACCCAGGTATTAGAGGAAATAGAGTGACATTCAATAACGAAGATACCTGAAGAGGATGGAGCATCGGATGCTTTCTTCTTCAAGGACTCAAGATAAACCTTGCAATTTCTTCGCCAGTGACCCTCCTTGCCACAATGATGGCAAGTGCCTTTTGGTTTCTTTTCAGTCTTTTTGGCCTTTTTCTTCTTTCCTTTATTCTGTTCTTTGGCCTTCCTCTTAGAACCTTTCTTCGAGGAACCAACTAACAGAACCGCCTTTTGATCCTGCTTTACAGAAGGCTCTACAGACTTCAGCAGGTTGACTAACTCAGGAATGGTAGTTTCCAGCTTGTTCATCCGATAGTTCATCACAAATTGTGAATAACTTTTGGGCAAACAATGCAGAATTAAGTCAATACTTAGTTCATGATCCATTGCAAAACCGAGTGTGTTCAGTCGCTCAATATACCCCAACATCTTTAACACAAACTGCGAGGCAGAAGTGCCTTCCTGCATCTTAGATGTGAAGAGGAGTCTGGAGACTTCGAACCTTTCGGATCTCGCCTGCTCTTCAAACAACTCATTAAGACGGAAGATGATGGTATAAGCATCCATATGCTCATGCTGCTTTTGCAGCTCAGGTACCATAGAGGCTAGCATGATGCAACTTGCAAGTTCAGAATCGGTCACATATTTCTGATAGGCCACTAACTAGTCTGGAGTTGCATCTGCTGGAGGATGTGTGGGAAGTAGATCTTCAATGACATAAGCAATCTTCTCTGCCTTGAGGACTATCCTCAGGTTTCGAAGCCAGTCCATGAAGTTAGGCCCAGTCAGTTTATTGGTGTCCAAGATGGAACGCAAATTCAGAGAAGACATGATCGAGTGATTAACCTAGAAATACAAATTGAGCTTATGTGAGAAGAATGATTAAAGAATGTATCAGTATACATAAATTGAAATCCTATTTATTTTTCAAATTGAATAACCCTTTTTATCAATTCGGGAGATCGTAGGAACATCTCCAAATAGGTTGATATCCAACCATAGGTAAGAACAACCATGGCTGTGGCCATCAAGTTATTCTTAGCTATGAAGGTAGGTAATTATACCGATTACACATCACATATATGTAACTATCACATTATGCTATCAACTAATTGAATGTTTGCATAAAACATTGGGTTGTTAACTCATTAACAAGTATGCAACAATATACATAGCACCCAACTGCACCTCTCTTTACATCGACCTTGGCTGTGGCACAACAAATCGATGCTCCAAGCTTAAGGCTGACCCATTAATCAAGAAATAGTTTTAATATGGTTGGAGCTCATTCAACCGCTTAGTCAGGCTTGGATGTGTCCAACAACCAAAACTAATGATTGACCTCTGACTCCAACTATATTATTCATAAACTAATTCCATGGTTTGAACATGTTGAGGTTCAAGTCGGGCATGGATGTGTCCATCAACCCAAACGAGAAACAAAACTCCGATTCTAACCATATTAATGGAAGGTGTTGGCCTTAATATTTTGTAAGGGGTTTTGGGTCTCATCCTTTCTTTTCTAAGCACATTCATGACATAGAATTATGTCATGACTAACGATTTCCTTAATTAAGTATGTATGTGACTTAAGTTATCAAGTCTCATTAATTGAATTAGGAACCGGATTTCCTAATTCCAATTTCATACTTAATTAAAGGAATTGTTTTGGGAAACAATTTCCTAAATTGTCATAATTAATTTCGGAAATAATATGTTCAAGACTTTGATTTCTCTAAATCAAATCTTATTAAATTAAGAGACAAATCCCTTAATTCAACTACATATTATTTTCATGAAAATCTCATTTAAGAAAACTCTATAGGAAACCATTTTCCTAATTAATTTTGGAGACAACAATATGTAAGAGCATCACCTCTTCAAACATATTTTATTCATGGATTTAATTAATTACAACAAATTATTTTCTAAGGGTGGCTCCCCGAGGCTCAGATACCCAAAGAAAAGTAATGTGTTGTAAATCCAATTGGACGGCTCCCCGAGGCTCAATCCAAATCAAACATGACAATTTCAATTAAAAATTGGGAAATTAAATTACAACAACTAACTTTAAATTGGACGGCTCCCCGAGGCTCAATCCAAAATAAAGAATTTTGTTGTCAATTTAAAAACCAATTCAAATTTAATTGTCAATTAACTGTCCATGAATTTGTCTAGACTTTCTTGAAAGAAAGTGCCCAAAATTGCGAGATTTCATAAATTGGTTTTCAAAATAATTGTAAGTTTCTGGTACAAAGGAAACTTACATATTTCCAAAATTGGAAAATTTCTAAAATAGAAAAATTTCCAAAATTGGAAAGTTTCCAAAGATGGGAAGTTTTTACAATTATTATAAAATTTCAGAAATTAGAAAATTTCAAACGTTTGCGAAATTTCATGAGGATTTCCAAACTTTGAAATTCCTAAATCTAAAATTTATTATAATTTGAAAGTTTCCATAATTGAAAATTTTTCCGAAATTGAGATCATGACAAAGTTTTCCACAAAACAATTATATGATTAAGTCGAACACTAACCGGCTCTGATACCACTGTTGGGACCGGGTGTATGTTGAGAAGGATACGAGTTCGTAAAATTTTAAATTTTTACGTGCAGCGGAAGAATTTGCATAAAATAATTTCCTAAATTATTTTAACTTCGTATCTAGCATGCAACCTTATGGTGTGTTGACATAATCATAAAATAAAAACTTTGCAGAAAAGTAAACTAATTTACTTTATACCTTTCGTAACTCGAAGAAAGGGACGAGATCCAACCGTAGCGTCCCTTGGAAGCTCCGCCTCTATTCGCGTCCACGCCGAGTTCTCTTCGGGATGACTTCGCAAAGTCACGAGTTTTGTGCCGACGAGAACTACTAGATCCTCGGAAGGCACAACTAGAAGCACAAGAGAAAAGATAGAAAAGCATGGAAACTAACCAACAAAGAAACGGAATCGAATTCCGAGAAGAGAGGAGTCGCTATCCGCTTCTTCTTCTTCTTGTTTCGTTTCTCCTTCTTCTTGAAGCTCACGGCAACCCACTTGGGAGAGGGAGGCGCCGGCCCTAGGGTTGGTGTGTGCCGGCCCTAGGGATGGTGAAGAGGGCGCCGGCCCTAATGGGGAAGAGAGAAGAGAAGAGAAGAGAGAGAGGGAGCTTCTCAATTATCAATTGATTGATTAGGAATAAAGGCTTCCCTTAGGTTCCTTATATAGTTGCTTCTCCCTCGCCAAGTCTCCTTTTAACGGAATTAACGGAATTAGTTATCATAAGAAATTTATCCTATAAATTCTCTTATGAATTATTCCGTTTAAACCAAGTTTTATTATAACCAACTTTATAATAAAACTAATTAGTTATCATAAGAAAATTTATCCTATAAATTCTCTTATGAATTATTCCGTTTAAACCAAGTTTTATTATAACCAATTTTATAATAAAACTAATTAGTTATCATAAGAAAATTTATCATATAAATTCTCTTATGAATTTTATTATAACTAACTTTATAATAAAACTAATTAATCTTCTCTTTAAATTATGGAATAAAGTTTATAAGAAATTTATAAACTTTCTTATTATGGAAAAATCAATTCATAATTGATTTTATAAAATTAAAATAAACCAATTCATGGATTATTTTAACTTCTATAAAAAGAATAAATTTATTTATATAAATTTCTTTATACAAATTTATTTATCCATAATTTATAAAATAAATCGCGCTAGATCTATTTTATTAATTAAACCAAAATTAATTGGTTTTCTCCCCAATAGGTGGCCGGCCACTTCAAGGAGGTTTGGCACCCTCTTTGGCCGGCCAAACCAACCCGAACCGTTCGCGAATTAAACTCATTTAATTCGCCCAATAAGCCTTCAAAAGACTTAGCCATTTTAGCTTCCATTGCGCCTCTGATAAATTCAGATTCGACTTATTTCTCTTGATCGGAAAATCCAATTTTCAACTCGTTTTAAATCCCTCGGATTACTCGTAGTGCGTGTGACTAAATAGGCTTTCGATTTATGTTGGCCGTCTATAATCAACAAATTATAGAAGATCATGAGTGGCACCTAGTAGTACATCATGACCCTCAATTAATCGAAAGATCAACGGTTTGACCTCAGAAGAAATTATTCTGAAACCCTTCAACAGCTCTAATGAATCGTGCCCCATTCCCTTCACCATCTTATACCCACTTGGTTCAGGACACGGTCTATTTGTGTCAGTCCCCACTAGGCTGACTACGTCACACCTAGCCCAAGTAGTGTCTTTCTCGTCCTTTGGATTTCTAGTTACTCTCATGTATTTTAGAGACTCGTACTCCAAACATGATATACTCTGGCCAGAGGTTTTGAGTAACAATCCGACGATAGGCCTGGGTATACATCTCCTCGCAAGGAGTGGTGAATCATTTGTAGGCTGTTCAAACATCTTCGGGCACTTCGGCTTATACCCAATCATCCTGGGTCCACACCTCCTTGGAGATGCTTGCTTAAGATGTTAAAGTATAAGTCACCATGACCAAGATGACTTGAACACCGCAAGTCAAAGGAACATCGCACTTAAGCCGCAGTAAGAACTTCATTGACATATCTATAGATAGATTCCATATGAAGTCTTACAGCTAATCACTCCAATGAACTAGTTCCCTTAACTAGCACCCATGTTTATCTCCGGACATCCCAATGTCACCAGCCAGTGAGAATCAGCTGATTAGAGAATAACCCATGCTAGCCTCAACAGAATTGATAGTGTCCGTATTTATCAATTCATCGACTAGGGATATTTTCAATACTTCACATTTGCACATTTAGAGATAATCACTAGTTGTGATCCCATCACAAATTCTCTTATGCTGTGAGTTGTATTGCGGATATTCAGTAGATGAGTTTAAGATCCCAATCAAATACACAAGCATGTATACTCAAATAGTGAATTATCATTTATTAATATAAATGTTTTACAATCATAAGGCGATTGCCTTAGGACACTTCTCTCATATCACTAACACTGACGACTGGCCTGCGGCCGGCGACCGCCGTCGGCCGGCCGGCAAGGCTATGGCCACGGAAGGTTCTGTCGTTAGGTTTCGGGAATAGAGGATAGAGAATGTAATCAGATTACAAATCTTGAACTACTTTTATAATCGAGATTCTATTACATTACAATTTTAAAATTATTTCAAATAAAAAAATTAAATTTGTAATATCATCTTGATTATAGTACATGATGAATTATCTCTCATCAAACGAAACTGAAAGGCGATGAAATCATCAAACGAAACTGGTACATATATAGTTGGGTCGAGTGTTATTTAGGAATTTTTTTAATAAAAAATTAGGAAAATGCTCAATTTGTTTATTAACCCAGAAAACATCAGCCCGAGAAGCCCAATCCGGCCCAGTACATTTCATGCATTTCCTTCGGCCAACCGCAATCGAAAAAGGTGACCTTCACCGGAATGTCCCCGAAATCTCGGGCGCCGCCGGACCTCCGTTCTTGCCGTCGCCGCTACAGCCCTTGTCTCCTTTCTCTCTCTAAGGCGCGTTAAGGTGTGGAGGAGATGACCACTAGAATCACCCCTGGAGTCGGAGCCAACCTCCTCGGTCAGCACGCCGCTGAGAGGAACCAAGAGGCTACCACATATGTTGGCAACCTTGACCCTCAGGTGCTCTACCTTTTTTTTCCTGTCTTTTTACCCTGTTTTTGATTTCACAACGTGATTCCAGCGCATAGGTTTTATGGCTTCCTGCTTCCGGTACTAGGTTTTTGGTTGGCTACTTTGATTCAAACCCTAATAAACCTTGAGATTTTCCTATGTATTGGCTTGGTTATCATTGATCTGTATGCACTCTTGGCTCCTGTCAACTTTGTAGGTCGGTGAGGAGTTACTGTGGGAATTGTTTGTCCAAGCAGGCCCTGTTGGTAAGTTAAAAGCCTAAGCAGCTTTTTTTCTGTCAGCATGTGGATTCATTGGTTTGCTCAATTTTAACTCCGAATCCTTAAACTGGATTGAGATTTTGTTTTGCAGTTAATGTCTATGTTCCAAAAGACAGAGTTACAAATCTTCATCAAGGATATGGATTTATTGAGTTTCGGAGTGAAGAAGATGCAGATTATGTCAGTTCATTAAGTTTCATTCATGTTTAATTTTCCTTTTGCAATTTTTCTGTGAACCAATTTGGCATGTGTATTGGCTATTTATTTTGTTTCACTCTCTTTTGGTCCCGTTCATTTGTAGGCTATAAAGATTTTGAACATGATTAAACTTTATGGAAAGCCGATACGTGTGAACAAGGTGCAGTCTCATTAATCTGTGTTGCATTAGAAAAATTCTGTGTTCTATTTTTGTAACATTGATCTGCATATTAGAATTAATAGATAACTTTTCCGTAGCTTATGCAATTACATTTTGAAAAAGACTTGCTTTGGTAGTTCCCTTAACAATGATTTCTTCTTTGCCACGGAGATTATTAAAGCAATCGACTACTGTGATAGTTGAAAGTGAGACTACAGATTGTTGAGGATGATAGTTGAAAGAGCTTGCCAGTTGCATTGACTATAATACATACATTCTAGAATTGAATCAAAGTGCTGCAAGCCAAAGAACAAGATAATTATTTGAATTTTCCAATTTTCCAAGCTTCCATGAATCTACTTTAGTGTTTATTAATGCAAGTAACAAGCTTGCTTAAATGAATGTCTAAAATGAAGGTGCAGATTCTGAAGTTCAGTATTTTCTTCTTGGATCACTAAATTTATATCCGCTAACTTATAACATCCATCCATTTCCTTCATTTACCTATTTTTGTGCCAAATATGAGGTTTAGTCAGTTATGTCAATGATGCTTCTCTCGTCTCTACTACTAGTGTAGACAATTTTATTCTTTCTTTTCCCCAATTAGTAATCTAGTGATTTTATTTAAGTGATTATTTTCAAAGGTTGTAATGCAAACAGTAGGATGAAGACATTTCAAAGGTAAGGCTTAATGAGGAGATCTTCTATTGAAAAAAATGCACACAATGAATTTGCACAAGGCTTATGATGGATTAATTTTTAAGTTCATCTTAAAAGGGCTTATGGTGGTACTGAGCTGTAAGATTTTCTTGAAACAAATTCAATGTTTTCTTTGTGGACGTCTAAAAAATTGGATATCAAAGAGGCAACTTTAAAATATTGCATGTGCCATGTTGATTCTTTTCTTATTTTTTTTAATAAAATATCAAATATGAAATTCATGTGATGCAAAGTCAACAAATTGTGTTCACTTGTAAATTGTGCAGAAGTTCCATACTCCCAAGTTTAAGAAAAGGGAAGAGACCTTTTTTTTGTTCATTATTCAAAAGGACTAGATTGGAGAATTTGACATAGTACTTATCTCATGCCTTTTCTACCAATTTTGTCTGTAATATTGTGTACTTCCACAATGATATGTACCTCGCTGTTCACCTTTTCATGGGTCCATGTATCATCAAAATATTAATGCACTTCTTACATTTCATATTCTTGGGAAAATTTAGTGGCCATGCTCTATTATCAAGATACACTCTTTTTTGTTATTTGTACTGCATTATCTAGTGTTCCTTCCAAAAAGTTAGTTGTACATGAAGACTCCTGATTCTATAATAGTGATCCTTCCATTAATCATCTTTGCAGGCTTCCCAGGACAAGAAGAGTTTGGATGTAGGGGCAAACCTTTTTGTTGGTAATCTTGATCCGGTAAATTAATTATCTTCCTATGAACACTTTTGTGTCAATTGGTAGAAGAATATGTAAATTTGAGTGTTTTATTACAGGATGTAGATGAGAAGCTTCTCTATGATACATTTAGTGCATTTGGAGTTATTGTAACAAATCCTAAGGTAATGTTTCACATAACTCTTTTGTTTTAGATAATATCAGTCAGAAGTCTACGTTGCCCATGTCTTTAATTATTAATCTTAGGAGTATAAAATTATAAAGTTATTGTATTCTAATTTGTCTATACTATATACTAAAAGGAAATAAAAAAGGAATGTGATGGAATAGTTATTTTATTCTAATTTGCAGAGTTGTTATATTTTGGATCTAGTACTCCATAACAAGGAAAGATTGATACAAACTATTCATAAATGCAAGTTACATGGTAAAAATGAAGGAGCTTATATGGTGTTGTGCAATCATCCTAAGGTTCTGGGTTAGTGGATTTGTTTTGATTTTAACCTGTTATGACAAACCATGCTTTCTCAGTCAAAATAGTAAATGCTTAGGAATAATATATAGAAATTGACATGGTGGAAATAAGAAAGTTGACTAAACCCTATGAATGTAATGTGAGAAAAAAAAGATTACCTGTTTGGATAATAAAACAAATAAGAAAAAAATAAGATAAGATAGTATTGGCTTGTTATTTAATTTAAAATGATTGATAGATTCTATAGCTCGACAAGTTTTTGATTTGGCTGGAGGTATAAAATTTGTGTTGTCAACCTTAGCTAGTGGAGACTCATGATTTCTTTATTGTTATAACAATACATAGAGTTAATTGGTAGGATATAATCCATGTCCCCAACTTCAAATGTTCAGTCATGGCTGTGTTTGTGTACTCAAAATGAAAGTTCTTGTCATGTTAAGAAGAAGCTTGTCTTATATGCACACACAATTCTTACACATAGACTTGCTATATTATATGGAATTGAATACAACTCCAAGAGATGCGTTTAAGATGGTATGGATACATTCTTAGATGTCCAATAAATGTTCTAATTAGACAATATGAGACCATGACAAATATGCACATTAATAGAGGAAGGATGGAGACTTATCCCAAGTGGTAAGCATGGAGACATAGGTTGCCTGAGGTTCCGGGTTCGAGTCCTCTTAGCAACAAATAAATCCCCTCTTTGAGGGGTCGTTGACTGAGGTGCTGTCTTGACAGTGAAACCTCTTATCAACTTAGTGGAATCGTGCCTCCAAAAATCCTTTAGAGGGTTTCTGAATATGAGGCCATTTTGGCAGTGGGGCCGACCACTATAAAAAGTTTACTCCGACAGTTTGCCCCCGGGGCTATGGTGTAGCGGTAGGGCGACTAGTAGTTATCCCATGCATTCGCGGTTCGATCCCCAGCTACGGCGTATTTGTAGGAATTTTTCCTCCAAATGGGGCACGAACCCTGGGACGCTGGGTTTTTAGACCGCCCACTGCGAGTGCTTCCCAATTTACCCTGGCGGTCAGTAGGAAATTTCCGTGGGGCCGGGCCGATCGCCCGAGGTTGGAAAAACCTCGTTAATCAATTAATAGAGGAAGGAGAAACCAAATAAGATTTAGTTAACAACAATAAAACATGATAAAATTCATTTAAATATAGGGGATGATATATAGTAGGGGATGAAGCCTAATGATGTTGGAGGATCCATATAACTCATCCCACTTGTTGAATAAAAGCTTTAATAGTTGTTAAGGTTCTTTGCTATTTATAGCTGGTAGCTTGCTCATCTTGAGTTGGTTGGGTAGTACCTTAGCATTATAGGTTGGGGTTTGATGGTAAACTAGTGTAAAGTAGCTCTGATAAAAATAATTATTTTTTGTATTTGTGAGTAGCTCCGATAAATGATATAGTGATAGAAAATGGGTTGAGATTGTATAGACATTCAAAGATGTTTAATAAATTCTATAGAGTTTAATCTATAAGTGAATGGTGCAAGAATACCCAAAACTTTAATCAATGGAATGAAAAAATAATATTTTATAGATAATATTAATATTAAAATATATAAAAAAATCTCTTAGTGTAAATATAGTTTAAATTAATCAAAGTTAATATGTATATGTTAAAGTAATTTGAAGTTATAATTTATATATTTAATAAATTTGGTTGATTGAAAAAGCCTACTTATAACTGCATAGTTTATTAAAAAAACATAAATAGACACCCTTGCCCACCACCCCAAGCCTGTCTTTGTTCTTCCCCATGCCACATGAGTCAGCCAGGAAGCTGTATAGTAGAAAAAGGTAATTGTTTGCTGAGCTAAACAATTGATGCCTCCCTATCCAAGTTCTCCTGCATGTGCTTCCTTCACCACTCTTCTGTAGCTGAAAGTTTCTATCTTTCTGCTTGATAAGTCACCACCTCTGCATTCCTTCAAGAGCTGAAGCTTATGTCTGGATTGGTACCAGATGAGAAAAGATTGTTACAATGTGATACCAATATGGTTTAAACTAGTGTCATGAATCTCTTTGTGCTAAGTTAGTGCCGGTTTTAGTTGAGGGGCAAAACAATCAAAGTTTCACCTTACCGGCTGAAATGTTTCAAGCCTTGGTTGGCATAAACACAACCATGATGTAGGACTGAGGTGTCGGTGAATTTCATTATTTGAATGCTTATATTATTGTTTAGAGTGTGGAAAAAAGCATTATGTTGATGGGTGTGTAGTTTTTAAAACTCCACTGAATATAGAAATGCAGTTTAGTAATGAAAATAATCCATGAATAGCTAAGATGATGACATTAAATTTCTTATTTCTATAATCAAGAGTTTTAGATATCTAAGGATCTATTATTTAACAATAAGGGAATATTAGTGAAGTTGTTTAATAGGAGAGAGTGAGTGGCTAAAATGGACAGGAACTTATGTAATTTATGTGATAGCCATGTAAACTTTTGTAATACTGAAACTTCACAGAAGAGAATGCTCAGATGGATGTATGAAATTACTAGATAGAATAAAATAAAATATACTGTGCACTGTGCAGCTCTAATAGATGATAAAATCATAAAATTGGAGAAAAAAGAATGAATTGGTGTGGACATGTTCATTGGCAACAAATGGATTTTATAGAGGACATGTTCACGAAGAGTTGAATCTCTCATCATGGACAATGCAGTGGGTAGAGGGAGATCAAAGAAGAACCTAATGAGTGCAATACAAAAGATATAATTAAGTATAGTATTACTAGTGATAGGGCTTTATAGAGTTCATCAATGGAAGGTGTAACGGTTAGGAGAGCAAAGGAATTTTTTTTGTTAATATAACAAAAATGATTTAATTAGTATACTAGTGCTATAACCTTGAATAGACTTCAACAGGAGGTAATATTCATGTGGCCAATTTCAAATAGTTGGGACAAACATGGGTAGTCACTCAACTTATCTGTACTGTAAATCCAGTGGCTGTCTTGGATAAGTTACTTATAATCGCATTACAGCGAGAGGCTAGCATGCAACAAGTAGTCTTTTAGCAATTTTTTAACACGTAACATTTTTAAGCATTTTTTTATTGATTAATTCACAGCTCATTGTAATTTTAGATTAGGTGGAAATACATTTGTTCGTTTTACCAGAATACTGCTGTGTCAATTTTGTATGTACATATTAATAAATCCTATTTATAGTTCTCTGTATAGCATTTATCCTTTGGCCTTGCAAATTGTGAGTTTTCAGATAATGCGTGACCCTGAGACTGGAAACTCTCGAGGATTTGGTTTTGTTAGCTATGATTCTTTTGAGGCATCTGATGCAGCTATAGAGGTACTCCTGGAAAATATTAAAGTTGTTCTTATTCTATGGAAATTTTAGTATTACTCTTCTTATGTGATTCTTTTTTGGATGTGTGCGGCAATCAGTCAATGAATGGCCAGTATCTTTGTAATCGTCAAATCACTGTTTCATATGCTTACAAGAAAGATACTAAAGGAGAACGACATGGCACCCCGGCAGGTATCTTTTTTTTTTTTTTTTTTTTTTTTTTTTTTTTGCGGCAGGTATCTTTTCTTTCTCAAATAAACATGCTTACTCACCTTGCCTAGTTTCTGCTTCCTAACTTGAATTAACATAATGTTGCATAAAAGCTTTGCAACGTTAACAAACTTCAAGCTATGCAGTCCAACTCTTTGAGGTTGTTTGAGGTCCAACTATTTTGGATCTTTTCTTCTTACAAAGTTCACTTGGAGTACTGAGGAACCTTAAATTCTTTGATTCTTCCAGTTACAATGGATCTAAATACCTCTTGTTTTTAAGTTGGATTAACTCAAGCCAAATGATCAGAAGCTCAGCGGTTATAGTAGATTTCCTTTCAACCCATTTTTTTCTCCTACATTGTCTTCAATTTAACTACTTTTTGTACTTTGTAATGCAAGCACCTATTCTGCCTCCTCTATTGACCGTATATCCATCTAATCAATGACAAATCATCACGTTTCTTGGACTGGAGTAGGACTAGCCAGCACAGGTGTGAACTCCAATGTCCCAACATGACTATGTTTTAAAAAATTTACACGTAAGGATTGACAGTAATGCTTTCGATTAATACTCATGCCTATCAACTGCTGTCTCCATAAAAAAACAGCAACTACATGTAAGAAAACAGCAACTACTCATGCCTATCAACCAAAAATATTATTCTTCTCACCAACTACATATTCAGCTTGAGCTTAGTTTGGTTGCCCCCACGGTGTAGCCGAGTTGGTACTCGGGTGGCAGAGTTGCTTTATTGGACAAGAGGGTTTATTCCCTTAAGGATTAAATGTTCTTCCACCTAGGAGGCCGCTCGGTACATGATTTATCTCCCTTCATCTTGCTATGGGGCTGACGATGAGGGGTGCTCGGAGCGAGCAAAATCACCTTTTTTGCTTCATTGAGCTTAGTTTGGTTAATTTCCTGTTATTTATGACTGAATAAGGGACTGAGCAAAGCTTCATTTATCTTGGTTATACCGTCATCCCTTGTATATTTTTCTAGAGTGGCTCTTCATTAAGTTAGCAATGATTTGTAGCTATTTAATACTTTTGATAGATCCACAAAATTGTGGCCGATAAATGAGAAAATGACCATCAAATAATTAATTAAAAGGACAGACTTGCGGTTTGTACCACAAAGTTGGTAATGGTGTATTACAAATGGAAATCATGATAAGGACATAATGCTTGACCTATGAAACATGCATGCCTAATAGCATTCTGTCAAAGGCAGCCCCAGGACATAGCTGAGTTGGTTATCACATGACAAGTTTATAGAATTGAGCAAGGATCGAATCTCGGTAAAGCCCGAGGAATTACCCTCTGATGGTTAGTTCGGTTTCTTGATTTACTCCTCCAATGGTGTGGGCCAGTTGGGGAGAGGGGCTGTCAAAGGGGACTTTGGTCCTAACTTGTTGCGTTACCAGCCTCATGCACTTGTAATGCTTGAGATTTCCTTTTGAGATATTTGATATAAGGATTCATACCCATAGGACATTAAAGAACCATCAAAGACATTAAGATACATATCCCAAGTACTTGAGGTTGGTATATGGACACCATTAAGTGCTTTGTGAGGTTTTAATATTCCCTTTTTTCTTAATCGTAGTGTTTGTGAAAAAAAAATATATTCCCTTAATAAGTCTATTACTTTTTTCTATCAGATATAATTGTTATCTATTTGGTTGTCTTGATAATAATGAAAATATAAATTTAACTATTTCTTCCTAGACATTTATAAAATATATATTATATTAATTGTGAGCTTTTAAATTTAAGAAATCTCTAAACATTTGGCAAAAGATCATATGTTGATACCGGATGCACCATACGACTGGTCCGACATTCATCTATAGAGTGGTAAATCAGGAAATTGAACAGATCATCATATGAGAGGATATTTCTCCCTGTTTCACTAGGATTTGACAATTCTATCCTATCATGACCAACTCAGCCAAGTTCTGGGAGCAGGAAATCTCTAAACATGTGTGGACTTACAGATGTCAACTGGAAATTTACAGCGTAATAAATTTATTAAAATTTTATATACATGATTCATTGGTTAATTTTGGAAGTACATTATATATTTGTTAAAAGTCAAAAATTTCACATGCTGTATTGGTGATGCTTGAAAAATTACTGGTCGAGTTGATCCTCAAACTGTTTTTATACGAGTTATTGAGCTGTGCCTGTTTTTTTCTGTAGTGTTCTAAGGTTCAAGGTTGTATACTAATTTGACAAGATAATGGTGTGGTTTATTCACCTTACTGTTCAAGCTTTCTCGTGCATAAGCCACTTTCGTTGTTCTTGCAGAGCGAGTTCTGGCAGCTAGCAATCCAGGAACTCAGAGAATCAGGCCACATACCTTGTTTGCCAGCGGACCGCCTACCCTTCCCAATGGGGCTCCGGCGAATGGACCGATTCCTGCAGCAATCCCTCCCAGGCCATTCATGAATGGCCCTATACCTGCCATTCCAGTCCCAGCAGTACGCCCCCCACCACCACCAGTTGGGCAATTTCCTCCTCCCATGCAGTGGCCTGCGCAACCACAACCTGGTCAAGCCTTTACTCAACATGTGATGCCGCCGCCGCCGCCGCCGCCGTTTCAACAATTCAGACCTCCGGCCAACATGCACCCTCCAATAACAGGTATGATGAGGCCACCACCACCACCATTCGGTGCTGGTGTTCCACCTGCTCTATGGAGACCATCCCCTCAGCAGATGGCTGGAGGGCCTATGCCTCCAATGCCAATGTCCATGCAGCCACCTCTGCTGCCGAATGGATCTGCTCAATGACACCCACGAGCTCCTTCGTGTTAAACAACTAAAGAGCTTGCCTCGCCTCCGGATAACAATGACAAGTTACTGTTTGACTTCGTAGGCAATCTGTAGAGAATCTGTCTTTTTTTAAACGAATTTTTTAGTGTCATTCTAAATTTTGCATTTAGAATTCTCAACCTGACTCATCAACATTATGTTGTTGTAGTAGAATTATTTTAAATGTTATCTTGATCATCAGCGATATCATTTGACATATCTTATTTATTTTATATGATAAAATAATAATAAATAAGAGCAATGATAGAGAGAGTGAAAAGCATAGTGAATGATGTGGCATGACGTGATATTTTACATGCACACGTCCGATTATCGCATGGACATCATCGGCGGTCTTCGGCTGTCGTCCCGAATCAAATTATACCCTGGGAGGTACGGTGAATCCGTCGAAAATTGTTGTATGTAAGGTGTCACGTTATTCACTATGTTTTTTACTTTTTCATTTTTACTCTCTCTATTATTTTTTAATAAATAATATGTAAAATGGAGGAGGTAATGAAACAAAAAATTGCAAGATTATGATAAAACGAAAAATAAGATTATATATATATATATATATATATATATATATATATATATATATTGTCCGGTTATCCTAAGCGCCGTTTTATAAGTGACTCGAGCGATAATTTACTTGGCAATCCGTATCAACGTTTTTTATATTTATTTAATAAAGCTATTTTCTTTTCGTTCGTCGTTCATCAAACATAGGTCGACGCCGTCTTCCCTCTTCGCAACGCGTAGTTTAAATGGTGATCGATACAAAATCACCCATTTACTATTTTGTTAAATTAAATATGCATGAACATCATGAACATAATTGCTTTATTAATGATAAATGTGTTATTTTATTGACAAAAAAATAAATTACAGCCTTAAATGAAGTGACCAATCGACTTATTGGTCAAATCCAAAACCTCCTTTACTATTTCAGGCAAGAACCAAGCCCTATCAGAGGGGCACATCTAGATCCTACTAATGGTGCAGTAGTAAGCTCTTCTAGTTGAGCAAGCACTTGAACTAAGCTAATCTCCCGGTAACTTATGTTGGATCTCTTGCTAGTTTTTTTTATAGGAGTCCACAGTTATTCTTCACTCAAGTATTAATTTGTCATTCTTTGATATGTTATTTTACAAGTTTCCTAAAAACAATAACAATAATACCCATTTTCAGATCGACATAAAAATAATATTTAGAACACAATTTAATGAGACATTTAGATATGGAAGTATATCCCAGTAGAAATGAGACGATCATTATTGAGCTAAATAATTCAAGATGGCCACTGCTTGGTGCGACGCATCATGTTTTGTTCTTGAATGTACCAATTCTAGTCACCCGTGGAAAAAATGAATTTGCTAAGTTGGTTAAAATTCCTAGTTCCTTCACATAAACTAGATTTGAGCTCAAAGTGTATGTAACTAGTGTACATAAACCACATGTTAAATAAAAAAAATAATTAACAAGGTTTTTCTAACCTTAGGCGATCGGCCCGAGCTCACGGAAATTTTCCACCGGTCATTAGGGTAAATCGGGAAGCGCTCGCGGTGGGCGGTCTAGAAGCCCAGTGTCCCAGGGTTCGTGCCTCATTTGGAGAAAAAATTCCTACAAATATGCTATAAATGAGGATCGAACCGCAGATGTCTGGGATAGCGACTAGTCGCCCTACCACTGCAGCATAGCCCCGGGGGCACCACATGTTAAATAAGTCTTGTATCTAGGCAAACATCGCAGAAAAATATCCTAGTTCCTTCACAGATACCACATTTGAGCTCAAAGTGTATGTAACTAGTGTACATGAACCACATGTTAAATAAGTCTTGTATCTAGGCAAACATCACAGCAAAACATTCTGATCTAAGTTTAAGGGTGTTAATAAGCTGAAAGTTGAAAACTCAGTTATTTGGGTTGATAGAACGGGAGAAAATCGGAATAAATTTCTTTGCAGTGATGAAATGATCCTTTGACCTTAGAGAACAGATCGACAAAAGAAAAACTATAAAAAAAACCTAAAAGTGAGGGAAATCCAACACCAGAATCAAATCGCAATAGAAAGAGGGGAAACAAAACTTACTGTTTGTATCTTGAAAAGAATCCAACATTACTGCAAGACTCAAAATAGTAATTTCAAGGGAAAAAAGAAGTCGTTACCAGTACGATCGGAACTTCACTTGACTGGGTGTGCCTCCGGTTGGACGACACCGTCAGCGGGAGTGGAGGAGATAGGGACCACTTATAGAGGAGAAGGCGGGATCGGGTAGCGTTGACGTTGGCTGTGGAGAGGACGACATCGCGGCGAGGAACAGTCGCGGCGAGGACGACGGTGAGGAGAGGGAAGAGTTGCGTCGTGAAGAAAGCTGGGGGATAGTGTTGCGAAGAGAGAAGACCTAAGTTTGAGGAAGGGGCCAAGGAAAGAAAGCAGCTTTATTAAACAAATAAAAAAATGTTGACATGGATTGCCAAATAGTCGCTCATGAGTCGCTTAAAGAAGGTCGCTTAGGATAACCGTACTGTGAATTACATATATTATACTAGATAATTACATATGTTACATTGAGTTTAATAAATTTTAAAAATTATACTACAATAAAAAATATTGTTAAAGGTGGAGATTGATATAATAGCCATATAAATAAAGAATCATTTTCTCTTTTATATATATATATATATATATATATATATATATATATATATATATATATATATATATATATATATATATATATATATATTGATGGGGTTGAGTACTCCGTGGTTGACACGTGGACTGAAGAAGCTATGTGGCAAGATCTACCAAGTCTGGATGACTTTCTTCATGTGGCACCCGAGGTCCCCTCCCACCCCGAGAACACCACGAACAGGCATATACTGAAGACCGACCCGGGAAGACACACGCCCGAGATCACCTCGGGAGGTCAGGTCGCCAAGACCACCTCGGTAAGGTAAACGCTCGGGACCCCAGGGCCAAAAGACCCCGAGATCACCTCGGGGTAGCGGAGCCTAAGGAGTACTCGACCTCAAGTAACGGAGCCCCTTTTTTCGGATCTATGGATAATCATCACCTATAATCATGGGACGATCATGACCCGCAATACACGACCATTAACGTCTCCGTTATTGCAATGGTCCAGATTTAATGGAGGCGACGACCGTTGCAAGGATGATCCCGTTGTAACGCCCGCCTTTTTCCCACACCTTATGGTGTGGCGAGAGGCGGCGTTACACTAACATACATAGGCATATGAACATTTTAATGCAGCGAAATAATTTTTTTTTTTAAACTTATTACACATGTGTTTAACCATGTAACTACTACATGAATCATACATATATGCCTACATTATCATTCATGAACATGGTGACATTGTAACTTAGCATATTACTGGCATACATATAAACATTTCATAACTTATTCATAAGCACCATAAGTAGCAAGTAACTTATCCATAAGCATCATAGGTAGTAAGTTATTTCCTAGGCATAACTATCATAAATATAGCATAGAACCAAAAGAGACATTTCAAACACAAGACATGCGATAAGTGTAAATAGGAGAATCCTTTGCCATGTCACTGCCACACACATGCCCTTGCCCCTCCTACTGCTTCCCTAAGTAACCTCTTGCTTGATCTGCGGCATAAGAAAAATAAGACTATAAGCACATAGGCTTAGTAAGACCCTTTCCTACTCACGAAAATCCATACGTCACATAACCATAAACATAATGCTTAAACCATACTTAACATGGCATAATTCTGGACATGAACATAAACATAAACATACTTATCATGGCATCATTCCTAACATGAACATAAACATAAACATACTTATCATAGCATCATTCTTAACATGAACATAAACATAAACATACTTATCATGACATCATTCTTAACATGAACATAAACATAAACATACTTATCATGGCATCATTCTTAACATGAACATAAACATACTTATCATGGCGTAAGACATAACATGTATGGATACATGAGTCAAATGCATATATCATAAGGATGCTTAATTTGAAAACCATAATTATAAATACTTAAACATAATCATAACATTATGGGGGTCCCCGGCTTGTACCACATATATACATCATAAGCATGCATTCCTAAGTAAATACGAGGTAGCTAGCCTCGACCTACTAGGGTAGGAACAGCTATGGTAGTTCCAAAAACCGAGGCGTTCTTAAGATGCCCATCCCTATTGGACAACTACGATAGTCCCAGAACCGTGGACAGCTTCGGTAGTCCAGAACCGAGGCATTCTTAAGGTGCCCATCCCTATTGGACAGCTACGGTAGTCCCAGAACCGTGGACAGCTTCGGTAGTCCAGAACCGAGGTATTCTTGAGGTGCCCATCCCTTGGACCCTTACTTCGGTCCGGTACAAGCCCATTCTTAAAAAAATAAAATACTTCACATGCTTCATCATTCATAGAACATACATAGCATAACATAATCTTGTTTCATGAAACATGACATAAGAATATGAATAGCTACGGTAGTTCCAGAACCGTGGACAGCTACGGTAGTCCAGAACCGAGACGTTCTTAAGGTGCCCATCCCTTAGCATGACATAAGGCATACTTGGCATTTCATCATTCATACTTAATTCATAACATCATTATGCCTTCATCATCCATACTTATCATTCATACTTAAGGCATAACATTATCTTCATTCATCTTCTTCATGCATAAAACATGACATACATACATAATCATAATATCCATCATAGAACATGCATGGGTAAGATTCATATGAACAGGGTACATAATGCTTAGATTCATGGCATTCTACATTACTTAGGTTCATAGCATTCATCATAGAGCATGCATAGACCTTCACAAATGTATATCCCTTATAGGCATTTAACAACATACATGCATTATTCTATATACCAGGAAGCCTACATCAAATACATGTGTTCATGGTATATGGTTAAAAACATTCATGAATAAACATAGCACATAACCTAAACATACAAAGTCATGACATATAACACATAAGGCTAGGGTTTTAGGTAGCATAAAAATTCTTACAACATACTTAACACATACGTACATCATAGTAAGCTATAAACAAGTATCCTTGTAACCTTAACCCAACCCAAACCCTAGTTCATGGACATGGCCAAAAGTTCCTTTGGAGAGGGTCTCATCATTCAAGCAACATGAAAAGGTCCCATAGGTAAAAAGGAAAACTCATACATTACATACAATGTCATAGTAAGCCATTGGACCCCATAATTAGGGCTAACCCTAAATCCTAGTCCTCCCATTTGTCTTTGGCCGAAACCCTAATGGGTCACCAACACATGAAAAAAATTCATAAAATTCCTAATTTACATCTCATACCTTACATATAATCCCATAGGAATCCATTAGAACCCTTGCTTGGAGTTAACTCTAACTTCTTGCCCTATAACCCATCTTGGCCGAAACTTACTAGGACCATAAGACATGTAAAAATCCACATAAATCACCCTTAACATCCCTTGCATCATGAGAAACCATAAGAAACATCATTAGGGAGTTAGAACTCATCCTAGCCATGGAGTCATGGTGGTGGCCGAAACCCTAGAAGCCCACCTTCATGGATTTCTCAACTTAGATCTTGAAACAAAGACGTAAATCATGATAAACATCAAAGGAAAACCATTATACCACAGGTGAGGGAGTCTTACCTTTCCTTATCTTGGATATAATCCTTGAATAGAAATAAAAGAGAAACCTTCTTGACCCTAAACTTTTCCTTAGTCCTTGTAGCCTTGTAGAAAGCCTTGGATCTTCAAGATGGAGTCCTTTGTGAAGCTTTTCCAAGGAAAAGAAACCCTTGTGGGTTTCGGCTAGAAGAAGAAAGAGGAAGGAGAGGAATGGCTTTGGTGGGAGAAGAGAAGAAAAAGAGTAACTCCTATGTCTCTTCCCCTCTCAACCACTCTTTTATACTACATGAAGGGGGGCAAGTGAAGGGTCATGGTGTTTCTTCTCTTGATGACTCTTCACTTCCCTAAGCCTTAACCAAAATCCACTTCATTCTTTACTAGCACTCCCTTGCTAGGTGAATTGGTTAGTATATGCATGGTATTACACTAGGTCCAAGGTTCAATCCTTGGTGTATGTACTTTATTTTTATTTTTATTTTATTTTATTTTTTTCTCTTTTAATTTCGGCAATGCCCCCTAAGGCCTACCAATAGCCATGCTAATACTCCTAATTTAAACCCATTTCTATTTATATTAAATTCTACCTAAAATCTACTAATAATCATGGTACTAGAAAAACCCATGTAAGGCCCATTAGCACTTAGCTTCTTATTCTATATCGAAAATCATGGATCATCATGCTAAGGTTTATACTAGTGTCCCTATGTTCCTCGAGAATCCATCTAGGTCTGGTCAATATTTTTAAAGAAAATATTGGGAAAATTTTCCAGGTCGTTACACCCGTAGCTGACAATCAAGGGGACGTGGCGAAGATCGTGGAGACACGTATGACCGCCGCCTCAGGTATAAAAGGTACTCCAACCCCTTCAGTAAAGGGATTACACACTCTCTAACTTAAGCATCTTCTTCTTCTTATTTTCTTCCATCTCTTATACTGAGGCACTGACTTGAGCGTCGGAGTGGGCTCCGCCGAACAACCTCCGACGTGTTCCCATTAACGCTCGTGTTAATCTCGCAGGAAAGGAGTTCCTCCTGTTAGTGATATGAGAGAAGTGTCCTAAGGCAATCGCCTTATGGTTGTAAACATTTATTTTAATAAATGATAATTCACTATTTGAGTATACATGTTTATGTATTTGATTGGGATCTTAAACTCATCTACTGAATGTCCGCAATACAATTCACAGCATAAGAGAATTTGTGATGGGATCACAACTAGTGATTATCTCTACATGTGCAATTGTGAAGTATTGAAAATATCCCTAGTCGATGAATTGATAAAAAAACGGACACTATCAATTCTGTTGAGACTAGCATGGGTTATTCTCTAATCAGCTGATTTTCATTGGCTGGTGACATTGGGATGTCCAGAGATAAACATGGATGCTAGTTAAGGGAACTAGTTCATTGGAGTGACTAGCTGTAAAACTTCATATGGTAATCTACATATAGATATGTCAATGAAGTTCTTACCGCAGCTTAAGTGCGATGTTCCTTTGACTTGCGGTGTTCAAGTCATCTTGGTCATGGAGACTTATACTTTAACATCTTAAGCAAGTATCTCCAAGGAAGTGTGGACCCAGGATGGTTGGGTATAAGCCGAAGTGCCCGAAGATGTTTGAACAACCTACAAAGGATTCACCACTCCTTGCGAGGAGATGTATACCCAGGCCTATCATCGGATTGTTACTCAAAGCCTCTGGCCAGAGCATATCATGTTTAGAGTATGAGTCTCGTAAATACATGAGAGTAATTAGAAATCCAAAGGACGAGAAAGACACTACTTGGGCTAGGTATGATGTAGTCAGCCTAGTGGGGACTGACACACACAGACCATGTCCTGAACCAAGTGGGTATAAGATGGTGAAGGGAATGTGGCACGATTCATTAGAGCTGCTGAAGGGTTTCGGAATTACTTCTGAGGTCAAACCGTTGATCTTTCGATTAATTGGGGGTCATGATATACTACTAGGTGCCACTCATGACCGTTCTATAATTGGTTAATTATAGACGGCCAACATAAATCGAAAGCCTATTTAGTCACACGCACTACGAGTAATCCGAGGGATTTAAAACGAGTTGAAAATTGGATTTTCCAATCAAGAGAAATAAGTCGAATCTGAGTTAATCAGAGGCGCAACGGAAACTTAAAATGGCTAAGTCTTTTGAAGACTTATTGGGCGAATTAAATGAGTTTAATTCGCGATCGGTTCGGCTCGGTTTGGCCGGCCAAAGAGGGTGTTAACCCCCTTTGGTTTGGCCGGCCACAACAAGGGGAAGAAACCAATTTATTTGGTTTAATTAATAAAATAAATCTAGCGCGATTTATTTTATAAATTATGGATAAATAAATTTGTATAAAGAAACTTATATAAATAAATTTATAGAAATTTATTCTTTTTATGGAAATTAAAATGATCGATGGAATGGTTTATTTTAATTTTATAAAATCAATTATGAATTGATTTTTTTCATAATAAGAAAGTTTATAAATTTCTTATAAAATTTATTCCATAATTAAAGGAGAGAAGTATTTGTTTTATTATAAAGTTAGTTATAATAAAACTAGGCATAACGGAATTATTCATAAGAAAGATTATAAGATAAATTTCTTATGAAAATTAATTCTGTTAATTCCGTTAAGAGAGAGACTTGGCAAGGGAGAAGCAACTATATAAGGAACCAAAGGCAAGCCTTGAATTCCTAATCAATTAATAAAGAGATTAGTTGCTCTCTCTCTCTCTACATGCCTCTCTCTCTAGGGCCGACGCCCTTCTCTCTCTAGGGCCGGCTCTCTCTCCTCCCCTAGGGCCGGCGCAACTCCCAAGGTGGGCGTGAGCTTCATCCACCAAGACGACCTCGGAGAAGAAGAAGCGGATCACATCTCCTTCCTTCTCGGAATTTAGATTCCGTCTCTTGGTGGTTAGTTTCCTTTCTTCTCTCTTGATCTTCTAGTTGTGCCTTTAGAGAATCTAGTAGTTCTCGTCGGCACAAAACTCGTGGCTTTGCGAAGTCATCCCGAAGAGAACTCGGCGTGGACGCGAATAGAGGCGAAGCTTCCAAGGGACGCTACGGTTGGATCTCGTCCCTTTTCTTCGAGTTACGCGAGGTACAAAGTAAATTAGTTTACCTTTCCACAATGTTTTAATTTATGATTACGCCCACACATCATAAGGTCGCATGCTAGATACGTAGTTAAAATAATTTGTGAAATTATTTTATGCTAATTCTTCCGCTGCACGTAAAATTTTAAAATATTATGAACCCGTATCCTTGTCAACATGCACCCGGTCCCAACACCTCCCCTAGTGTCAGCATCCGCGTGGGTGAGCTTTTCTTCTCTCGTCATCATCCCGGTGGATTGAACTCTGGTAACGGGTCGTCGACATTGATTCCTTCCGGAACAAGTTTGGCACCATCTATGGGAAACCAGTAAAGCACCAGAAGGAACACCGATGGCAGAGCCGGCAGGACAATCCATCATCCTTACAAAAGAGGAACTAGATCGCTTAGTGACCAACACCATCAAAGGGGCGCTCAAACAGCATCAAATCGAGTGGGCCGCCTCACAGCGAGGCGTCTCTATGCAAGAGGAGATCCCCAGAATCTCCGTCTCCCACCCCCAATCACGAAGATCTGTCTCACCACCGGGGAGACACGCCGGAGTAGTCCCGGACCACCGGCGGGATTCCCCAGGAGATGTGGAAAAAACCAACTCAGTTGCCTCCAGCGCGCTGAGACAAGAAGATGGAACAGGGAAGAGGGAAGAGCTTAAAGCCTCCCCAAAGGCTCCCTCTACCCCTTTCTCATGGGAGATCATAGAAGACCCCATGCCAAAGCAGTTTCGCGAGCCTGGGATTGCTGATTACGACGAGAAGACAGATCCTGAGGATCATGTCTATAAGTTTGGGAACGCGACACTCCTGCACCAGTACACCTACAGTGTGAAGTGTGGGGTGTTCTTGAACACCCTATCCGGAGCAGCCTAACGATGGTTCCAAAGGTTGCCCCCGGATTCTATCAACTCCTTCATGGAGTTTAAGACCGCCTTCCTCCACCATTTCACCAGCAACCGTCACTATCAGAAGACAGTATTGAACTTGTTCGCTCTCAAGCAAAAGCCGAAGGAACCACTTAAGGAGTACATCCAGCGGTTCAACAGGGTGACACAAAATGTGCCAACAACGACATCGGAAATCCTCGTTAGTGTCTACACCCAGGGACTCTCGGGAGGGGATTTCTTCCGATCTCTAGTGAATAAGCCGCCCACCAGTTTCGATGACTTGCTAGGGCAGTCTGCCAAGCACGTCAACGTGGAAGAAGTGCAACACACCCGCCCTAAGGAACCAGCTAGGGTCCCTCCTTCGGCTGTTGTGCGGTCAGAAAGGAGGGAACCCCCAACTCCAGCCCGAGGAAAGGATGTCCGCCCAGTGAAGGATCAGTGGGTTGGAAGGCAGAAACTGGTCGAGACGGTGGATACCGAATAGCCAGAGCTACCGATGAAGTACTGCGGCTTCCATGGCAGTACGACACACTCCACCGAGGAATGTCATGCCTTGAAGAAGAAACTGACTGAGGAAGCAGACACCAAACCTCGGAGGACGTGGAAGAAGATGGGGTATTGCCAGAGGTCTCCTAGGTGAAGCCTTTCTCCCCGACAACGGTAGTCGGCGGATAACGAGATACAACCCCGATCTCGATCGCGTTTAAGAGGGAGGAGTCGGGGAGCTGCACCCCGCAGGTCTCCCTCATTGGAAAGAGACCCCAGGAAGGGCAAGACCCCCACACGTGACCTTCTGGACATGTAGGAGTGATCTCCGGGGGGGCCCACTGGAGGAGACTCCCACCGGGCTAGGAAGGCTCACACTCGGCAGCTAGAAAACTACGCAATTGGGACAAGTCGAAGCCAGGATCGGGGCCCCATGATCTCCTTTGGCCCAGAATATTGGGGCAATCTGCCCAAATATGATCGGGAGGATCATGAGTTTTGATGTGTGTGTGAATGTGGTTAAGTTAGGGTTTCATGTTGGTCTAATATGTGTATGTGAGTATGCAGGTACACATAGACTTGGTTGGATGTCTTCAGGTACGGTGAAGGGTGGCATGGAGGCAAGCCGTGGGGTTGTGTGTGCATCCGACGGACTATGGACAAAGCAGGGACGATGAGCCGAGGGAAGCGGACTTCGAGGCACACGTGAAGGATGGCATGGAGGCAAGCCATGAGCCTACGTGCGCATCTGAGGGACGAGGGTCAAAGTCAAAGAGGACTTGAAGGCAACAGATTGAGGCTGCTAGAGAAGGGACGATGAGCCGAGGGATGCGGACTTTGAGGCATACGTGAAGGATGGCATGGAGGCTAGCCGAGGGCTTGTGTGCGCATCTAAGGGACGGGAGCCGAAGACGAAGAGGGCGTGAAGGCAACAGATCGAGACTGCTGGATGAAGAGTCAACCAGGTCGTGAGGATCCGAGTGCTGAGGGATTATACTCAGGAACTAAGCCGGGAGGGTTCGAGTGCTGAGAGAAATGTACTCGGGAAGGGTAACCCTAGGCTTAGGGAAGGACCAGTCGACTGCCCCTGGGGCTATCACGCCCCCATAGGTATATGCTTCCTCGAAGATCGAGCAGCATCTCCCCTGTACGGCGGACAATATGGGGCAAAAATACATACTACCTCACATATATATAGCTTAGCCACATGCGGCTAGCATCACAACAATATATAAAAGACACACAACCACACAGTTTAAAATAATTTAATGGGGGGCTCAGCCACCTTAGGCATAAAGAACACAACTTAATAAGAAACTCCACAACGAATAAACCCGACCAATAAGACATGACTACAATTTTTATTTTATCAAGACCATACCAGAAATAATATAAAATGCGGAAAACAAGGAAACTACGGAGAACTAACTCTGAAACAACTCCAAACCAAAATCACCCGGTGAAACTGAAGGACTGAGGGACTGGATCATCTCCTGGCTCCAAGCAATACCGCTACCTGCTATCTGAAACAACAAAAAGGAAAGCAGGGGTGGTGAGTCCGGGTGGACTCTGTGGGTATATGAGTAGACAAATAAGCATGGCATAAATAAGATAACGAAGTAGAGAATCAAAAGGTACAGTCCATAAGAAATATTAGATTTACCTAATCATGCATAACCAATATAATACGACATGGTATAAAATCCGAATAACGACTAAGCAGGTATAGAACAATTCAACAACAATAATATCAAGATAGACATGCATGTCATACATATGCAACAATCATAGCTCATATAAGTGCATCAAACACAAACAAATGCATAAAAGAAATACGTATGCACATGATGCAATGACATGTGTCACCTCTGACCCCAGTCAAGCCGTCAACACATCCCATCTGTGTGACCGAGTGGGTAGGGCTGTGACAACTGTACCACTCCAACAACAACAATAATACCACATAAGGCGTGGTTGAGTGGACAGGATGCTGGGGAGTCTACACTCCAAACCCCTATACATAGGGGGAGCTATACAGCTGCAATATCCCTCTATAAACAACGGTGAGGGTGAGCCACCAACAACTCATCCCTCTAAAATAACGGTGAGGGTGTCACTGTCTGGCATGACAGGACAAACACTCGCACTCCAACCACTACCATGACAACATGTGGTTGAGTGAATCGAGAAACAATATGACTAACGACGGCTTAACCAAATGTAAGCCAACAGTCGTTAGTATGCAACGTGCCAGTATGGTGCATGATATACGATGCACAAACAACCGAAGAAACAACGATGCAATAAAATCCAACGAGTAAAACATGCATCGATACAACCAACCGGAAATCAAAAACTAACAGTTATGCACCTGCACTACTAGGTAGGATATTTCTAATGCCAAATAAACCTATCTGTGTTTAATGAACTTCTAAGTACTCGCGTACAAGCGGTACTTTACAGAACAGAAAATCAACAGAGGACTGTACAGAAACGAATTTGGAATACTCGAAGATCAACGAAGAATAAGTCTCAACGGCGATGTTTAAATAACGACAAAGAACAAGGTCAAACAACCTATAAGACATAAACTAGCCATGCTTTAAGGTAAAAGAACTACTCGAGTACAAAGCAGAAGTACCCGCCTTATAATTGTAGAACGTATACGAACAGAACCTCCCACGATCGACGACGTAAGTCCAAAGTCAAGGTCCTGTATCAAGGACATAAGTTTAACTAATTATCACAATTAACTAAATTAGTTAAACTGTATGTAAACAAAATTAAGATAAACCATAATTATAATCTCTTTTAATCAATTATATCAATCTCTTTTACAACATATGTTTATTTAAATCTAAACAACTCTGGGTTCCTTCTAAATCATTTAACAAGATTAGATCACTAAGTTAAACTTCTAAACCTTAAGGAAGTTAAAAACTAAACTTAACTCCTCTAAGAACCAAACCCATCGGCTACAACAATCCAAATGTGGTCCCAAAATAAATCAAAGTCATTCCAATCTTACTGATCAGATTAGTTGAATCCGATCAGATTAATCAAGCTGATCAGATTAGTTGAATCTGATCAGATTATTCTTTGATTAATCCGATCAAGGATTAACATAATTCACAATCCTAGAATCCGAACCGAAGCAAAACAAATCCCTACAATAACCAAATTGCAACACACGACAACACCCAACTTAACCCAATGAATAACTCCAAATTTGACCGATAGAGATTTACAAAATAACAACTCCAAATTCCAAATGAAGAAATCCACAGACCACACTAAACCTACAAATCTAATCAAAGACCAACAATTCATGGTAGAGGAAAGTAACTATTGAATCCATACCAACACCACAACTCTCATCCTACTGCCTTACACAATACATAATCATCTCTTACCAGAGTAACTATTGAACAGATCAACATCTAAATCCTTGTACGATCAGAAGATATAGAGTCAAAACTCAATTTGAATAGAAATCCAAGCATTTACTAATAGCATCTACCACGAACCGATTATTGGAAACAACTAGACTCACCTCCTTATTTGTCCTTGGTCGGAGAGAATCTGGCAGCGTCGACGCGCGAGGAAGAGGCGCTCGCGTGAGGGCAGCGACACAACTAGGGCAACGGTTGTGCGACGTCGCCTTTGTGAGCACAAATGAGGAGGAAGGAGGAGGGAAGGACGGCGAGCGGCGTTGGCTAAGGCTGCGGCGTCGGCTTGCTCGGGAACGGCTGCGGTTTCTCGCTGGGGAAGTCGGCGCCGAGAGAGGTTTCGGGAGGAGTTAGGGCACGGGAAGGGATTTAGGAGTTTTATAACTGATTTTACCTTTTTGTAAATAAGCCCTCCAATTTGTTATTTACAACTAGGTCCCTAATTTGCAAAGAGACCCCTTTAAAATTTCGGTTCTCAACATTCTCCCCTACTAACAAAAATTTGGTCCCCAAATTTAACTAGTAAACCACAACAAACACTAATCATCCACAACAGGTACAGGTCAACCACAACTGATATCAACAACCCAAACATAATATGAACACTGCACAAAAACCAACTATACGCACCTCAAGTAAATAAATGAGGGTAGCGAGCTCTGATCGTATCCCGAGCTCCCAAGTAGCTTCCTCATCAGAGTGGTGCCGCCAACCAATCTTGATCAACCGAACTGTCTTGTTTCTCAACCGATGCTCCTTGTGGTCCAGAATCCGCATAGATACCTCCTCGTAGGTTGCATTAGGCTGGAGAGTGATCGACACCCCTGATAAAACATGAGTCAGATCTTGCGCTCTACCAACTGAGCTAGACTAGCAACTTTTGCTCCACTCCGCTCCAGAATCTAAAACGGTCCAACATCTCTCTAACGGTAGCTACCCAGTTACAAGCGGTGACCTACACGTAGATACCCTATAGCTCTTTAATATCTCGGAAAATCGATCCATTGACCTGCGATGTCTTCTCTCTGGTGACAGTGTAAACCCGGTCCATCTCTGGAACTGATAGTGGCATCGTCTGAATAGGTAGTGGCTGAATCATTTGAATTGTTGCTGGCTACATAGTCTGAGGTGCTAGAGCTCCCACCGTCTGCTGAGTCTGATAACTTATAGCTTCGACCATCTGCTGAGGCTAATAAACTGAAGACTAATATGCTAGGCACAGCTGATCTACACATACTAATAACTAAAATAAATCCTAATCATACCACCTACTTGAGTAAATTTTAAATAACAACGCGTTACTTCCTAACCTAATTATCATAATTAGGTTAAACTCCTAATTCTAAGTATGATTAACCAAACTCAATTCTTCCATGCCGTTCCGCCAACCAGAACATAAATTCTCCGAAATCAGAGATGAGTCGACCTATCACGGAATAAAGCATTCCATCCTCCTTACCATATATCCCTGCTAAGTAATTGAATGGGTTCGTCCCACCGATCGGGAGAAAGGCACATATTTGGGTTAATCGCTCAACGATCAACCAAAACCACTCGTGCGTCCACCGTAAACCAACATACTAGGCTCTCTCTCATAAGAAACTCTCCGGGAGTAGGTCTGCTAGTCGTTAACTCTCTCAAAACAGAGAGATGTCGCTGTTGTAGAAAACTAACAATACCATCTAGTGGGGCAAGCCCTATGGATAAACGAAGGAGAGAAATACTGAAAATTCCTACAACTCAAGCGGAGTAAACCGACAACAGACAGAAAGCATCAAGTTTGGAATAAGAGGGTGATCTCCTATAGTATCTCGGTGACACTTGATAAGGACACATACTCAGAAACTTTGAACCCAACTATGGAACTGCTTGACAGAATCGCCCTTAATGAAGTGCATACAATCGCCGATGTAGTCAAGCTCCCAACACACCACCAGGACAACGCAAAGGATACTTTGGGGGAAATTTACCTCTTCGCATATTTTCCAACAAGCATATCAGGCAACACAGTGGGTTTTAAACTTTGTGATCCCTCGACGACAACTTGTTCTCAAAAATCAAACTTACAAAGTTCGTAGCCCAAAATAGACTATCATGTGTATAATCACTGGGTTGTTTTAAAGAAATCAACTTAAGAATCAAAGCCCATGACCTAGGATTCAACCGTCAAGCATTCATGGCCTTTACGTTCCACGGAATGGCATAACAAGAAGAGCCATCAACCACACTATATATATATCTATATATATTGTTTTAAGATTAAGTAGAATTATTATTATCATTATTATTATTTATTTATTTTTATTATTATTGGTCCAAAGAACTCACATGTCACATCTATTAGATATTGAGTTAATTTGTAGAGAATAATTTAGGGCTTTAACAATCATTTATAGAATATTAGTTGGACAATCAGAAAGCCATATAATTACAACCATTTCAGGCAGAAAATGATACCAACGATCAACAGTGATTCAATCATTGTTAACTTATCTAGAACTTTGAAGTGATGAACCTCTTTTGTTAATCTCCACTCAAACATAGACAACCTTATTCAGGAGTTTAGTTTCATTTGCGACAATTCTATAGAAGACCTTTGATAGGAATGCCATTTATCGCAAGGACTAAATTATATAGATGGTTTATCATGTCACGCCATCATTTAATTTGAACTGTGATGTTTTAATATCCATGGAACTAATAGACAATATTACATCCTAGTGCTTCCAGAAAAGTTTAAATTCTTATACACTAAGCTTTATACTTCTTAGTACCCACTAAAATTGGGCCACAACTTGCATGTCTTTTCATTGTAAACCATTGTTCTTGTCATTGGCAGTACAATCATGTTATATTTGTCTCACCTATAGGTAAGACTGAATATGATCATTGTTGATTCCAAGTTGGACAAGTTTGTTACAGATTCTTGTTAAGTGTCCAATGTTTCCAGCCCGAATTGGTTTTTCTTCCAGAGGCTGGTACAAATGTCACACTGGATTCACCAGAAAGAAAAGGATTTTTATCTGTCTGTAGCAACTTAGCAATGATACCACATTCACAAAAGAGATAATTGACAACTGCAATGTTCTTGCTTTCAAGGCAAGATACTACTAAATTCTCCACATTATGATGTAGTAGTTGTTGAAAGGATACTTAAAAAAAATAGATCTAGGATTATCTGAATGACACTAGATTAAATCAACTCCTTCTCGACAACTTCACCACCGACTTCCAGTAATACTGTAATGAACTCCACCACTTTAAGATGATGCTTCCCAAGTGGAAGATGCAATTCACCATATGTTGTTGGAAGGGTCTTAATGTCAGATGATACATTCCAAAAATTTAAGCAAGTCATCCAAATGTGTCAACATGGCATGAAGAGCCATGGAATCAACATCACTAAATGGTGCATATAAATGCTGATTCCTGATGTAATTAACTGATGCTAAGGATGCAGATCTTGTAGGATCCAGCAAAGCAATGCATGCATGGCCAAATATTCTGGTGATAAAGCTTTGGCTGGAAAGCTTGGCTGCTAAAGCTGATTTCGAATAATGACCATCAAAACCTCAACAGCATTAGCATTAACTTCAGTAGAATGAGAGGGACTTAATCTATCCACAATCATCTCAAGAAGACTGGTATCAGCCAACCACTTAATGATATTCATATAGTTTGGATTTGTATGATCATCAGCGCCAACAAGTCGAATCAAGATCTCCCTGATTGATGTTATCCCAATCAAATTGACCAAGTGATTGAAAACATTGGCGTGGGTTTGAACATACGCCATAAGTGAATTGGTTTTCCTTAACATTAGGCACGCCACAATCTTGCCGAAATACCCAGCTAAAGTTGAACTGTGTCTACGATTTGGTTCAAGAAAGGAGAATAACATGTTCATCAAATCTTCCTAAATAAGCCTACGTATTCATAGGTCAAATGAATTATGATTTAGAATACATTAAAAAAAATGTATTTACCATCTTAACTAATGATTAAATTTGACTAACACCAAAATGAGTGTCATGCCTTGGATGGAAACACTAGTTCCAGTTTGAGATGTCCTCAAAGCAGTTTTATTTATGTAGAGTAGACCATATTAGAATTCTACAAGACTTTGTGATGCTCCAAGAAGCAAGTTATCAACAACCCTAAATAGAGACTCTGTGATGACACCAAAACAATGGACAATGTATCCAGGTATTAAAACTGCTTCGACCTTTGTTCAGAGAGAATCTCTAACCATATCTTTAACAATAACATTGAAGATGTTTGAGGAAAACTATATCGTTTAAGGAGAATCTCTAACCATACCTTATTTACTTACTCGTCGCCGGGAGAGATCTCATCGCTGCCAAGTCCCATCACAACCATAACCAGAAAATGACTCCGGAAAATAAATCTGTAAAATACAGATAGACCTCGTAAAACAAAACAACTTCGTCAACTCTCAAGAAAAAGACTCCACAAAAATAAACAAATCTGTAACATACAGATTGACCTCGTAAAACAACTCTGTAAACCCACAGACACCAAAACATCGCAAAACTTCCCACAGATCCCAAAGAAACTCGCAAAACTTGGCTCTGATACCAAAAATTGTCACGCCCCCAGAGGAATATGCTTCCTCGAAGATCGGACAGCATCTCCCCTGTACGACGGACAATATGGGGCAAAAATACATACTATCTCACATATATATAGCTTAGCCACATGCGGCTAGCATCACAACAATATATAAAAGACACACAACCACGCAGTTTAAAATAATTTAATGGGGGGCTCAGCCACCTTAGGCATAAAGAAAACACAACTTAATAAGAAACTCCACAATGAATAAACCCGACCAATAAGACATGACTACAATTTTTATTTTATCAAGACCATACCAGAAATAATATAAAATGCGGAAAACAAGGAAACTACGGAGAACTAACTCTGAAACAACTCCAAACCAAAATCACCCGGTGAAACTGAAGGACTGAGAGACTGGATCATCTCCTGGCTCCAAGCAATACCGCTTCCTGCTATCTGAAACAACAAAAAGGAAAGCAGGGGTGGTGAGTCCGGGTGGACTCTACGGGTATATGAGTAGACAAATAAGCATGGCATAAATAAGATAACGAAGTAGAGAATCAAAAGGTACAGTCCATAAGAAATATCAGATTTACCTAATCATGCATAACTAATATAATACGACATGGTATAAAATCCGAATAACGACTAAGCAGGTATAGAACAATTCAACAACAATAATATCAAGATAGACATGCATGTCATACATATGCAACAATCATAGCTCATATAAGTGCATCAAACACAAACAAATGCATAAAAGAAATACATATGCACATGATACAATGACATGTGTCACCCCTGACGCCAGTCAAGCCGTCAACACATCCCATCTGTGTGACCGAGTGGGTAGGGCTGTGACAACTGTACCACTCCAACAACAACAAAATACCACATAAGGCGTGGTTGAGTGGATAGGATGCTGGGGAGTCTACACTCCAAACCCCTATACATAGGGGGAGCTATACAGCTGTAATATCCCTCTATAAACAACGGTGAGGGTGAGCCACCAACAACTCATCCCTCTAAAATAACGGTGAGGGTGTCACTGTCTGGCATGACAGGACAAACACTCGCACTCCAACCACTACCATGACAACATGTGGTTGAGTGAATCGAGCAACAATATAACTAACGACGGCTTAACCAAATGTAAGCCAATAGTCGTTAGTATGCAACGTGCCAGTATGGTGCATGATATACGATGCACAAACAACCGAAGAAACAACGATGCAATAAAATCCAACGAGTAAAACATGCATCGATACAACCAACCGGAAATCGAAAACCAACAGTTATGCGCCTACACTACTAGGTAGGATATTTCTAATGCCAAATAAACCTATCTGTGTTTAATGAACTTCTAAGTACTCGCGTACAAGCGGTACTTTACAGAACAGAAAATCAACAGAGGACTGTACAGAAACGAATTTGGAATACTCGAAGATCAACGAAGAATAAGTCTCAACGGCGATGTTTAAATAACGACAAAGAACAAGGTCAAGCAACCTATAAGACATAAACTAGCCATGCTTTAAGGTAAAAGAACTACTCGAGTACAAAGGAGAAGTACTCGCCTTATAATTGTAGAACGTATACGAACAGAACCTCCCACGATCGACGACGTAAGTCCAAAGTCAAGGTGCTGTATCAAAGACATAAGTTTAACTAATTATCACAATTAACTAAATTAGTTAAACTGTATGTAAACAAAATTAAGATAAACCATAATTATAATCTCTTTTAATCAATTATATCAATCTCTTTTACAACATATGTTTATTTAAATCTAAACAACTCTGGGTTCCTTCTAAATCATTTAACAAGATTAGATCACTAAGTTAAACTTCTAAACCTTAAGGAAGTTAAAAACTAAACTTAACTCCTCTAAGAACCAAACCCATCAGCTACAACAATCCAAATGTGGTCCCAAAATAAATCAAAGTCATTCCAATCTTACTGATCAGATTAGTTGAATCCGATCAGATTAATCAAGCTGATCAGATTAGTTGAATCTGATCAGATTATTCTTTGATTAATCCGATCAAGGATTAACATAATTCACAATCCTAGAATCCGAACCGAAGCAAAACAAATCCCTACAATAACCAAATTGCAACACACGACAACACCCAACTTAACCCAATGAATAACTCCAAATTTGACCGATAGAGATTTACAAAATAACAACTCCAAATTCCAAATGAAGAAATCCACAGACCACACTAAACCTACAAATCTAATCAAAGACCAACAGTTCATGGTAGAGGAAAGTAACTATTGAATCCATACCAACACCACAACTCTCATCCTACTGCCTTACACATCATCAACTCTTACCAGAGTAACTATTGAACAGATCAACATCTAAATCCTTGTACGATCAGAAGATACAGAGTTAAAACTCAATTTGAATAGAAATCCAAGCATTTACTAATAGCATCTACCACGAACCGATTATTGGAAACAACTAGACTCACCTCCTTATTTGTCCTTGGTCGGAGAGAATCTGGCAGCGTCGACGCGCGAGGAAGAGGCGCTCGCGTGAGGGCAGCGACACAACTAGGGCAACGGTTGTGCGACATCTCCTTTGTGAGCACAAATGAGGAGGAAGGAGGAGGGAAGGACGGCGAGCGACATTGGCTAAGGCTGCGGCGTCGGCTTGCTCGGGAACGGCTGCGGTTTCTCGCTGGGGAAGTCGGTGCCGAGAGAGGTTTCGGGAGGAGTTAGGGCACGGGAAGGGATTTAGGAGTTTTATAACTGATTTTACCTTTTTGCAAATAAGCCCTCCAATTTTGTTATTTACAACTAGGTCTCTAATTTGCAAAGAGACCCCTTTAAAATTTCGGTTCTCAACAGGGGCAGTCGACTGGTGTGGTCAGAATTCGAAAGGTTACGCTGTGAAATTCGAATTCAAGTAAGGCCAGTCGAGTGCCCCTGGGGCAGTCGACTGGTAACAATCACTTTCAGCCTCGAGCTCTATTTAAGAGAGCTCGTTTAAGGCTTTTTCTTCTTGGCGAAACTTGCTTGGGTAAAGCTTGTTAGTAGCATGTATTGCTTAGACCGCGTACAAGGTTTGTGGTGAGGTTTCTCCACCCACAAGGAGCTACGAGAGCTAGCCGGTGGTGCTATGGGGAATCATCTACCGTAGGATCGGGATCGTCCACCTTACGAGCAGCCATGGAGTAGGAGTTTTATCTCCGAACCACATAAATCGGTGTGTTCCTCTTAGTTTTAGTTTTAGTTTATGTTTATTCCGCTTGCACACTAACTTTGTAGGAAGAAAAATCGAAGAAAAGCTATTCACCCCCCGCACTAACTTTGTAGGAAGAAAAATCGAAGAAAAGCTATTCACCCCCCTCTAGCTTGACGGTCACGATCCTAACACAGAAGACCTGGAAGACGTAGAAGCCCCTCATGAGGACGCCCTGGTGATTCTGTCATGGATCGCCAATTATGAGGTCAAGCGTATCCACGTGGATACAGGCAGTTCCGTGAACATCCTGTACAAAGCTGCACTAGACCAGATGCAGATCGACGACGATAAACTACTTCCGTTCTCGACCCCACTCTTCGGTTTCACCGGATACCGAGTTCAGCCAATTGGACAGATTACCCTATCATTGTCATTGGGCAGTGACGTACTGGAAAGGACCAGGAGGACTCCCTTTCTGGTCATGGATGCTCCTTCATCCTACAATGTCATCTTGGGCCGCCCAGCGCTCAGCATATTCTAGGCGGTGGTCTCTGTCTACCACAAGAAGATAAAGTATCCGGTAAGCAACCAAGTGGTTGAGGTCAAAGGAGACCAGTTGGTGTCTCGGCGATGCTACAGCAGGGAAGTCAAATCAAATTCGCACAAGAACTTGAAGTCATACAAAGGATATTCGAGGGGAGCTGCCACCCGCAAGAGGGCAGGGCCACAAAGCAAAGGACGGCATGGCATGCCAACTACATCCAACCTTGTCACACCTGGTAAGGTTTGTGAGACATGCTATGTATTTGTCTATGTACTCTTGCTGCCTTGCAGTGAAGCCGTGAAATGAATAAGACGTCTCATCACAAAAGCGCCAATACATTCAAATAAAACCCTAATACCTCGCGGTACTGCGGATGCCCGAGGTACTTAGGCTTGGTCTGGGTGCTACGGACGCCCGACCAAGAAATAAAACCCTAATACCTCGCGGTGCTGCGGATGCTCGAGGTACTTAGGCTTGGTTCATGTGCTACGGGCGCTCGACCAAGAAATAAAACTCTAATACCTCGCGGTGCTGCAGATGCCCGAGGTATTTAGGCTTGGCCCGGGTGCTAGGACGCTCGACCAAGAAATAAAACCCTAAGGCTGCGTTTGGTACGGGGTAATGTAATCGAGTCTGTAATGTAATCAAGGTTGTAATGTAATGTAATGTAATGTAATCAAGATTACATTACTATGTTTGGTAACGAGTTGTATGTAATCTTTGATAACCATAGGCTGCGTTTGGTGAAGGGGTAATCCATCTTATAATTTAATCAAAGATTGGCTGCCGACGACCGACAACGACGACCGACGACCATGGTTGACGATGACCGACGACCGGCACCGGCACCGGCGACCGGCGGCCGGCGACCAACTGTCGGCTGACGTTGGCCGACCGGCGGTGGGCGGTGGGCGACGGGCGGCCAACCGACGATGGGCAGCGGGCGACGGTGGGCGGGCGGCGGCGGCCGACGGCGGGCGGCGAGCGGCGGCCGACCGGCGACGGGCGACAGACGGCGGCGCCGGCGGGCCGGCCGTCGACCGACGCTGCCCGACAGACAACTTTACAAGCTGTAATGTAATCGGATTACATCGGTTTTGTTTTGTAATCCAGATTACAAATCATCAACCTCTTTTGTAATCGAGATTACATTACATTACGATTTTAAAGTTATTCCAAACAAAGGAATCCACCCTGTAATGTAATCTTGATTACATTACAGGGTGGATTACACCCTACCAAACGCAGCCTAATACCTCACGGTGTTGTGGATGCCCGGGGTACTTAGGGTTGGTCCGGGTGCTACAGACGCCCGACTAAGAAATAAAACCCTAATACCTCGCGGTGCTGTGGATGTCCAGGGTACTTAGGCTTGGTCCGGGTGCTACGAACGCCCGACCAAGAAATGAAATCCTAATACCTCGCGGTGCTGCGGATTTCCGAGGTACTTAGGCTTGGTGCTATGGATGCCCGACCAAGAAATAAAACCCTAATACTTCGCGGTGCTGTGGATGCCCGGGGTACTTAGGCTTAGTCCGGGTGCTGCGGACACCCGACCAAGAAATAAAACCCTAATACTGAAGGGATCTCCCGGAGACATAAACACAAAAACATAGCGGAAACAAGATCCCTCGAGCGATCCATGCGAAAGAAAACTCGTACAAAGCCGATCTACAACTACTTATCTCATAGATATACCTTTGATGCGTGCCCTTTCGTTTATCCCGCTCGTCCAAGGTACGCCGGATCTCTTGCACGTTCAAGTGCCCATGCCTCTATGCGTATCCACACGGACACGATCTCTCAACTTCGGAAAGAACTACCTTAGTTGTGCTAGCAACTTGAGGTAGTTCGCGGAAGCACCAAGAACCCCAAAAAAAAGGTTTCGGCCAAGAGGGAGAAGGGAAGGAAGAGAGGAAGGGAATGATGACACACCCACTCATCCAAATGACAAGTCCCTCTTTTTATACTAATCCCATGAATATGAAGAGGTTTTTGTCCCTTTAGCTTCCTTTCATTAAAGCCAATAAAGAGCACATCTTCTCATGTGACTCTTTAACTTCCCTTCATTCAATGAAGAGAGACTTTTTCCTTTTTCCTTTATTATTAATTCATTAAACACTTTATTGAATTAATATCTCATAAGTTCCCGACCAGGGCTCCCAACCAAGTATCCCGAGTTCCTGACCCGAGCTCCCGACCAAGTCACCCGAGCTCCTAGTCCAAGCTCCCGACCAGGTCTCCCGAACTCCCGAAGCATCGTATCCTTAGTGTGTGACCCAATAGATTCTCGTAACGTTGGCAATGCACCTAAACCGCTTTAGACACATAAGCAATGAGCGGCATCTAGCAATGCATCATTGCTACCCAAGTAACAAGAAAAGTCGAGATCCGACTTAACTTTTGGGACCGGGTGCATGTTGACGAGGATACGGGTTCGTAAATTTTAAAATATTTACGTGCAGCGGAAGAATTAGCATAAATAATTTCTCAAATTATTTTTAACCACGTATCTAGCATGCGACCTTATGATGTGTGGACATGATCATAAATTAAAATTTTGTAGAAAAATAAACTAATTTACTTTGTACCTCGCGTAACTCGAAGTAAGGGACGAGATCCAACCGTAGCGTCCCTTGGAAGCTCCGTCTCTATTCGCGTCCACGCCGAGTTCTCTTCGAGATGACTTCGCAAAGCCATGAGTTTTGTGCCAACGAGAACTACTAGATTCTCCAAAGGCACAACTAGAATAACAAGAGAGAAAAGATGGAAACTAACCACCAAGCAACGGAATCAAAATTCCGGGAAAGGAAGGAAGGAGTCACGATCCGCTTCTTCTTCTTCGACACCTTCTTGGTGGATGAAGCTCTCGGCCACCCTTGGGATGTGCGCTAGCCCTAGGGGAGGAGAGAGAGCCGGCCCTAGAGAGAGAGAGGGGTGCCGGCCCTAGAGAGAGAGAGAGTTAGAGAGAGAGAGGGAGCTACTAATCTCTTGATTAATTGATTGGAATTCAAGGCTTGCCTTTGGTTCCTTTATATAGTAGCCTCTCCCTTGCCAAGTCTCCCCTTTAACGGAATTAACAGAATAAATTTTCATAAGAAATTTATCTTATAAATTTTCTTGTGAATTATTCCGTTATGCCTAGTTTTATTATAACTAACTTTATAATAAAACAAATACATCTCTCCTTTTAATTATGGAATAAAATTTACAAGAAATTTATAAATTTTTCTTATCATGGAAAAATCAATTCATAATTGATTTTACAAAATTAAAATAAACCGATCCATGGTTCATTTTAATTTCCATAAAAAGAATAAATTTCTTTATATAAATTTCTTTATATAAATCTCTTTATATAAATTTCTTTATATAGATTTATTTATCCATAATTTTATAAAACAAATCGCGCTTGATTTATTTTATAAAATAAACCAAATAAATTGGTTTTCTCTCCTTGTAGTGGGCCGGCCAAACCAAAGAGGATGGATACCCTCTTTGGCCGACCACATCAAGCCAAACCCTCGCGAATTAAACTCATTTAATTCGCCCAATAAGCCTTCAAAAGACTTAGCCATTTTAAGCTTCCCGTGCGCCTCTGATAAATTCAGATTCGACTTATTTCTCTTGATCGGAAAATCCAATTTTCAACTCGTTTTAAATCCCTCGGATTACTCGTAGTGCGTGTGACTAAATAGGCTTTCGATTTATGTTGGCCGTCTATAATCAACCAATTATAGAACGATCATGAGTGACACCTAGTAGTACATCATGACCCCCAATTAATCGAAAGATCAACGGTTGACCTCAGAAATAATTCTGAAACCCTTCAGCAGCTCTAATGAATCGTGCCTCATTCCCTTCACCATCTTATACCCACTTGGTTCAGGACATGGTCTGTGTGTGTCAGTCCCCACTAGGCTGACTACGTCACACCTAGCCCAAGTAACATTCTCTCGTCCTTTGGATTTCTAATTACTCTCATGTATTTAAGAGACTCATACTCTAAACATGTCATGCTCTGGCCAGAGGCTTTGAGTAACAATCCGACGATAGGCCTGGGTATACATCTCCTCGCTAGGAGTGGTGAATCCTTTGTAGGCTGTTCAAACATCTTCGGGCACTTCGGCTTATACCCAACCATCCTGGGTCCACACCTCCTTGAAGATGCTTGCTTAAGATGTTAAAGTATAAGTCTCCATGACCAAGATGACTTGAACACCGCAAGTCAAAGGAACATCACACTTAAGCTGCAGTAATAACTTTCATTGACATATCTATATGTAGATTACCATATGAAGTTTTACAGTCAGTCACTCCAATGATATATGTAGATTACCATATGAAGTTTTACAGTCAGTCACTCCAATGAACTAGTTCCCTTAACTAGCATCCATGTTTATCTCCGGACATCCCAATGTCACCAGCCAGTGAAAATCAGCTGATTAGAGAATAACCCATGCTAGTCTCAACAGAATTGACAGCGTCCGTATTTATCAATTCATCGACTAGGGATATTTTCAATACTTCACAATTGCACATGTAGAGATAATCACTAGTTGTGATTCCATCACAAATTCTCTCATGCTGTGAATTGTATTGCGGACATTCAGTAAATGAGTTTAAGATCCCAATCAAATACACAAACATGTATACTCAAATAGTGAATTTTCATTTATTGAAATAAATGTTTACAATCATAAGGCGATTGCCTTAGGACACTTCTCTCATTTCAATAACAAACTCCCACTTGGCCTAATGCCAATCGCTACGGTATCCAATACCACAGGCTCTAACATGACCCTCAAACTTGCTCTGAGGCAAGGCCTTAGTTAAAGGATCCGCTAAATTCCTTTCAGTGGGAATTTTCTCAATTTGTATATCATTCCTACTTATAATCTCTCTGATCAGATGATAGCGGCGAAGCACGTGTTTGGATCACTGATGAGACCTTGGTTCCTTTGCTTGTGCAATAGCTCCATTGTTGTCGCAGTAAACCGGCACTGCTTCATCAATGGTTGGAACCACACTAAGTTCGGAGACAAACTTCTTGATCCAGACTGCTTCCTTTGCTGCTTCCGAAGCTGCGATATATACCGCTTCCGTGGTAGAATCCGCTACGGTGTCTTGTTTGAAACTCTTCCAACTTATTGCGCCTCCATTCAAAGTAAATACGTATCCAGACTGAGATTTGGAGTCATCCTTATCTGTCTGGAAACTGGCATCTGTATACCCACGTATTACCATATTTCCTTCTCCATATATTAGGAACACATCCTTAGTTCTTCTTAAGTACTTAAGGATTGTCTTCACAGCCGCCCAATGATCCATTCCTAGATCCGACTGGTATCTGCTCGTGACGCTCAAAGCATACGATACATCGGGCCTAGTACATAACATAGCATACATGATAGATCCTATCGCGGATGCATAAGGTATCTTATTCATGCAAATCCTCTCGTCTTCTGTGCGCGGACACAAAGACTTTGAAAGGTTGATCCCATGCCTGATGGGAAGGTAACCTTTCTTGGATTCCGACATGCTAAACCTTTTTAGCACTCGGTCTATATATGTAGACTGCGAAAGACCAAGCAACCGTTTTGATCTATCTCTATAGATTCTAATCCTAAGGATATAGGTTGCTTCTCCCAGGTCTTTCATGGAGAAAGTTTTGGACAACCAAATTTTAACCGACTATAAGACTGATATATCGTTTCCTATAAGTAATATGTCATCGACATATAATACTAGGAATACGACTGCACTCCCACTAACCTTCTTGTACACACAAGGTTCGTCAAGATTTTGTGAGAAATCAAACTCTTTGATTGTCTCATCAAAACGGATGTTCCATCTCCTGGATGCTTGCTTCAGTCCATATATGGATCGTCGAAGCTTGCATATTTTGGTTTTATCAACCGATGTGAAACCTTCAGGTTGTATCATGTATACATCCTCAAGCAGGTTTCCATTAAGGAAAGCTGTTTTCACATCCATTTGCCATATCTCATAATCATAATGAGCTGCTATGGCCAGGAGCATCCGAATGGATTTAAGCATAGCTACTGGCGAATAGGTTTCGTCATAATCAATTCCTTGTTTCTGACGATATCCTTTTGCCACTAATCTAGCCTTAAAGGTAACAACATTACCTTCCATGTCGGTTTTCTTCTTGAAAACCCACTTGCACCCTATGGGCTTAATCCCTTCAGGTGGGTTAACCAAGTCCCATACTTGATTTTCGTACATGGAATCCATTTCCGACTTCATGGCTTCAAGCCATTTGTCCCTTTCTGAATTTTTCAGAACATCTTCATAACTGATAGGTTCGTCATCGCTTATGAGCAACACGTCATTCGATTCGCTTATGAGAAATCCGTATCTCTCTGGAATATTGCGTGTCCTATCAGACCTACGAAGAGGTGGTGTTGTTTTAGGTTCAACTGATAGCTCATCATTATGAGTTATTGGTTGTGGGTCTAGACTAGGTGTCTCTGTAATGTCTATTGGAGTTTCTTGAACTTCATCAAGTTCAATGTCACTCCCACTGTTTTCTTGTAAAAGAAATTCTTTTTCCAGAAATACAGCATGCCTTGAAACAAACACCTTTTGTTCCAAGGGATGATAGAATTGGTAACCCTTCGTTTCCTTAGGGAATCCAATAAATAGGCATTTATCAGACTTAGCATCCAATTTGTCTGATATAGTCCGCTTCACATAAGCAGGACAACCCCATATCTTAAGGTAAGTTAAGTGAGGTTTCTTACTATTCCATGTCTCATACGGAGTAGTAGAGACTACCTTGGTCGGGACTCTGTTTAGCAAGTAAACAGCTGTCTTAAGTGCATAGCCCCAAAAGGATTTTGGAAGAGTTGCATGGTTCATCATGGATCTAACCATGTCCATCAAGGTTCGGTTGCGCCTCTCAGATACACCATTATGCTGTGGTGTATATGGCGGAGTCCATTGGGACAATATCCCATTGTCCCTAAGATAATCTTGAAACTCTTGACTTAATTATTCACCATCCCGATCGGATCGAAGTATCTTAATACTTTTGCCAAGCTGTTTCTCTACTTCATTTCTGAACTCTTTGAATTTCTCAAAAGCTTCAGATTTGTGTTTCATCAAGAACACATACCCGAATCGTGAGTGATCATCGATAAAGGTGATGAAGTAGCTATAGCCTCCTTGTGCAAGAATTAACATTGGTCCACATACATCAGTATGTATTAGACCAAGCAATTCTCTTACTAGATTACCTTTTCCGGAAAAGGGTAATTTGGTCATCTTGCCTTTTAAGCATGATTCGCATGTATCAAATGAACCGGGTTCAAATGATTCCAGAATTCCACATCGGTGTAATTCGGTCATGCGTTTCTTACTTACATGGCGAAGACGACAATGCCACGTGTAGGAGTCTATTCGATTATCTATTCGAGCACGTTTGTTGCTAACTTCGATATTGAAAACGTCACCAGATAAATCTAACGTGTAGATACCATTGCACAAAGTTCCATTCCCACAAAGAACGCCATTTAAAGTTATGTAACAACAATTGTTACTAAAAGTTAAATGATACGGGTGCATGTTGACCGAGTGCATGTTGACGAGGATACGGGTTCATGTAAATTTTAAAATATTTACGTGTAGCGGAAGAATTAGCATAAATAATTTCTCAAATTATTTTTAACCACGTATCTAGCATGCGACCTTATGATGTGTGGACATGATCATAAATTAAAATTTTGCAGAAAAGTAAACTAATTTACTTTGTACCTCGCGTAACTCGAAGTAAGGGACGAGATCCAACCGTAGCGTCCCTTGGAAGCTCCGCCTCTATTCGCGTCCACGCCGAGTTCTCTTCGGGATGACTTCGCAAAGCCACGAGTTTTGTGCCGACGAGAACTACTAGATTCTCCAAAGGCACAACTAGAATAACAAGAGAGAAAAGATGGAAACTAACCACCAAGCAACGGAATCAAAATTCCGGGAAAGGAAGGAAGGAGTCACGATCCGCTTCTTCTTCTTCGGCACCTTCTTGGTGGATGAAGCTCTCGGCCACCCTTGGGATGTGCGCCGGCCCTAGGGGAGGAGAGAGAGCCGGCCCTAGAGAGAGAGAGGGGCGCCGACCCTAGAGAGAGAGAGAGAGAGGGAGCTACTAATCTCTTGATTAATTGATTGGAATTCAAGGCTTGCCTTTGGTTCCTTTATATAGTAGCCTCTCCCTTGCCAAGTCTCCCCTTTAACGGAATTAACGGAATAAATTTTCATAAGAAATTTATCTTATAAATTTTCTTGTGAATTATTCCATTATGCCTAGTTTTATTATAACTAACTTTATAATAAAACAAATACATCTCTCCTTTTAATTATGGAATAAAATTTACAAGAAATTTATAAATTTTTCTTATCATGGAAAAATCAATTCATAATTGATTTTACAAAATTAAAATAAACCGATCCATGGTTCATTTTAATTTCCATAAAAAGAATAAATTTCTATAAATTTCTTTATATAAATTTCTTTATATAAATCTCTTTATATAAATTTCTTTATATAGATTTATTTATCCATAATTTTATAAAACAAATCGCGCTTGATTTATTTTATAAAATAAACCAAATAAATTGGTTTTCTCTCCTTGTAGTGGGCCGGCCAAACCAAAGAGGATGGATACCCTCTTTGGCCGGCCACATCAAGCCAAACCCTCGCGAATTAAACTCATTTAATTCGCCCAATAAGCCTTCAAAAGACTTAGCCATTTTAAGCTTCCTGTGCGCCTCTGATAAATTCAGATTCGACTTATTTCTCTTGATCGGAAAATTCAATTTTCAACTCGTTTTAAATCCCTCGGATTACTCGTAGTGCGTGTGACTAAATAGGCTTTCGATTTATGTTGGCCGTCTATAATCAACCAATTATAGAACGATCATGAGTGACACCTAGTAGTACATCATGACCCCCAATTAATCGAAAGATCAACGGTTGACCTCAGAAATAATTCTGAAACCCTTCAGCAGCTCTAATGAATCGTGCCTCATTCCCTTCACCATCTTATACCCATTTGGTTCAGGACATGGTCTGTGTGTGTCAGTCCCCACTAGGCTGACTACGTCACACCTAGCCCAAGTAACTTTCTCTCGTCCTTTGGATTTCTAATTACTCTCATGTATTTAAGAGACTCATACTCTAAACATGTCATGCTCTGGCCAGAGGCTTTGAGTAACAATCCGACGATAGGCCTGGGTATACATCTCCTCGCTAGGAGTGGTGAATCCTTTGTAGGCTATTCAAACATCTTCGGGCACTTCGGCTTATACCCAACCATCCTGGGTCCACACCTCCTTAGAGATGCTTGCTTAAGATGTTAAAGTATAAGTCTCCATGACCAAGATGACTTGAACACCGCAAGTCAAAGGAACATCGTACTTAAGCTGCAGTAATAACTTTCATTGACATATCTATATGTAGATTACCATATGAAGTTTTACAGTCAGTCACTCCAATGAACTAGTTCCCTTAACTAGCATCCATGTTTATCTCCGGACATCCCAATGTCACCAGCCAGTGAAAATCAGCTGATTAGAGAATAACCCATGCTAGTCTCAATAGAATTGACAGCGTCCGTATTTATCAATTCATCGACTAGGGATATTTTCAATACTTCACAATTGCACATGTAGAGATAATCACTAGTTGTGATTCCATCACAAATTCTCTCATGCTGTGAATTGTATTGCGGACATTCAGTAAATGAGTTTAAGATCCCAATCAAATACACAAACATGTATACTCAAATAGTGAATTTTCATTTATTGAAATAAATGTTTACAATCATAAGACGATTGCCTTAGGACACTTCTCTCATATCACTAACATTAACCTCCGTGACTATGATAATGTATGACCTTGTCCTTCCATCCTTGATATCTAGATTAACCAATGAGGCATAGACTGTGTCATCCTCGATCAATCTTTGTGTTTCATGATCCCCGAGTAGACTCACTCAAACAAATGAGCTCAATATCTCATATTGACTCATTTGAAATATTGACTCATTTAAGCATGACCATGCGTTTTAGTAGTCTTACTCGATCAAGGGGCCCATAGATATCACTCCCATCATATGAGAGGGATAGATCCCATCTACATCACTCACATCCCTCTACATAATTTATTACATACCCAGTGATCGCCTTTATAGTCCACCCTATCATGGGTGACGTTTGACAATATCAAAGTACATAACTCCTTATGTAGGGAACCGTAGTGACTTCAGGTCTAAGGACTATTCATACCAATAGTCACATGAGAAAGTTTATGATACTCATATGACAATCTATGAATCTTTCTCATGGCAGGTCAATTCAATACACATTCTCTATTTTATACCCATGTGTCAACTTGATATCACATATCCATGACTTGTGAGCTCAAGTCATCAATTGATCTACATGCTAGTCTCCATGCATTAATATTGTCCTCGAATATTAATGCTTGACTAGAAATGGTTTAGTGTAGTGTTCTCTACATTATCTCACTATCGATTCAACCAATCGATATAATGTAGATAAGAACCTGCTACCCAAGGACATTATTATACATAGTTATTTGACACAAGTATAAAGTAAGTATAATAACCAAACATACCTTTATGATAGAATATGATACAAAAATGTCCCTAGTCAATCATCTCATAATTGACTCTCGGCCTCCTACTAACAAATACTTCGCGGTGCTACGGATGCCCGGGGTACTTAGGCTTGGTTTGGGTGCTGCGGACACCCGAACAAGACATAAAATCCTAATACCTCGCGGTGTTGCGGATGCCCGAGGTACATAGGCTTGGTCTGGGTGATGGGTATGGCTTGGCAGGTTTTCTAAACGAATACTTGGTCATCCTTGAGAGACCTCTCCATGTCCACGAATTAAAAATTAATCCAAATGGACACCCATCTCCCAACGACCATCTCGTCATCGTATCGATCGGTTCAAATTACAACTTGGCCAATCTCAAAGATCAAGCCTTGTAATTTGCCAACTGTTCGACCACGGAAAAGACGACGAGTGGATCGTCGATTTTTGTGTTTATTATCGGGGTCTAATATTTAATTATCTACCGTTAATTAAAAATAATTATGCAAGATAATTAATCAAACATGCAACATAAAATAATAGAACAAAAGGAGCTAAGGAAGAAAATTATACCTTCCTTTACCTCGTAGTCTTTCTACCTTATGTCCCTTCCCTCCCTGACGTCGTGTGGACGACGAGCTACCGAGAACCGGGATTGTAACGACCCGGAAAATTCGCTTAATATTTTCTTAAAATATTAAGCATGTTTAAATAATTTTCCAAGGGACCTAGAAATATTAAGAAGAACTTTGGCCTAGAAAATCCATGTTTTCTCATTTAAATTGAGAAAACTAAGTACTAATGGGCTTTATGTGGGTTTTTTAGTACCATGATTATAGGTTGATTTCGGTAATAATTAGTATAAATATAAATAGGATTTAATTAGGCATATTAGCATGATTATGGGTAAGTCTTAGCCTAATTTTTCTATTTTAATGGAGAAATTAGGTACTAATGAGCTTTAAATGGGCTCCAAAAATGGGTATTAATTAGGTAAAATTAATATAAATTAGGTAAAATTAATATAAATATTAAAAGAATTTTATTTAAGAATATTAGCATAATTATGGGTGATTTTAGGGGGATTTTCGGAATTTAGGAAATAAAAATAATAAAATAAATGAAATAAAAATAAAGGTGCATGAGCCAAGGATTGAACCTTGGACCTCTTGTGCAACCATGTAAGCCTTAACCAACTCACCTAGCAAGGTTTTGTTAGGAGGGAATGAAGTGGAGATTGGTTAAGGCATAGAAGAAGATGAAGAGTCATGGAGAGACTCTTCATTTACCTCCTTAATGGGCCATAAAAGGGGGGTTTTGGGAGTTACCTCTTCTCCCCATTACTTGCATTTTCGAAACTCTCCTCCTCCCTCATTCTAGCCGACCACTCCTAGAGGGTTTTCGCCTTGGAAAAACTTCCACCAAGGTTCCATCTCCTAGATCTAAAGTCTCTTCCAAGGGATACAAGGACAAGGGTGTTCAAGGGTCCAAAGATCTTACCATTTTCTTCTTCTTCCAAGGTTCAAAAATCAAGAAACCCAAGGTAAGACTCCCTCACCTGTGGTATAATAGTTCCCTATGATTTTTATGATTTTTAGTATGATATATAGTGGTTGGTTTTCGAATTGGATGTTGAAAGGAAAGAAAACCGAGACCCTCATGTTTAAGGGTTTCGGCCACCATGATTTACAGGTCTATAATTATGCTAAAAATCATGATAATGTTATTTAATGTTCCCTTATGATGTGTAGAGGTTAAGTATAATTTTTGGGAATTTTTGGAGTAACCCTAGGACCCCTAGGGTTTCGGCCAACATGAAAGAAACAAAACTAAGAATCCTCATGTTTAAGGGTTTCGGCCACCATGACTTACAGGTATATAATTATTCTAAAAATCATGATAATGTTATTAAATGTTCCCTTATGATGTGTAGATGTTAAGTATAATTTTTGGGAATTTTTGGAGTACCCTAGGACACCCTAGGGTTTCGGCCAACATGAAAGAAACAAAACTAAGAACCCTAAGTTTAAGGGTTTTGGCCACCATGATTTACAGGTCTATAATTATTCTAAAAATCATGATAATGTTATTTAATGTTCCCTTATGATGTGTAGGGGTTAATTATAATTTTTGNGTTTAATAGAGAGAGTGAGTGGATAAAATGGACAGGAACTTATGTAATTTATGTGATAGCCATGTAAACTTTTGTAATACTGAAACTTCTTACTCTGTAGTTCACAGAAGAGAATGCTCAGATGGATGTATGAAATTACTAGATAGAATAAAATAAAATATACTGTGCACTGTGCAACTCTAATAGATGATAAAATCATAAAATTGGAGAAAAAAGAATGAGTTGGTGTGGACACGCTCATTGGCAACAAATGGATTTTATAGAGGACATGTTCACGAAGAGTTGAATCTCTCATCATGGACAATGCAGTGGGTAGAGGGAGATCAAAGAAGAACTTAATGAGTGCAATACAAAAGATATAATTAAGTATAGGATTACTAGTGATAGCCTGATAGGGCTTTATAGGTTCATCAATGGAAGGTGTAATGATTAGGAGAGCAAAGGAATTTTTTTTTGTTAATATAACAAAAATGATTTAATTAGTATACTAGTGCTATAACCTTGAATAGACTTCAACAGGAGATAATATTCATGTGGCCAATTTCAAATAGTTGGGACAAACATGGGTAGTCACTCAACTTATCTGTACTGTAAATCCAGTGGCTGTCTTGGATAAGTTACTTATAATCGCATTACAGCGAGAGGCTAGCATGCAACAAGTAGTCTTTTAGCAATTTTTTAACAGGTAACATTTTTAAGCATTTTTTTATTGATTAATTCACAGCTCATTGTAATTTTAGATTAGGTGGAAATGCATTTGTTCGTTTTACCAGAATACTGCTGTGTCAATTTTGTATGTTCATATTAATAAATCCTATTTATGGTTCTCTGTATAGCATTTATCCTTTGGCCTTGCAAATTGTGAGTTTTCAGATAATGCGTGACCCTGAGACTGGAAACTCTCGAGGATTTGGTTTTGTTAGCTATGATTCTTTTGAGGCATCTGATGCAGCTATAGAGGTACTCCTGGAATATTAAAGTTGTTCTTATTCTATGGAAATTTTAGTATTATTCTTCTTATGTGATTCTTTTTTGGATGTGCGCGGCAATCAGTCAATGAATGGCCAGTATCTTTGTAATCGTCAAATCACTGTTTCATATGCTTACAAGAAAGATACTAAAGGAGAACGACATGGCACCCCGGCAGGTATCTTTTCTTTCTCAAATAAACATGCTTACTCACCGTGCCTAGTTTCTGCTTCCTAGAATTAACATAATGTTGCATAAAAGCTTTGCAACGTTAACAAACTTCAAGCTACGCAGTCCAACTCTTTGAGGTTGTTTGAGGTCCAACTATTTTGGATCTTTTCTTCTTACAAAGTTCACTTGGAGTACTGAGGAACCTTAAATTCTTTGATTCTTCCAGTTACAATGGATCTAAATACCTCTTATTTTTAAGTTGGATTAACTCAAGCCAAATGATCAGAAGCTCAGCGGTTATAGTAGATTTCCTTTCAACCCATTTTTTTCTCCTACATTGTCTTCAATTTAACTACTTTTTGTACTTTGTAATGCAAGCACCTATTCTGCCTCCTCAATTGACCGTATATCCATCTAATCAATGGCAAATCATCACGTTTCTTGGACTGGAGTAGGACTAGCCAGCACAGGTGTGAACTCCAATGTCCCAACATGGCTATGTTTCAAAAAATTTACACGTAAGGATTGACAGTAATGCTTTCGATTAATACTCATGCCTATCAATTGCTGTCTCCATAATAAACATCAACTACATGTAAGAAAACAGCAACTACTCATGCCTATCAACCAAAAATATTATTCTTCTTACCAACTACATATTCAGCTTGAGCTTAGTTTGGTTGCCCCCACGGTGTAGCCGAGTTGGCACTCGGGTGGCAGAGTTGCTTCATTGGACAAGAGGGTTTATTCCCTTAAGGATTAAATGTTCTTCCACCTAGGAGGCCGCTCAGTACATGATTTATCTTCCTTCATCTGGGGCTGACGATGAGGGGTGCTCGGAGCGAGCAAAATCACCTTTTTTGCTTCATTGAGCTTAGTTTGGTTAATTTCCTGTTATTTATGACTGAATAAGGGACTGAGCAAAGCTTCATTTATCTTGGTTATACCGTCATCCCTTGTATATTTTTCTAGAGTGGCTCTTCATTAAGTTAGCAATGATTTGTAGCTATTTAATACTTTTGATAGATCCACAAAATTGTGGCCGATAAATGAGAAAACGACCATCAAATAATTAATTAAAAGGACAGACTTGCGGTTTGTACCACAAAGTTGGTAATGGTGTATTACAAATGGAAATCATGATAAGGACATAATGCTTGACCTATGAAACATGCATGCCTAATAGCATTCTGTTAAAGGCAGCCCCCATGACATAGCTGAGTTGGTTATTACATGACAAGTTTATTAAATTGAGCAAGGATTGAATCTCGGTAAAGCCCGAGGAATTACCCTCTGATGGTTAGTTTCGGTTTCTTGATTTACTCCTCCAATGGTGTGGGCCAGTTGGGGGAGGGGGCTATCAAAGGGGACTTTCGTCCTAACTTGTTGCGTTACCAGCCTCATGCACTTGTAATGCTTGAGATTTCCTTTTGAGATATTTGATATAAGGATTCATGCCCATAGGACATTAAAGAACCATCAAAGACATTAAGATACATATCCCAAGTACTTGAGTTTGGTATATGGACACCATTAAGTGCTTTGTGAGGTTTTAATATTCCCTTTTTTCTTAATCGTAGTGTTTGTGAAAAAAAGAATATATTCCCTTAATAAGTTTATTACTTTTTGTCTATCAGATATAATTGTTATCTATTTGGTTGTCTTGATAATAATGAAAATATAAATTTAACTATTTCTTCCTAGGCATAAACTATATATTATATTAATTGTGAGCTTTTAAATTTAAGAAATAGCTTGTGGCATTGTCTATGGACTAGTAAATCTCTAAACATTTGGCAAAAGATCATACGTTGATACCAGATGCCCCATACGACTGGTCCCACATCCATCTATAGAGTGGTAAATCAGGAAATTGAGCAGACTACCATATGAGAGGATATTTCTCCCGGTTTCACTAGGATTTGACAATTCTATCCTATCATGACCAACTCAGGAGCAGGAAATCTCTAAACATGTGTGGACTTACAGATGTCAACTGGAAATTTACAGCGTAATAAATTTATTAAAATTTTATATACATGATTCATTGGTTAATTTTGGAAGTACATTATATATTTGTTAAAAGTCAAAAATTTCACATGCTGTATTGGTGATGCTTGAAAAATTACTGGTCGAGTTGATCCTCAAACTGTTTTTATACGAGTTATTGAGCTGTGCCTGTTTTTTTTCTGTAGTGTTCTAAGGTTCAAGGTTGTATACTAATTTGACAAGATAATGGTGTGGTTTATTCACCTTACTGTTCAAGCTTTCTCGTGCATAAGCCACTTTCGTTGTTCTTGCAGAGCGAGTTCTGGCAGCTAGCAATCCAGGAACTCAGAGAATCAGGCCACATACCTTGTTTGCCAGCGGACCGCCTACCCTTCCCAATGGGGCTCCGGCGAATGGACTGATTCCTGCAGCAATCCCTCCCAGGCCATTCATGAATGGCCCTATACCTGCCATTCCAGTCCCAGCAGTACGCCCCCCACCACCACCAGTTGGGCAATTTCCTCCCCCCATGCAGTGGCCTGCGCAACCACAACCTGGTCAAGCCTTTCCTCAACATGTGATGCCGCCGCCGCCGCCGTTTCAACAATTCAGACCTCCGGCCAACATGCCCCCTCCAATAACAGGTATGATGAGGCCACCACCACCACCATTCGGTGCTGGTGTTCCACCTGCTCTATGGAGACCTTCCCCTCAGCAGATGGCTGGAGGGCCTATGCCTCCAATGCCGATGTCCATGCAGCCACCTCTGCTGCCGAATGGATCTGCTCAATGACACCCACGAGCTCCTTCGTGTTAAACAACTAAAGAGCTTGCTTTGCCTCCGGATAACAATGACAAGTTTCTGTTTGACTTCGTAGGAAATCTGTAGAGAATCTGTCTTTTTTTAAACGAATTTTTTAGTGTCATACTAAATTTTGCATTTAGAATTCTCAACCTGACTCATCAACAATATGTTGTTGTAGTAGAATTATTTTAAATGTTATCTTGATCGTCAGCGATATCTTATTAATTCTTTCATTTGACATGTCTTATTTATTTTATATGATAAAACAATAATAAATAATATGTAAAATGGAGGAGGTAATGAAACAAAAAATTGCTAGATTATGATAAAACGAAAAATAAGATTATATATATATATATATATATATATATATAGTCCGGTTATCCTAAGCGCCGTTTTATAAGGGACTCATGAGCGACAATTTACTTGGCAATCCGTATCAATGTTTTTATATATTTATTTAATAAAGTTGTTTTCTTTTCGTTCGTCCTTCCTCAAACATAGGTCGACGCCGTCTTCCTCTTCGCAACGCGTAGTTTAAATGGCGATCCATACAAAATCACCCATTTAATATTTTGTTAAATTAAATATGCATGAACATAATTACTTTATTAATGATAAATGTGTTACTTTATTGACAAAATATAAATTACAGCCTTAAATAAAGTGATCAATCGATTTGTTGGTCAAATCCAAAACCTCCTTTACTATTTCAGGTAAGAACTAAGCCCTATCAGAGAGGCACATCTAGATCCCACTAATGGTGCAGTAGTAAGCTCCTCTGGTTGAGCAAGCACTTGAACTAAGCTAATCTCCCGCTAACTTGTGTTGGATCTCTTGCTAGTTTCTTTATAGGAGTCCACAGTTGTTCTTCACTCAAGTATTAATTTACCATTCTTTGATATGTTGTTTTACAAGTTTCCTAAAAACAATAACAATAATACCCATTTTCAAATCGGCATAAAAATAATATTTAGAACACAATTTAATGAGACATTTGGATATGGAAGTATATCCCAGTAGAAATGAGACGATCATTATTGAGCTAAATAATTCAAGATGGACACCGCTTGGTGCGACGCATCATGTTTTGTTCTTGAATGTACCAATTATAGTCACCCGTGGAAAAAAATGAATTTGCTAGGTTGGTTAAAATTCCTAGTTCCTTCACAGAAACCAGATTTGAGCTCAAAGTGTATGTAACTAGTGTATATGAACCACATGTTAAATAAAAAAAATAATTAACGAGGTTTTTCTAACCTTAAGCGACCGGCTCGACCTCACGGAAATTTTCCACCGGCCGCTAGGGTAAATCGGGAAGCGCTTGCGGTGGGCGGTCTAAAAGCCCAGTGTCCCAGGATTCGTGTCCCATTTGGAAAAAAAATTCCTACAAATACACTATAGCTGAGGATCGAACCGCAGATGTTTGGGATAGCGACTAATCGTCCTACCACTGTACCATAGCCCCGGGGGTACCACATGTTAAATAGGTCTTGTATCTAGGCAAACATCACAGAAAAATATCCTAGTTCCTTCACAAATACCACATTTGAGCTCAAAGTGTATGTAACTAGTGTACATGAACCACATGTTAAATAAGTCTTGTATCTAGGCAAACATCACAGCAAAACATTCTGATCTAAGTTTAAGGGTGTTAATAAGTTGAAAGTTGAAAATTCAGTTCTTTGGGTTGATAGAACGGGAGAAAACCGGAATAAATTTCTTTGCAGTGATGAAATGATCCTTTGACCTTGGAGAACAGATCGACAAAAGAAAAGCTATAAAAAAAACCTAAAAGTGAGGGAAATCCAACACCAGAACCAAATCGCAATAGAAAGAGGGGAAACGAAACTTACTGTTCGTATCTTGAAAAGAATCCAACATTACTGCAAGACTAAAAATAGTAATTTCAAGGGAAAAAAGGAGTCGTTACCAGTACGATCGAAACTTCACTTGACTGGGTGTGCCTCTGGTTGGACGGTACCGTCAGTGGGAGTGGAGGATATAGCGACCACTTATAGAGGAGAAGGTGGGATCGGGTAGCGTTGACGTTGGCTGTGGAGAGGACGACATCGCGGCGAGGAACAGTTGTGGCGAGGACGACGGTGAGGAGAGGGAAGAGTTGCGTCGCGAAGAAAGCTGGGAGATGGTGTTGCGAAGAGAGAAGACCTAAGTTTGAGGAAGGCAGCCAAGGAAAGAAAGCAACTTTATTAAACAAATAAAAAAAATGTTGACGTGGATTGCCAAATAGTCGCTCATGAGTCGCTTATAAAAGGTCGCTTAGGATAACCGTACTGTGAATTACATAGATAATTACATATGTTACATTGAGTTTAATAAATTTTAAAAATTATACTACAATAAAAAATATTGTTAACGGTGGAGATTGATATAATAGCCATATAAATAAAGGAATCATTTTCTCTGATATATATATATATATATATATATATATATATATATATATATATATATATATAATATATATATATAATATATATATATATATATATATATATATATATATATATATATATATATATAGCGATTTGATCTCCTACGGATCATTCCCTACGGACCGTGTACGACCCGCGTACGTGGTAGGTGCCTGATTGATCGGGGACTTCCCTGACTTGCTTGATCGGTCAACCTGACCGATCAGGCGTTACTCAATGCCAACAGGTTCACCGCTACCCCCGACGAGTTCACTGCTACCCCTAGGGTTCACCGCACCACCCTAGGGTTATAGTTTTGTTCAGGGTGGCGGCCGAAGGCCGCCGATGGTGTCCGATCGACGATTGGCCACCATCGGCGCAGCGCCCTACGTGACCGATGAGGCAATTGCCTGATCGGTCTGGCGCTGTGGTCCGCACGTAGTCCGCATCACGTGGTCCACAGTAGATCAGAATTCTATATAATATTAGGATCGATTCCGTACGCTAGAGGGGGGTGAATAGCGTTTTCTCAGTTCTTCTTGTACCTACGTTGTTAGTTGCACAGCGGAAACAATAATAATGAAAACGAACAACGCTAACAAACTGATTTTACTTGGTATCCACCCCGGCCGGGTGACTAATCCAAGAATCCGTCGGTGGATCACTCCCCGGATAACCTCCGGCTAGCCCTCGTTGCTCCTTGTGGGTGGAGAAACCTCGCCACAACACCAAGCAAACCTCTAAGCACAAAGACTACTATCTTACCTTTAATCAAGATAAGATTCGTCAAACCTTTCAGCCAAGACGAAGCCCCCTTAAATAGAACTAAGTCTGAAACCCTCACCACCAGTCGACTACCCATTTACCAGTCGACTGGTCTAGCCTTAATTGTTAGCCAACGGCTAACCCAATGGCTAGTTTTTGGGGTTACCAGTCGACTGCCAATTTACCAGTCAACTGGTCCAGGCCTGAAAGCATTCTGTGAGTTTTATCAGTCGACTTCCCCACTCACACACCTAGGGTTTCCCTTCCCAAGTACACTTCTCTCAGCACTCGACCCTAGGACTTTCCCGAGTACAATCACACAGCACTCGTACCCTCACGACTCGACTGACTCTTCTTCCGCAGCCTCGACTGTTGCTTTCGTGCCCTCTTCATCTTCGGCTCCCGTCCCTCGGATGCACGCAAGCCTCCAGCTTGCCTCCATGCCATCCTTCACCCATGCCTCGAAGTATGCGCCTATCAGCTCATCGTCCCTGCTCTCCAAGGTCCCTCGGGTGCACACAAGCCTCCAGCTTGTCTTCATGCTACCCTTCACCGTACCAAAGTCGTCCAGCCAAGTCAATATGTGTAACCTGTACAACCTGCACACTAAACATACACATATGAGATAACAAGGGTAAACCTAACTTAAACCCTTTGCCCAAACATCAAAACACTTGGTCACTCCGGACCACAGATTGCCTTAACAATCTCCCCTTTTTGATGTTTGGCAATACGTTTAAGTTAGGGAAAGCAAAATAGTAGTCAATAGCAAAAACAATGCATATGCAATGCAAAAGTGGATCCTATCCCAAGGCATCCCACACCTAACCCTCCAAGTTAGGATTTTTCACCAAAACGGGGTTTTTAAAGCTTTTCCCAAGCTCCTCTACATTGAACTTACAAAGGATTTTTAAGAACCTCTCCAAGGTTCCCCTTACGCCAACAATGGAGCAACCATGCTCTCCCTTTTTCTTAGCTCCCCCTAAACCTAGGGTTTCTAGCAAAGATGTGTTTGGTTTCCCAACTTAAATCCAACACTTCTCCCCCTTTGCTTAACATCAAAAAGAACCCAATAATATCTCAATTATTGGTTCTTTCAATCCCTAATGATTATAAACAATGTGTACTAGCCCCCCATACACTTGTTTTTCATCATTTGGACACATACCCAGCTGCTGAAACAAAATTCAGCCTTGACCAGTCGACTGCCCCCAGGGCAGTCGACTGATACTCTGAAAATTAGAAATTTCAGCCTTTCTGACGAAATTCAAAAATGCGCCAGAAATTCCACAAATCTCCAAAAATTCTCAAATTTTGTGGAAACATTTGTGGTACTCATACCTACTTTGAAAAAATATATTCCAAAATGTATCTATCACCATTCCCAAGTTTGACATAAAACCCAAAACTAGCTAAAAAGTTCAATAAACTCTTGACCTAAAGTCCTAGTTTTGGTTTCCTCTTGATGTTACTGCCAATACCAACCCACAATGCATCCCTAGCATTGATTTACATGGCAATTACACATCAAAAATCAATTTTCATGCAATATGACCCCAAGGCCATATTTCCATGCATGAAACTCAAAAACACCGTGCCAAAACCCAAGAATTGAGACTCAAGTCCGTCTCCAATTCTTTTGGCACACTCCATGGTCCATCTAGACCTCTAGGAGCATCCCCTCCCAAGGTCCATTCACTATATATCCCAAAGGCTCCTAGAGCTCCCCCTTGAGCTCTTAGCTCTAGCCACCTCCCTAGGTGACTCAACCATCACTAGGTCACATCGGTGTTCCACCGGTGACTCTTGGCCTACAAACTTGACACTCTTAACCTTAGATACCTCGTCTTTGGTTAAGTCCTTCTTTTTCCCTTTAAATGACATCCCCTTACCATTTTTGGACTCCCCCTTCTTGCCATAATCATATGCTATCCTAGCATATCTCTTTCCCTTGGCATGAGAGACCTTAGATCGGTATCCTAGACCCGATCTATCATTGGTGCGGTTTAAGCCACCCAACACCATATCCAAACCCTTAGATCCAACCGTGAATCTCTCTAGGGTTTTCTCTAACCTATCAAACTTTTCCCTTAAAGCTTGATTTTCCCTTTCTAGGTTCCTAAACCTAGAATCCATATGTTCACTTTGGACATTCATAGACCTACCCATTTCTCTAGGCATATTTCTCCTCCTATTGGGGTTAATGACTTGGTCCTTAGGTCTATAGGTCTTTGATGGTTCATGATGCATGATCTTCTTAGGGTTATAATCTACTTTGTTAACCCTATTCCTATCATTATACTTAAATCCAAAATTATGCACCATTAGATATTTTTCATTAAATCTAGCATGCATGGATGGATAATTAACCCTATTTTTATCATACATAGAGGAACTTGAAATTGAATTGTGTTTTAACTTAGAGTTAGGAATTACCGCCCTTACCCTTGAAGTCCCTCCTTGATGTGGGCTTCTTCTCTTCTTCCTTTCTTCTTTCTCCCATTTCCTCAAGTGCTCCATTTTCTTTAGCTCACCTTTTCTAGGGCATTTGGTGTGGTAGTGCCCTAGCTCTCCACATGTGAAACATCTAATCTTCTTCTTTTTATCTTGGGCTTCTTCACTCCTACACCCCATATTAGATTTAACAGAAATTGAACTTTGTTTAGATTTTACCTCCTTTTTACCTTTCGGGCACTTGTCCTTATAGTGCCCCTTTTCGTTGCAACCAAAGCATGTGATGTGTTCCTTTCTCTTGGCTTTGGTGGAGGTTGAGGTTTCTTCTTGCTCTTGTATGGATGAGGGTCTCTCCTCCCCCTCCATCCTTGAAGTTGATACTTCCTCTTCTTCTCTTGAGGTGGGTGAACTCTCACTCTCTTCTTCTCCTTTACTTGAGGATGTGGACACTTCTTCCTCTTCAGATGTTGACACTTCCGTTTCTTTTTCTGTTTCTTGGTCCACTGAGTCCATTTCCTTGGGCTTTTCTTCTTTTGCTCGTGTAGGGTTTTCATGGAGCGCTACTAGCTTGCTCCACAATTCCTTAGCATCCTTATACTCACCAATTCTACCCAAAATGTCATTAGGTATTAAATTGATTAACATTTCGATTACCTTGTTATTGATTTTGGATTGATGAATTTGCTCCTCAGTCCACTTCTTCTTCTTAAGAGTCCTTCCCTTCTTGTCCTTGGGAGACTCAAAGCCTATTTCTATACACATCCAATCTTCAATATTAGTCATTAAAAAAATATGACATTTTACCTTTCCAATACGCGAAATCGTCGCGGTCGTACGAAGGTGGAATCCGGATATCCCATCCTAGCGGACCCTCTCCTTCCATTTTCCTCTAGCGTGTGCTCCCTCGGCGGTTAGTCCAATCAAGAGCGGTCCTTCACTCTGATACCAATTGTTAGGATCGATTCCGTACGCTAGAGGGGGGTGAATAGCGTTTTCTCGGTTCTTCTTGTACCTACGTTGTTAGTTGCACAACGGAAACAATAATAATGAAAACGAACAATGCTAACAAACTGATTTTACTTGGTATCCACCCCGGCCGGGTGACTAATCCAAGAATCCGTCGGTGGATCACTCCCCGGATAACCTCCGGCTAGCCCTCGTCGCTCCTTGTGAGTGGAGAAACCTCGCCACAACACCAAGCAAACCTCTGAGCACAAAGACTACTATCTTGCCTTTAACCAAGACAAGATTCGTCAAACCTTTCAGCCAAGACGAAGTCCCCTTAAATAGAACTAAGTCTGAAACCCTCGCCGCCAGTTGACTACCCATTTACCAGTCGACTGATCTAGCCTTAATTGTTAGCCAACGGCTAACCCAACGGCTAGTTTTCGGGGTTACCAGTCGACTGCCAATTTACCAGTCGACTGGTCCAGGCCTGAAAGCATTCTGTGAGTTTTATCAGTCGACTGCCCCAATGGCAGTCGACTGCCCCACTCACACACCTAGGGTTTCCCTTCCCGACTACACTTCTCTCAGCACTCGACCCTAGGACTTTCCCGAGTACAATCACACAACATTCTACCCTCACGACTCGACTGACTCCTCTTCCGCAGCCTCGACTGTTGCTTTCGCGCCCTCTTCATCTTCGGCTCCCGTCCCTCCGATGCACGCAAGCCTCCAGCTTGCCTCTATGCCATCCTTCACGCATGCCTCGAAGTCCGCGCCTATCAGCTCATCGTCCCTGCTCTCCAAGGTCCCTCGGGTGCACACAAGCCTCCAGCTTGTCTTAATGCCACCCTTCACCGTACCAAGGTCGTCCAACCAAGTCAATATGTGTAACCTGTACAACCTGCACACTAAACATACACATATGAGATAACAAGGGTAAACCTAACTTAAACCCTTTGCCCAAACATCAAAACACTTGGTCACTCCGAACCACAGATTGCCTTAACAATATATATATATATATATATATATATATATATTGATGGGGTTGAGTACCTCGTGGCTGACACGTGGACTGAAGAAGCTATGTGGCAAGATTTACCAAGTCTGGACGACTTTCTTCACATGGCGCCCGAGGCCCCCTCGAGTGGGTTCCCGAGAACACTACGAATAGGCATACACTAAAGACCAACCCGGGAAGACACACACCCGAGATCATCTCGGGAGGTCAGGTTGCCGAGACTACCTCAATAAGGTAAACGCCCGAGACCCCAGGGCCAAAAGACCCCGAGATCACCTTGGGGTAGCGGAGCCTAAGGAGCACTCGACCTCAAGTAACGGTGCCCCTTTTTTCGGATCTATGAATAATCATCACCTATAATCACGGGACGATCATGACCCGCGATACACGACCATTAACGCCTTCGTTATTGCAACGGTCCAGATTTAATGGAGGCGATGACCATTGCAAGGATGATCCCGTAGACGACAATCAGGGGGACGTGGTGAAGATGGTGGAGACACGTATGACAACCGCCTCAGGTATAAAAGGTACTCCAACCCCTTCTGTAAAGGGATTACGCACTCTCTAACTTAAGCATCTTCTTCTTCTTATTTTCTTCCATCTCTTATATTGAGGCACTGACTTGAGTGCCGGAGTGGGCTCCGCCGGACAACCTCCGACGTGTTCCCATTAACGCTCATGTTAATCTCATAGGAAAGGAGTTCCTCCCCTAGTGTCAGCATCCGCGTGGGCGAGCTTTTCCTCTCTCATCATCATCCCGGTGGATTAAACTCTGGTTACGGGCCGTCGACGTCAATTTCTTCCGGAACAAGTTTGGCACCATCTATGGGAAACCAGTAAAGCACCAGAAGGAACACCGATGGTAGAGCCGGCGGGACAATCCATCATCCTGACAAAAGAGGAACTAGATCGTTAGTGGCCAACGCCATCAAAGGGGCGCTCGAACAGCATCAAATCGAGGGGGCCGCCTCATGGCGAGGCGTCTCTGTGCAAGAGGAGATCCCCAGAATCTCCATCTCCCACCGCCAACCACGAAGATCTGTCTCACCACCGGGGAGACACGCCGGAGTAGTCCCGGACCACCGGCGGGATTCCCCAGGAGATGTGGAAAAAACCAACTCAGTTGCCTCCAGTGCGCTGAGACAAGGAGATGGAACAGGGAAGAGGGAAGAGCTTAAAGCCTTCCCAAAGGCTCCCTCTACCCCTTTCTCATGGGAGATTATAGAAGACCCCATGCCGAAGCAGTTCCGCGGGCCTGGGATTGCTGATTACGATGAGAAGACAGATCCTGAGGATCATGTCTATAAGTTTGAGAACGCGACACTCCTGCACCAGTACACCGACAGTGTGAAGTGCGGGGTGTTCTTGAACACCCTATCCGGAGCAGCCTAACGATGGTTCCAAAGGTAGCCCCCGGGTTCTATCAACTCCTTCATGGAGTTTAAGACCGCCTTCCTCCACCATTTCGCCAACAACCATCACTATCCGAAGACGGTATTGAACTTGTTCGCTCTCAAGCAAAAGCCAAAGGAACCACTTAAGGAGTACATCCAGCGGTTTAACAGGGAGGCACAGGATGTGCCAACAGCAACGTTGGAAATCCTCGTCAGTGTTTGCACCCAGGGACTCTCAGAAGGGAATTTCTTTCGATCTCTAGTGAAGAAGCCACCCACCAGTTTCGATGACTTTCTAGGGCGGTCTGCCAAGCACGTCAACGGGGAAGAAGTGCAACACACCCGCCCCAAGGAACCATCTGGGGTCCCTCCTCCGGCTGTTGTGCGGTCAGAAAGGAGGGAACCCCCAACTCTAGCCCGAGGAAAGGATGTCCGCCCAGTGAAGGATCAGTGGGTTGGAAGGTGGAAACTGGTCGAGACGGTGGATACCGAATTGCCAGAGCCACCGATGAAGTATTGCGGCTTCCATGGCAGTACGACACACTCCACCGAGGAATGTCATGCCTTGAAGAAGAAACTGACTGAGGAAGTAGACGCCAATCTCGGAGGACGTGAAAGAAGACGGGGTATCGCCGGAGGTCTCCTAGGTGAAGCCTTTCTCCCCAATAATGACAGTCGGCGGAAAACGAGATCCAACCTCGGTCTCGATCACGTTTAAGAGGGAGGAGTCGGGGAGCTGCACCTCGCAGGTCTCCCTCATTGGAATGAGACCCCAGGAAGGGCAAGACCCCCACACGTGACCCTCCTTCTGGATATGTAGGAGTGATCTCCGGGGGGGGGGGGGGGCACTTGAGGAGACTCCCACCAGGCTAGGAAGGCTCACACTTGGCAGCTGGAAAACTATGCAATTGGGACGAGTCGAAGCCAGGATTGGGGCCCCATGATCTCCTTTAGTCCAGAATGTTGGGGCAATTGACCCAAGTATGTTCGAGAGGATCATGAGTTTTGATGTGTGTGTCAATGTGGTTAAGTTAGGATTTCATGTTGGTCTAATATGTATATGTGAGTATGCAGGTATACATAGACTTGGTTGGATGTCTTTAGCTATGGTGAAGGGTGGCATGGAGGCAAGCCGTGAGCTTGTGTGCGCATCCGAGGAACCATGGACGAAGCAGGGACGATGAGTCGAGGCAAGCGGACTTTGAGGCACACGTGATGATGGTATGGAGGCAAGCCGTGGGCTTGCGTGCGCATATGAGGGACGAGGGCCAAAGTCGAAGAGGGCTTAAAGGCAACAGATCGAGGCTGCTGGAGCAGGGACGATGAGCCGAGGGATGCGGACTTCAAGGCATGCATGAAGGATGGCATGGAGGCAAGCGAGGGCTTGTGTGCGCATATAAGGGACGGGAGCCGAAGACGAAGAGGGCGTGAAGGCAACCGTTTGAGGCTGCTAGATGAAGAGTCAGCCAGGTCGTGAGGGTCCGAGTGCTGAGGGATTGTACTCGTGAACTAAGTCGGGAGGGTTCGAGTACGGAGAGAAATGTACTCGGGAAGGGTAACCCTAGGCTTAGGGAAGGACCAGTCGACAGAGGCAGTCGACTGGTGTGGCTAGAATTCGAAAGGCCACGCTGTGAAATTCGAATTCAAGTAAGGCCAGTCGGCTGCCCCTGGGGCAGTCGACTGGTAACGGTCACTTTCAGCCTCGAGTTCTATTTAAGGGAGCTCGTTTAAGGCCTTTTCTTCTTGGCGAAACTTGCTTGGGTAAAGCTTGTTAGTAGCCTATATTGCTCAGATCATGTACAAGGTTTGTGGTGAGGTTTCTCCACCCACAAGGAACTACGAGAGCTAGCCGGAGGTGCTCCGGGGAATCATTCACCGAAGGATCGGGATCGTCCACCTTATAGACAGCTGTGGATTAGGAGTTTTATCTTCGAACCACGTAAATCGGTGTGTTCCTCTTAGTTTTAGTTTTAGTTTATGTTTATTTCGCTTGCACACTAACATTGTAGGAAGAAAAATCGAAGAAAAGCTATTCACCCCCTCTAGCTTGACGGTCACGGTCCTAACAAGTGGTATCAGAGCGAAAGTTCGCTCATCTACGGACTAACCTCCGAGAGAGCAACAAGCTAGAGGAAATGACGATTGAAGACAAGTTGGGTGATGACTTCAACATTCCACCTCCCTACGATCGTGAAGATTTCGACTATTGGAGGATGCGGATGAAGACGTGGTTTGACATGGATTGGGAGTGCATAATGGTACTAGAAGAGTCATTCGAAATTCCAAAAGATAAGCATGGGAAAAGACTTCGACCTAGATATTGGAATAAAGAGCAACAAAGTCAATCAAAGACAAATGAAAAGGTAATTTCAATATTGCTTAATATTTTGCCTAATAATGTAATTAGTGGTGTAGGAGAATATCAAAATGCACATGAGCTATGAAATAAGTTGGGAGTAATTCATGAACATCCTACACAAGCTCAAATAGTAGAAGAGCCAAAGGAAATAAGTTCAATGGTCCAAGAGGAGGAAGAAGAAAGAAATTCATCCATCTCATCAAGTAAAGTGACACAAGAAAGTGAGAGGTCATCCACTTCATCAAGGGAAGAAGGAGAGGTCTCCACTTCAAGGATTGAGGGGGAGGAGAGACCCTCTTCAATGCCAGAACAAGAAGAAGCCTCAACCTCCACCAGAGTAAAGACAAAAGACCATATCATTTGCTTTGGATGCAACAAGAAGGGACACTACAAGGACAAGTGTCCACTAGGTAAAAAGGAGGTAAACCCTAAACCCGGGCCAAGTCATTTAAAATCTAATATGGGTTGTAGGGAGAAGGAAGGGAAAAAGCACATTAGATGCTTCACATGTGGAGAGCTAGGGCATTATAACACCAAGTGTCCAAGAAAAGGAGAGCTCAAGCAATTGGAGCATTTGAGGAAATGGGAGAAAAAGGAGAAGAGGAGAAGCTCATATCAAGGGGGAGCTCCAAGGGTAAGGGAGGTAATCCCTAACTTTAAGAATGCTTCAAATTTTCCTATGCATGCTAAGAATGATAAAAATTGCTTGCCTATGTGTAATTTTGGTTTCAAGTATTATGATTGAAATAGAGTTACTATTACGTGCCAAAATTCTAAGAAACTCATGTATCATGATCAATCTAGAAATGTTAGACCTAAGGACCAAGGCATTAACCCTAAGAAAGGGAGACACGTGCCTAGAAAAATGGGTGGACCTAGAAATACCCAAAGTGGTGACGATAAGGTTGAGAAGTTAGAAAGGAAAAATTAAGCTTTGAGGGCAAAGCTTGATAAATTGGAAAAGAATCTAGATAGACTCATTAGGGGGTCTAAGGGGTTAGGTATGGTACCATATGGTCACCACCTTAGAAATGATAGACCGGGTCTAGGATATCAATCTAGGAAGTCAAGTGCTAAGGAAAGGTCATATGCAAGGATGTCATATGATTATAGCAAGGGAAAGACCAAACATGGCAAGGAAAAGCCATTTAAAGGGGGAAAAAGAACTTGACCAAGAAAAAGATATACAAGGTCAAGAGAGTGAGAGTTAAAGGTCAAGAAGCACCGGAGGTACACCGGTGTGGGCTTGCCTTTGTAGAAGAGTCATCTAGGGAGGTGACTAAGGAGAGCCCAAGGGAGAGCTCTAAAAGTCAAAATGGAATCCATGGTCAATGGATCTCAGGAGGATTTCTCCTAGGGGATTAGATGGACTATGGAATGTGCCAAAGGGGTTGGAAGGCTAGTGTGAGTCTGAATCCTAGGGAATTGACACATTAAAAGGAGGTTTGTGGAGGAAAAGATGAAAATAGAATCATATTGTGTGAAAATTGATTTTTAATGTGCAAACGCCATACAAATCAATGCTGGGCATGTATTGGGGTTGAGTATGGGAAGATACATCAAGGAGAGGTTAAAACTAGAACTTTAGGCCAAGTATGAATTGAGCCAATTAGATAGTTTTGAATTTCGTGTCATTCTTGGGATTGATAATAGATTTGTTCCGAACAATATTTTTCCCAAGTAGACATAGGTTCCACAAATCTCTCCACGAAATTTCAGATTTTTGGAGATTTTTGGAATTAATTATGCATTTCTGAAATTAGGACTGGAAAGCTGAAATCAGGGTACCAGTCGACTGGCCTAGTGTAAATTAGAAACTGGGAATTTGTGGGCAGTCGACTGAACTTTCTGTTCACTTTTTCAGTCGACTGCCCTTGGGGCAGTTGACTGGTATGCGAGGTTTTTTAAAAGAAACAGATCGCGCGGGGGGTGGCCGAACTTAGGGTTTTCAGTGCCACCCCCTGCGAGTTTTCTTCTTCCCCAACCTCCCCTTGTGCTCTAAGGCCTTCCCAAGCCCTGAAATCACCTTCTTAGCCTCCCTCTACCTCAGATTTAAACCTAGGGCTAGGAAAACTTCTCTCTTTGAGTCAATCCTCACCAAAATTCATCATGCAATGCCTCGGAAAATGCTAACTATTTGTGTGGTTTATTTTTCACATTTAGTTCATGATTTGGAACTAATTTGTCTCTTTTTGCATGTTTTTCCTTGTTTTCCTTTGTCATGAGGTAATTTTTGGTACATGCATGGGTAAATTGCATTGTAGAGTTGCCCAAAAGAGAAGAATGGGAGAGGGGTCATCCCGATAGGGTCATGCCGATCCTGAGGCACATCGGTTCCGTTCCAAGGAATGCCGACGGAGATTTACCGATAATGAGTTTGTATTAATGAATTGTAGATATCTAAATATGACATATTTCCAAGAGAAAACCCCTCACATTGCTGAGATGATCACATATTTTAGTCTAGAGCAGCTAGTATATTGTTAGCACCCTGTTAACTTGGACTTGTGCAAGGAATTTTACGCAAATCTTACATGCGTGGGTCCCGATGATGGAACCTATGAGTCCATGGTGGCAGGTGTCACCATCCTCTTTTCAGCAGCAATCCTAGGTTCATTTTTAGGGTGTAGGGCTTCTAACCATGCATTTACATATTTTCCAAAAGTCACCGAGCCTTTCACTTTCCCCAATGCAACCATAGACCAAATCCTTCTCCATTATTTTTCAAGACATCGATGTGTGACACAGCATATCTGTTGGGGCAATCAGCCCAAAAATGATCGGGAAGATCATGGTTTTGATGTGTGCCAATAAGTTTAAGGTTAGGGTGTTATGTTGTATTTGATATGTGTGATTGAGTTTGCAGGACTTGGAGAATCACACATGGAGAACACATCCGAGGGACGAGAGCCGAGGGACGTGGACTCCAAGGGCAAGCCGGGAAGTGGACTTCACGGGCACACGTGAAGGGTGGCATGGAGGCAAGCCAAGGGAAGGCTTGTGTGCGCATCCGAGGGACGATAGCTAAAGGAAGAAGACTTCAAGGGGCAAGCCAAGGGAGCAGACCTGAAGGCACACGTGAAGGAGAGTGTTCGGAGTGGTTGTAAGTGAGTTTAGAGGCTGGGCAGTCGACTGGCCAGAGGGCAGTCGACTGCCAAAACTCACAGACCATTTTCAGCCTTCGACCAGTTGACTGCCCAGGGGCAGTCGACTGGTGACCCCCCAAAAACTAGCCATTGGCTGGCATTTATTGCTAGGCCAGTCGACTGCTCCAGGGGTAGTCGACTGGTGCGGATCTGGACAGCTTGTGAAGTTGTCCTGTTCTCTTATAAAAAGGGGACTTTTCCGCACGTGAACGGTATTGTTTTGTACTGTAACGAAGTGTTGTTCGTGCGACTAGTCTTCAGATTTTTCTCTTGCTCTTCATCGCATTCTGTAAAGAGGAAGAAGACGCTTTTGTAAAGGTTTCTCCACCTTGAAGGAGACTTTTCATAGTGGAGGTGGAGTACTCGTGTGGATCCTTGGATTAGTCACCCGTTCGGGTGGATACCAAGTAAATCCTTGTGTTAGCGTTGTTCTTATTGTTTTTCATTATATTTTTGTATTGTGCTAACAATTTTGTAGAGAATTCGACAATTTGCTTTTCACCCCCTCTAGCAAACGCAAGCGATCGTACAATTGGTATTAGAGCCGGTTCGCTTCGGGAGAACTCACCGTCGACCGAAGTAAAGAAAATGGTGTTTCAAGAGGGTTACAGCATTGCACGGCCTCCATTCTTCGACGGGAACGACTTCGCATACTGGAAAGGTAGAATGCAATACTATTTGATGAATGATATTGAAAACTGGATAAGTGTTACAGATGGATTTGATGCACCCGTCGACGAAAGAGGAGAGCCACTACCTATGAGAACATGGTCGAAGGAAGTTACGAAGAAGGCGCAAGCAAACGCGAAAGTCATCACTACACTTCAATGCAGACTAACAAAGGAGCAACTCAACAAAGTGGGGCCATTCAAGAGCGCCAAAGAATTATGGGAGAAACTCGTTGAACTCAATGAAGGGTCCAACGAGTCAAGACGGGCAAAGAAGGATCTACTAGTTGCCCAACTCCAATCCTTGTCCTTGAAGACCAACGAGACCGTGAGCCAGTTGCATGGAAGGGTAAAGGAGATCATCAACAAACTCCATGTGATTGGAGAGAAAGTTGAAAACTGGGATCTCGTAAGGTACGTTCTACAATCCTTCCCGAGAACAACCTTGTGGGCATTAATGGTTGATGCCTACAAAGTATCAAGGGATCTTTCAATAGTAAAATTAGATGATCTATTTTGTGAGTTTGAATTGCATGAGCAAGCTAATGTTTCTTCCAAAGAGAAAGGTATAACTTTCGTTGCAGAAAAGGAGAAGAAAAAGAAGAAGGAGAAGAAGAAGGTGGTCTACTCCTCTTCATCCGACTCAGAGGAGTCTAGTGCCTCTATGGATAGCGACCAAGGGGCCTTCATGGTAAGAAAAATACGTAGGGCATTTAAAAGTTTTTCTAACAAGTCTTATGCTAGGAAAGGATCAAAGGGCAAGGGCAAAGCAAAAGACATAATATGCTACAACTGTCACCAAGAGGGGCACATGAAGAATGAGTGCCCCCAACTAAAGAGAAGGGAAGAAAAAAAGAGAGGTGACAAGAAGAAGTCAAAGGGAAAGGAGAAGAGTGCCACCAACCTCAAGGCGACTTGGGATGATCTATCATCCTCGGAGGAGGAAGAGGAGCAAGTGTCCCATTTTGCACTCATGGGAGTGGATCACATGGAGTCATCAGATGATGAGAGAAGCTCAAGTAGTGAAGAAAGTGGCTCATCATCATCATTTGAGTCAGAAGCTTCGCTAAGTGAGGTATACAGCTTACCCCCTTCTACTTTGGTCAAAATAATTTCTAGTACGAACATGGATTTGGCTAGAGCTAGAAGAAAAATTAAGGATTTAAAGGATGAAATTGCCATGCTTAGAGTAGAATTTACAAAACTTAAGGAAGATTTGCATGTTTGCTCTACTATGTCACATGATACATGCTTTGAAAATGAAAATAAGGAACTAAGGAAAAAGGTAGAAGACCTAACCAAGACACTTAGAAAGTTTCAAGTCGGCTCTAGTAACCTTGACATAATAATAAACAGTCAAAGAGCCGTCTATAACAAGGCCGGGTTAGGATATAGGACAAAGACCAAGGAAGTGGCCTTTGTCTCACTTATGGGTAGGAATGGTGCATCTAGGAGACAAGGGGCTAAGGGAAACATCAAGAAGGCTTGAGTACCAAAGAAATTTTTAAATGATGCTTGTGAATCAAAAATTTGGGTATCAAAAGAGTGTGTTTTCCATGTGTATAGGTGAAGGTGAAGGAGGCCTCAAACATGTGGATAGTAGATACTGGGTGCTCAAGACATATGACCGGAGATGTAAGCAAGTTCTCCACTATAAGCTACCTAAGAGAAGGGACGGTTTCCTTTGGAAATAGTAGGGAACTCAAAATAATTGGTAGGGGCACCATTGAGGTATCTCCTACAATCTCTATCCACAAAGTACTTTTAATTAAGGACATGAAATTTAATTTACTTAGTGTAAGTTAATTATGTGATGCGGGCTTTAGGGTTGAATTTCATGCTAGAAAATACCTTATTAAACAAAATGGGTCTGATAATGTCATACTAGAAGGGTATAGAGAGGCTAACCTTTACTATATTGATCTTGCTTATGCTTCTAACCATTTGCGTAAGTATCTCATGTCTAAAGAAGAAGAAGGGTGGTTGTGGCACCGAAGACTTGTGCACGTAAACATGAGGAGCATTGCAAGAGTGGCCAAGGAGGAGTTGGTGAAGGGGCTCCCTATGATCAAGTATGAGAAGACAAAAATGTGTGACGCATGCCAAGAGGATAAGCAATCAAAATCATCACACAAAGGTAAAACCCTAACCACCACTACTTTACCTTTAGAGCTTTTACATATTTATCTTTTTGATTGTCATAGTACACTTTCACTAGTAGGGAGTAAATATTGTTTAGTCATTGTAGATGATTTTTCTAGATTTACATGGGTTTTCTTTATGAAACATAAGGACGATACCTTAGAAATCTTTGTAGGCTTTAGTAAGAGGGTTGAGAATGAAAAACACCAAAAAATTAATCGAATTAGGAGTGACCACAGTGGGGAGTTCCAAAACTCAAGCTTCTCACAATTTTGTGTAGAAAATGGGTATAAGCATGAATTTTCATGCCCAAGGACTCCTCAATAAAATGGGATAGTAGAGAGGAGAAACAGAGCCCTACAAGAAGCTGCTAGGACTATGCTTAATGCATATTCCCTTCCTAGTTACTTTTGGGCCGAAGCGGTAAATACCGCTTGTTACATTCAAAACTGGGTAGTGGTACATAGGTTCTTAGGTAAAACCCCCTTTGAGTTGTGGAATGAGAGAATTCCACAAGTCCACTACTTTAGGGTCTTTGAGTGTAAAGTGTATATTTTGAACACTAAGGATGATCTAAGGAAGTTTGAGTCAAAAGCGGATGAGGTAATATTAGTTGGTTATTCATCCACAAGTAGGGGTTATAGGGTTTACAACAAAAGAACCAAGGTAATTGAGGAGTCCTTAAATGTTGACTTTGATGAATCGACAAATACTTACCCTAGGAAAGCCTCAATTGATAAGGATATAGAGGAATGTCAACCCCTTGTCCAAAGAATCCAAGAGTTACATTTGGAGGGCAATGATCAAGGGGGAGGGAGAAGTACCCTAGAGGATGAGGATCATGTAGTCAATGAACCTATAACCTCTAGGCTCTTGAGACATCATCAAGAACACCCTATTAACCAAATAGTGGATGATGTCACTCAAGGGGTAAGGACTAGGTCCTATTTTAGAGACCAAACTAGTCAAATTGCCTTAATATCTCAATTAGAACCTAAGTCTATTGATGAGGCATTAGGTGATGTAGATTGGGTCTTAACCATGCAAGAAGAGCTAAATCAATTTGAGAGAAGTGAGGTATGGGAGTTGGTTCCTAGGCCCAATGATTGCACCATTGTAACCACAAGATGGGTCTTTAGGAACAAACTAGATGATCAAGGCAAAATTACTAGGAACAAGGCTAGGTTGGTAGCTAGGGGGTTTAACCAAGTTGAGGGATTAGACTATGATGAGACCTATGCCCCCGTAGCTAGATTAGAGTCCATTAGAATTCTACTAGCCTATGCCACTCACATGGGTTTCACACTTCACCAAATGGATGTGAAGTCGACATTCCTTAATGGGATCATTAAAGAAGAGGTCTATGTAGAACAACCCCCCGGGTTTGAAGATCCAAATTATCCAAGACACGTCTACAAATTGAGAAAAGCCTTGTATGGATTGAAACAAGCTCCCCGGGCTTGGTATGAAAGACTTTCTTCATTTCTAGTGTCTAAGGGTTTTAGGAGAGGAACAATTGACCCAACTTTGTTCCTAAAATCTAAGGATAAGGACATATTTGTGGCCCAAGTTTATGTAGATGATATCATCTTTGGGTCCACAAATAATGACTTCCTAAAAGAATTCATCAAGTGTATGGAAGATGAATTTGAGATGAGTCTTGTAGGAGAGCTAACTTTCTTTTTAGGTCTTCAAGGTAAACAAACAAATGAAGGAAACCATGTATTTCAAACAAAATACACTAGGGAAATGCTAAAGAAGTTTGGCCTAGAAAATGCTAAGGTAGCATCTACCCCTATAGGAACAAATGTGAAAATGGATAGTGATAGTGAAGGGAAAATGGTAGACTCAAAACAATATAGGAGCATGATTGAGAGTTTATTGTACCTAACCGCTAATAGACCCGATATACTTTTTACGGTAGGTATGTGTGCAAGATACCAATCATGTGCCAAAGAGTCTCATTTGGTGGTAGTGAAGAGGATCCTAAGGTATGTTAAAGGTTCCCTCAATGTCAGACTTTGGTATCCTAGAACCCCAAATGTTGATCTTATTGGATACACCAACTCGGACTATGCGGGATGTAAGCTAGATAGGAAGAGTGCTAGTGGAGGGTGTCAATTCCTTGAGTCTACCTTAGTTAGTTGGAGTAGTAGGAAACAACCATGTGTTGCCCTATCAACAACGGAAGCCGAATATGTGGCAATGGATGGTTGTGTTTCCCAACTACTTTGGATCATGCACACCTTAGAAGATTATGAGCTACATTATTCCAAGGTCAAAGTCTTGTGTGATAATGTAAGTACAATCAATTTGACTAAGAATTTGGATCACCATTCTAGAACAAAACACATTGACGTGAAGCATCACTTCATTAGGGACCATGTAGCAAGGGGAGACATAGAATTACACCATGTTGAGTCAAAGTCAAACCTTACCGACATTTTTATCAAGCCTCTTCCCGAATCGGAGTTTACATCCTTAAGAAGAGGCCTTGGAATGTGTTTTGTAGAAGTATAAGATGAACCTTGGAGTAATAAATTAGGAAGGTGGTGCTTGATCCATTAGGATGATACAATTAGTTCACTTGTGCTTGTGGCATAATATTGAATTATTAAATGTATCAAAATCATTGAAAATAGACCAACCATGGGAAAAGCAAGTGTTTAATTAATGGACACTTTGCCCAAAGATCATGGTTGGACATTTTAAACATTTGAAAACCATTTCATGTTGTATATGTTTTGCCATGAGCTTAGAAGATCTATAAATGAAAAACTAGGATGAAATATTTGTTGGGGCAATCGGCCTTGTGATGATCTGGAGGATCATGATATTTTGATATGTGGGCAACATGGTTAAGTTAGGATGTGTGCTGTTCTCATATGTGTACATGAGTGTGCAGGTGTACAGGTACACATGGACTTGGTTGATGTCTTCAGGTGAAGGATGACATGGAGGCAAGCTGGAGGCTTGCGTGCGCATCCGAGGGACCATTGGATAGCAGAGATGATGAGCCGAGAGACGTAGACTTTGAGGCGTACGTGAAGGGTGGCATGAAGGCAAGCTGGAGGCTTGCGTGTGCATCCGAGGGACGAGGGCCAAAGATGAAGAGGGCGTGAAGGCAACAGTCAAGACTGCTGGTGAAGAGTCAACTGGGTTGAGAGAGTCTGAGTCTGAGTGTTTGTACTTAGGGACTAAGCCGGGAGGGTTTGAATGCAGAGAGACTTGTACTCACGAGTGAAACCCTAGGCTTAGGTGTGTACCAGTCGACTGGCCCATGGGCAGTCGACTGGTATAGGCTGAAACAGGCTGGCAGATTCGAACGTTGTACTGTAACGGTCGAATCTAAGTGGGACCAGTCGAATGCCCCAGGGGCAGTCGACTGGTAATGACTGTTTCAGATTCGAGCCCTATTTAAAGGGGCTCGTTTCCTATTAGCTTGTTTGACGAAACTCGCTTGGGTAAAGTGAGTTAGTAGTCTATTGTGATCAGAGAGCTTCCAAAGTGTTGTGGCGAGGTTTCTCCACCCACAAGGAGCGACAGATCTAGCCGGAGGTTATCCGGGGGTTGATCCACCGACGGATTCTTGGATTGGTCACCCGTCTGGGGTGGATACCAAGTAAATCAGGTTGTTAGCATTGTTTATTTTACTTTGCATATTATTGTTTCCGCTGCGTTAACGACTTTGTAGAGAAACGAACGAAAAAGTGCTATTCACCCCCCTCTAGCACACCGAAAATGATCCATTAGTTGGTATCAGAGCGAAGGACCGCTCTTGATCGGACTAACCGCCGAGGGAGCACACGCTAGAGGAAGAAGAATGATGGAAGATAAATTTGGGGAAGATATAAACTCACCACCACCGTATGAGCATGAAGATTTTGATTATTGGAAAGCTAGAATGAAGATGTGGCTCGACATGGATTGGGAGTGCGTAATGGTGCTAGAGGAACCATTAGAGACCCCTAAGGACAAGCATGGAAAGAAGCTCCGGCCTAGATATTGGACCAAGGAGCAACAAGAACAAGCAAGGGTCAATGAGAAGGTAATCAATATTTTGGTTAATATTTTGCCTACTAATATTTTGGGTGATGTAGGAAATTATAAAAATGCATATGAGTTGTGGAATAAATTGGAAAAGTGTCGTAAGAACCCTACACAAACTTAAGGAGTAGAGGAGCCCGAAGAAATAAGCTCAAGTGTCCAGGAAAACCAAAGAAGGAGAATTATCAAGTGATGAGGAGGTATCAAGTGAAAAAGAGTCCTTTTCGTCAGAAGAAAAAGGAGAAGTATCAATATCAAGAATTGAAGGGGGGGGGGGGGGGGGGAGAGACCCTCATCCCCACTAGAGCAAGAGAAGACTTCCACCTCCACCAAAGCTAAATCAAAGGACCATATTATATGCTTTGGTTGTAATAAAAAGGGACACTACAAGGATAAGTGCCCACTAGGTAAAAAGGAGGTAATTCCTAAATCCAAATCCATTCAATTTAAATCTAATATGAGTTGTAGGAATGAGGAAGCTCAAAACAAGAGAAGGAGAATGCGATGCTTCACATGCGGGGAGCTCGGGCATTATCATACAAAATGCCCAAGAAGTAGAGAGCTCAAGAAGATGGAGCAGCTTAGGAAATGGGAAAAAGAAGAAAGGAAGAGGAGCACTCATCAAGGGGGAGCCTCAAGGGTAAGGGAGGTAACCTCTAACTCATGCTTCAAAGTCTTTCATAAATGCTCAAAATGCTTGTACGAATGATAGAATTAATAACAATTCCTTGCCCATGCGTGTTTTTAATTTTAAATATCATGATAGGAATAGAAACACGTTTGTGTGCCAAAACACCAAAAATTCTGTGTTTCATGATAAACCTAGAAATTCTAGGGCTAAGGACCAAGGCATAAACCCTAAGAGAGGGGGAAATATGCCTAGACAAATAAGTAGACCTAGAGATGATCAAATTAGGTCTAGTGATCCTAAGGTTAGAAAGTTAGAAAAGGAAAATCAAGTATTAAGAGTAAAACTTGATAAGTTAGAAAGAAACCTAGGTAGAGGCATTCAAGGGTCCAAGAGATTGAACATGATATCAAAGGACCAAAATCATAGGAATGATAGGCTGGGTCTAGGATACCACCCTAGGAGGGCTAATGTTGATAGAATGTCATATTCAAGGATGCCCTACAATTATGGTAGAGAAAAAGTCAAAAATGGCAAGGAAAAGCTATTTAAAGGAAAAGAGAAGAAATTGACCAAGAAAAAGGTCTATAGGGTTAAGAGAGTGATAGTGGAAGGTCAAGAAGCACCGGAGGAGCACCGGTGTGGTCTTGCCTTTGTAGAAGAGTTACCTAGGGAGGAAATTAGGGCTAGGAGCTCAAGGGAGAGCTATGGAAGTCAAAATGGGTTCCATGGTCAATGGATCTCAGGTGGTTTCCTTCTAGGAGATTGAAGAGAACTAAAGAGTGTGCCAAGAGGTTCAAAAGGCTAAGGTTTGTCTTAATCCTAGAAAATTGGCACACTAAAGTGAAAAATTATAGAGAAAAAGGTGAAATTGGGATGTTAATTGAGACAAATCGGTTTTAATGTCTAAATACCATATAACTTGATGCTATGAATGGATTATGGATGAGTATGGGTAGAAGCATCAAGGTGAGGTCCAAATTAGAACATTTGGGAAAGGTTTCATGATACATTTTAGAGAAACTCAAAGTTTATACCAATCTTGGGATTTGGGATAACGTTGACTGAAATTGTATTTTTCCCAAGTAAATATACGATCTACGAATCTCCCCACAAGAATTCATAATTTTTGGGAATTTGTGGAATCAGTTAGACATTTCTGAAGTTCGGATTGGTAATCTGAAAATCAGATACCAGTCGACTGCCAGGAGGGCAGTCGACTGCGAAAACCCACAGAATGTAATTACACTCTGGCCCAGTCGACTGCCAAATACCAGTCGACTGGGACGCGGGTTTTATAAAAGGAAAACACACGCCGGGGAAAGCCAAACTCTAGGATTTTGGCGATTTCCCGGCGATCTTCACCTCTCCTAAGCTCCTCCTTCGATCTTAGGCCCCTCCAAGCCCTAAAAATCCTTCCTAAGTCATCCTCCAACCTCGATCTACTTCTAGGGTTTGTTGAAAGCTCTCTTCTTCAAGCCATACTCTCAAAATCAAGTAATCATGAGGAGAATGAAATGGTATTGCGTTTTAAGGTTTATTTTTCTCGGTTAAACCATATTTTGGCACTGACATGATATTTACGCATGATTCTTTGATGTTTTTCCTTTGGGGGGGGTTGTCTTGACATGCATGGGTATGTATGGTGTTTAGAAAGGCCTCTAAGAGACCTTAGTTGTGCTAGCAACTTGAGGTAGCTCACAGAACACCAAGAACCCTACAATAGGGTTTCGGCCAAAAGAGGAAGAGAGGGAGGGAAGAAGAAAGGGAAGAACGAGTGGAAGAAGAAGAAGCCCTCATCCAAAGTCACAAGGCCCTCTTTTATATTCATCCCATGAATATGAAGAGGTTTGTGTCTCTTTGGCTTCCCAATAAAGAGCACATCTTTTCATGTGGCTCTTTATCATTTCCCATGCAAGAAAAGAATCTTTTCTTTTCCCTTCATTAAACACTTTAATGAATCTCCCTTTAATCCTAACCGGGCCTCTCGGGCTTCCGACCGGTCTCTCGACCAAGTCTGCCGTGTGCCGAGCTCCCGACCCAGTCTGCCGAGCTCCGACCCAGTCTGCCGAGTGCCGATCCAGTCTACCGAGTGGATCTCCCGATCTGCCTTCCCGAGTTCCCAACTCGGGCTCGGGCTTCCCGAGTTCCCAACTCGGGCTCGGACTCCCGAGTTCCCAACTCGGGCTCGGACTCCCGAGTTTCCAACTCGGTCTCGGACTCCCGAGTTCACAACTCGGGCTCGGACTCCCGAGTTCCCAACTCGGACTCCCACTCAGATTTCCCGAAGCATTGTGTCCTTTGTGTGTGACCCAATAGGTTCTCGTGACATTGGCAATGCACCTAAACTTTTTAGACACATAAGCAATGAGCGGCATCTAGCAATGCATCATTGCTACCCAAGTAACAAGAAAAGTCGAGATTCGACTAAACCTCCGTGACTATGATAATGTATGACCTTGTCCTTCTATCCTTGATATCTAGATTAACCAATGAGGTATAGCCCGTGTCATCCTCAATCAATCTTGTGTTTCTTGATCCCCGAGTAGACTCACTCAAACAAATGAGCTCAATATCTCATACTGACTCATTTGAGCATGGCCATGCGTTTCAGTAGTCCTACTCGATCAAGGGGCCCACAGATATCACTCCCGTCATATGGGAGGGATAGATCCCATCTACATTACTCACATCCCTCCGCATAATTCATTATATACCCAGTGATCGCCTTTATAGTCCACCCTATTACGGGTGACGTTTGACGATACCAAAGTACATAACTCCTTATGTAGGGAACCGTAGTGACTTCAGGTCTAAGGACTATTCATACTAATAGTCACATAAGAAAGTCTATGACACTCATATTACAATCTATGAAACTTTCTCATGGCGGGTCATTCAGTACACATTCTCCAATGTATACCCATGTGTCAACTTGATATCACATATCCATGACTTGTGAGCTCAAGTCATCAGTTGACCTACATGCTAGTATCCATGCATTAATATTGTCCCTGAATATTAATGCTTGACTAGGAATAATTTAGTGTAATGTTCTCTACATTATCTCACTATCGATTCAATCAATCGATATAATGTAGATAAGAACCTACTACACAAGGACATTATTATACTTAGTCATTCGGCACAGAATACAAAATAAGTATAATAACCAAACATGCCTTTATTAATGATAGAATATGATACAAAATGCTTCTAGTCAATCATCACATAATTGGCTCTAGGGCTCCTACTAACAAATCAAATGTAGCCTTGAGAGTTGATACAAAATAAGACTTTTCAAAAGAATTGGAGTTTGTACCAAACGTTAAGCATATTTGGTATTTTTCATGAAATCATATTTTTCTAGGGTAGAATATATCCTAACAAATATGCTTGCAAAGTTTTACATTTTTCCAAATTTTGTGAAATTTTCTAGGGGTTTCTGAAATTCGACTGAAAATTTTAGAAATGGCATGTATCAGTCGACTGCCCATGGGGCAGTCGACTGATGTTTATGTAAGTTTGAGAAATGAGGGTACCAGTCGACTGATGTTGGATCAGTCGACTGATCTTTCTGGTTTGTGATTTCTGAGGGTTTTCAGAGGTAAAATGGGTTCTCATTGACACTAGGGGTAGGATTGCTTGGGACAATCTTTTTGATGGTGTCAAAGGGGGTGAATTTGTGGTGTTAAGTTAGGTTTAACTTGACGTGGGAGAACTTGGTGTTGTGAGTAAAGAATTGAAAATTATGTGGAGGGCATAGGTTAAGGGGGAGGGCATGTGTATGTCTCTTAATGTGCAATGCTTTTAAATTTCAATTGCTATTGCTATTGCTGTTGTTATACCTAACTTAAACATATTGTCACACATCAAAAAGGGAGAGATTGTTGGGGCAATCGACCCAAGTATGATCGGGAGGATCATGGGTTTTGATGTGTGTGTCAATGTGTTTAAGTTAGAGTTTCATGTTGGTCTAATATGTGTATGTGTGTAACACCCCAAATTTGTCAATGTAAAATCATGACAATGTATGAAAATGGTTATAATGCAATGATATAAATTTCATGCAATCACATGCTATGAAATGTCATGAATACATGAAATATTATATTCATGAAATATTATTATCATGAAATATTAGCATGAAATATTATATTCATGAAATATTATTATCATGAAATATTAGCATGAAATATTATATTCATGAAATATTATTATCATGAAATAGTATATGCATGGAATATTATTATCATGAAATATTATCATGAAATATTATATTCATGAAATATTATTATCATGAAATATTATCATGAAATATTAGATTCATGAAATATTATTAATAGTATGAAATTTCATGATGGGCTTGGCTTAATGGGCTTTGATATGGGTTAGTGCAAACTGTGATAAAAAGAAGAGCTAGAAAGGAGGAAGCAAGGATTAAACCTTGAACCTCCTAGTTGCACTCCCCATGTCATAACCAATGAACCAAGCAATATTTCATGTAGAAGGAAAAGGGAACATGCTTGTTAAAAGCTAGGGAAGTGAAGAGACATGTCTTTTCATGAGAAAAGTATAAATAAGGGAAGTTGGAATAACTTCCTCTTCTTCTCTTCTTCTTCTTCCTTCTCCACCGAAACCACCTTCATCCTCTTCTCTTCTTCCATTTTCGAAAACCTCATTCAAGGGTTCTAACCCTAGGGCAATTGCAAGGAGGGAAGCCAAGTGTCTTTGCCTTCTACCAAGACCAAGGAGTCTTAGAGGAAAATTTGAAGAAAAAGGCTTTCACATACCCTTCAAGTGTAGGGTACCCTACGATTTAAAGAAGATTAAATTCCAGCGCTAGGATGTAAGTATCCCCTCGCCTGCAGTATAATGGTTATGTGTGATCCTTGTTATTTTTCTTGTACAAAATTTAGGGCTTTTCACCTTTGAAAGTTTCGGCCCCCTCTTGAAGGGAGGCCTTGGTCACTTTTTATTACATGGAAAGATTCCTTGAAATTTAGGGTATGCTTATATGTTGTTTCCCTTCATGTTGTAATACCAAAAAATTGGGATTTGCACCCTTATAAGTTTCGGCCAAGCATGATAGAAATTAGGGTTTGGGGATTTTATGATTTTCTATAATGGATTCATGCTTAGGAATGTAGATCAAGTGTTTGAATATATGTTTGTATGAATATTTGATACTCCTACCCTATGAAACTAGGGTTAGGGTTTAGATGGGTTTCGGCCAAGACCTAGGAATTAGGGTTAGTGGATGCTAACCCCACTTTGAGGGTTAAACCATGTTTAAATTGTTAACATGAAATATACTAGAGGTGTTTGTAAGAATGTTTGAAGGAATGCTTGATTGGAAAACCAAACTCCTTTACTTGTGAGTTTCGGCCAACCCTAGTTCTGGGGTTGAGAAGTACCTAATGAGACCATGAAGCATGGTACTACATATGTGATGTGTGTATAAATTATATGACCTATCTTGTTAGGTATAAAAGCATGTCTTATAGCCCATGGGGCACCTTGATGATATGAACATGATGTGTTTGATAATATGCTTAAAAAGGGTTACTCTATTGAAACTGGGATCAAGAGCACCCGAATGTGTGGTGTGTCCCTAGGGGATCAAGAGCACCCGAATGTGTGGTGTGTCCCTTTGAGAAGTGATTAAGAGTACCTTTAGGCATATACATATATGAGTAATAGCATGATAAATTACTTTACTTTAAAGGTTGTGTACTCGACTCGGAAGGGGGTCGTTAAATAAATCCAATGTGCATGTTAACTGAAGGTCATGGCATTGGTAGGACGGAAGGGTCCTGCTCTAATTAGATTGGTGGCTCGCTACCCCAATTTATTAGGGAACGCGCATGATGTGGTACTACAACTGGGCCCTAGATGATGATATGATATTTTGAAGTACTTACCATTATGGAACCTTTTTGAAAAACATTTCTCATCATGTGATCTTGTTCCGTAAAGTACTTAGAGATAAATTGATGTGATGTTTATGATGCTTTGATGAGATGCTTATGATGCTGATAATTCTATCTGATTACTGTGTACATGATATGATGTATCGATATGGATTTTGCGAGTAGGCCCGGATTCTTACTAAGCATGTTTTGCTTACTAGTTCATGTTGTTTTTCTTATGCTGCAGATAGCGGTAAGAAATACTTGAACTAAAGGAAGAGGCAGAGGGAAGGCTAGAGGATGTGTGTGGTGATGGCTCGGGAAAGGACGAAAGATTCTATCTACCTTGTTTTTGTCTAGAATCTAAACTGCTTCCAATGAAAGATTGAAATTGTATTGCTATACTCTGAATGCGTGATGATCATGACTACTCTACTGTGATTAAGTTAGGGATATGGAACCTATGTCATGCTAGATAATACTATCATTAATGTATAAATTTTGTAGTATGCATGCTAAGTAAAATGCTAGATATTTACTAGTTTCTGTTTCTTATGAATGCCTCTTTTGCATGTATCTAAGACTAGATAACTCTTGCTATATTCTTACTTGAGATTCCATGCTATAGTGTGTTAAATGATCTTCCTATTAGGTTGTAAATGCATGTAGATATAAAAGAAACGAAAAACCTTGCTTGGTAAATTAGTCTTCAATAAGCATGCTTACTACATTTCTTGTATTGTAACTGTTTTGTTTGGATATACATGCTTAAGATAATATAATGATATGTAAGTATGGACCCGTAACCCCGCCTTTAGGGTAGATATAAGGTCGGGCGTTACAAGTTGGTATCAGAGCAGATTTCCCCTCCATCACACACACATCAAGCTTCCTCCTGCCGCTTCCAAGTAAGAAATCCTAACTCGCTTAGATTATTTCATGTACAGTGCTACTATATGAGATGAGTTATGCTTGCATGATATGAAGATGAGTAATACTTGCATAACAAGTAAAGGTAGAATTATGACTGATGTAGTCATTTACTGTCTATATGATAGATATGGCTAGAAGGCGTAGTACTAGGGGTAACGAGACAGCACCCCCACCTGACCTGATGCAGGTGATCACTGAGCTGCAGCGCCAGGTCACTGAGCAGCAGCAGATGATAAACACTCTGATGACCCAGCAGACTAATACTGCCACCCCTGCGGGAAGTCAGGATGCCATAACCACTGAACCTCCGGCTGCACAGGCGCCCTCGGACACTATGGCCAGAGCAGTCCGACAAGAGGCCTATTTGATACAGTGGCAACGACTGAAGCCGGATAAGTTCTCCGGCATCGGCGAGCCGTGGGACGCTCAGTCCTGGCTCAAAACAGTGGAAAGCACCGTGGAACTTCTTGACTGGCCGGAACATGAGAAGGTCAAGTGTGTCTCGTTCTGCCTCTCCGGCGATGCTCGGATGTGGTGGGAACGGGTGAAGGCCAGAAGATCGGTGGATCAAATGAAATGGAAGGATTTCGAGGTTGAATTTCTAGAGGAGTTCTTCCATATGAGGGTGACCAACAGACATTTCGATGAGTTCACCGAATTTCGACAGGGGAATCTCTCTGTCAATGAGGCCATCCAGAAATTTAACCGACTGGCACGATTGTGTCCTGAGCTGATTAGTACTGAAAGGGAAAGGGTCAGATTAATGCTAAGAATGCTTAGGCCTGACATTGCTCTGAGTGTAGCTGGTGGCGTTCATAGGCCACAGACTGCGGAAGAGCTAGTCAGTGGTGCCTTGAATGCTGAGCACTATCTGAAGAATATCAGCCAGCAGAAGCAGGCCCCAGTCAGTACACAGAATCAGAGTCAGTCAGGAAATCAAAAGACTCAGAACACCAACCCCACTGGAAGAAGAACCACAACGGGAAAAGAAGGCCATGGAACAAGTCTAATGGTGATCCGAAAGGCAAGAAGCCTAAGCACCCTCCTTGTGCCACCTGTGGGAAGATGCACCTCGGGACATGCTTATGGGGTGCCAAGAGATGTTATACTTGCGGGAAGGAAGGACACTTTGCCAGAGAGTGTCCTACTGCCGCTAAGGCACCTCAGCAGCAATATATTCAGCACAAAGGTGCTCCTCCCCAGCTTCACCATATGCAGGCTGCGATTGATGGTACTCCTATTTATCAGGGGCGGTTAGAAGCCCCGCCTGCTACAACGGACGCCCGGGTTTTCTCGCTTACAAAGGAAGACGTGGCGACTGCCTCTACCGTTGTCACAGGTCAGATAATTATTTACAGTCATCCTGCTACTGCATTATTTGACACTGGAGCAACGCATTCCTTTATTTCTATGCTATATGCCACGAGATATGATATGCCACTGCAAGAACTAGATTGCAAGTTTCTGACTACATTGCCCTCGGGAGAGGTGATGCCCTCTACCCAAATGCTGCGGGCCGCACCGATCAGCATCGCAGATAGGGAACTCTACTGCGATCTGATAGTGCTTGATATGGCCGATTATGATCTGATATTGGGCATGGATTTCTTAAATAAATACGGCGCTTCAATCGAGTGCCGTAAACGAAGGGTTATCTTCCGACCCGAGACGGGAATTCTCTTTGAATTTATCGGCGAGCCGAAGAAGAAGACTGGCAAAGTCTTATCGGCTCTGAAGGCAAGGAAAATGTTAGAGAATGGATGTTCTGGATTTCTAGCTCATGTGGTTGATACTCGTCCTAGAGAGGACCCGAAGCTAGAAGACGTCGAAGTCGTATGCAACTATCCAGAGGTATTTCCTGATGACTTACCTGGGTTAGCACCTGAAAGAGATGTTGAATTTGCTATTGATTTGATTCCTGGTACTAACCCCATCTCGAAGGCACCGTACCGAATGGCGCCGACTGAATTGAAGGAATTGCAAGGACAGCTACAAGAGCTTCTCGACAAGGGACTTATTCGTCCTAGTCATTCCCCCTGGGGAGCTCCCGTACTGTTCGTCAAGAAGAAGGACGGGTCGGATGCGTATGTTGTATCGGACTATCGGGCATTAAATAATGTGACCATAAAGAACAGGTACCCTCTACCCAGGATAGATGACCTGTTCGATCAGTTAAAGGGAGCTACGGTTTTCTCTAAGATCGATCTGAGGTCTGGTTATCACCAAGTCCGGGTGAAAAATGAGGATATACCCCAAAACTGCTTTCCGGACGAGATACGGACATTATGAGTTCGTAGTGATGCCGTTTGGAGTTACTAATGCTCCCGGCAATATTCATGGACCTTATGAATAGGATTTTCTCGGCATTTCTCGACAGATTTGTGATCGTCTTCATCGACGACATCCTTATTTATTCGAGGACTTCCGAAGAGCATGCGGAGCACCTGAGTATAGTATTACAGATTCTTCAGAAAGAACAACTGTATGCTAAATTTTCGAAATGTGAGTTCTGGCTGAACCAAGTATCATTCTTGGGACATGTTATCTCCAAGGCACGGAGTGCATGGTCGACCCCAATTAAATTGAGGCCGTAAGTAACTGGTCCAGACCCAAGAATGCCAGTGAGGTCAGAGTTTTCTGGGGTTAGCAGGTTACTACAGAAAATTCGTAGAGAACTTCTCTCGGATTGCAGCCCCTATGACAGCTCTTACAAAGAAGGACAAGAAATATGTATGGACCGACGAATGTGAGAAGAGCTTCTCTGAACTGAAAAGGAGGCTGACTAGCGCCCCTATACTGACTCTTCCGAAAGTGATACGGGTTTCGATATGTACAGCGACGCATCCAAACTGGGACTCGGAGCTGTACTTATGCAAAATGGGAAGGTAATTGCCTATGCCTCTAGGCAACTAGGCAACTGAAGGAACATGAAAAGAATTACCCTACCCATGATGTGGAATTAGCAGCGGTGGTCTTTGCGCTGAAAACATGGAGGCATTATTTATATGGCACTCAGTGCAGGGTCTTTACTGATCACCAGAGTCTGCGGTATTTCTTCACCCAGAAAGACCTGAATATGCGACAACGCCGATGGCTCGAAGTTGGTCAAGGATTATGATTGTGAGATCCTGTACCATCCGGGAAAAGCCAACAAGGTAGCCGATGCACTTAGTAGAAAAATCGTTGCTACTTTAATATCTTTGTCGGCTTGTCACAACCCTTAG
>JAGFNQ010006671.1:0-102530 GCA_024364735.1 Boesenbergia rotunda
CGATCTCCCGAATTGATAATAAGGGTTGACTCAATTCGTAAAATAAATAGGATTTAATTATGTATGTTGATGCATTCTTTAATCATTCTTCTCACATAATCTCAATTTGTATTTCTAGGATAATCACTCGATCATGTCTTCTCTGAACTTGCGTTTCATTTTGGACACCAATAAACTGACTGGGGCCAACTTCATGGACTGGCTTCGAAACCTGAGGACAGTCCTCAAGGAAAGAAGCTTGCTAATGTCCTTAAAGATCAACTTCCCAACCGTCCTCCGAAAGTGCAACTCCAGACCAGTTTCCTGAGTTGCTCAACCTGTTGAAGACTGTAGAGCCTTTGTGAAGCAGGATCTAAAGACGGTACTGTTAGTTGGTTCCTCGAAGAAAGGTTCTAAGAGGAAGGCCAAAGAACAGAATAAGGGAAAGGAGAAAAAGGCCAAAAAGACTGAAAATACCCTAAAAGGCACTTGCCATCACTGTGGCAAGGAGGGTCACTGCGAAGAAACTGCAAGATTTATCTTGAGTCCTTGAAAGAGAAGGCATCCGATGCCCCATCCTCTTCAAGTATCTTTGTTATTGAATGTCACTCTATTTCCTTAAACACCTGGGTACTTGATACTGGGTGTAGCTCACATATATGTAATGACATACAGGGGCTAAGGAATAGAAGAAGACTCGTCAAGGGAGAAGCGAATTTGCGAGTTGGAAACGGAGCAAAGATTGCTGCTGTTGCCATCGGAACATATTTGCTAAAGCTCCCTACAGGACGTGTCTTAGAATTGGATAATTGTTATTTCGTTCCTTCGTTAATAAAGAACATTGTATCTATTTCATGTTTGAATGAAAAGGTTATTATTTAACTTTCAGTAACAATTGTTGTTACATAACTTTAAATGGCGTTTTTTATGGGAATGGAACTTTGTGCAATGGCATCTACACGTTAGATTTATCCGGTGAAATTTTCAATATCGAAGTCAGCAACAAACGTGCTCAAATAGATAATCGAATAGACTCCTACACATGACATTGTCGTCTTGGCCATGTAAGCAAGAAACGCATGACCGAATTACACCGATTGGAATTCTGGAATCATTTGAACCCGGTTCATTTGATACATGTGAATCATGCTTAAAAGGCAAGATGACCAAATTACCCTTTTCCGGAAAAGGGTAATCCAGTGGGAGAATTGCTTGGTCTAATACATATTGATGTATGTGGACCAATGTCAACTCTTGCACAAGGAGGTTATAGCTACTTCATCATCTTTATCGATGATCACTCACGATTCGGGTATGTGTTCTTGATGAAACACAAATCTGAAGCTTTTGAGAATTCAAAGAATTCAGAAATGAAGTAGAGAAACAGCTTGGCAAAAGTATTAAGATACTTCGATCCGATCGGGGTGGTGAATACTTGAGTCAAGACTTTCAAGATTATCTTAGGGACAATGGGATATTGTCTCAATGGAGTCCGCCGTATACACCACAGCATAATGGTGTATCTGAGAGGCGTAACCGAACCTTGATGGACATGGTTAGATCCATGATGAACCATGCAACTCTTCCAAAGTCCTTTTGAGGCTATGCACTTAAGACAGTTGTTTACTTGCTAAACAGAGTCCCGATCAAGGTAGTCTCTACTACTCCATATGAGATATGGAATAGTAAGAAACCTCACTTAACTCACCTTAAGATATGGGGTTGTCCTGCTTATGTGAAGCAGACTGTATCAGACAAATTGGATGCTAAGTCTGATAAATGTCTATTTATTGGATACCCTAAGAAACGAAGGGTTACCAATTCTATCATCCCTTGGAACAAAAGGTGTTTGTTTCAAGGCATGCTGTATTTCTAGAAAAAGAATTTCTTTTACAAGAAAATAGTGGGAGTGACATTGAACTTGATGAAGTTCAAGAAACTCCAATAGACATTACAGAGACACCTAGTCTAGACCCACAACCGATAACTCATAGTGATGAGCTATCAGTTGAACCTAAAACAACACCACCTCTTCGTAGGTCTGATAGGACACGCAATATTCCAGAGAGATACGGATTTCTCTTAAGTGAATCGAACGATATGTTACTCATAAGCGATGACGAACCTATCAGTTATGAAGATGTTCTGAAATGTTCAGAAAGAGACAAATGGCTTGAAGCCATGAAGTCGGAAATGGATTCCATGTACGAAAATCAAGTATGGGACTTGGTTAACCCACCTGAAGGGATTAAACCCATAGGGTGCAAGTGGGTTTTCAAGAAGAAGACCGACATGGAAGGTAATGTTGTTACCTTTAAGGCTAGATTAGTGGCAAAAGGATATCGTCAGAAACAAGGAATTGATTATGACGAAACCTATTCGCCAGTAGCTATGCTTAAATCCATTCGGATGCTCCTAGCCGTAGCAGCTCATTATGATTATGAGATATGACAAATGGATGTGAAAACAACTTTCCTTAATGGAAACCTGCTTGAGGATGTATACATGATACAACCTGAAGGTTTCACATCGGTTGATAAAACCAAAGTATGCAAGCTTCGACTATCCATATATGGACTGAAGCAAGCATCTAGGAGCTGGAACATCCGTTTTGATGAGACAATCAAAGAGTTTGATTTCTCACAAAATCCTGACGAACCCTGTGTGTACAAGAAGGTTAGTGGGAGTGTAGTTGTATTCCTAGTATTATATGTCGATGACATATTACTTATAGGAAACGATATATCAGTTTTACAGACAGTTAAAATTTGGTTGTCCAAAACTTTCTCCATGAAAGACCTGGGAGAAGCAACCTATATCCTTGGGATTAGAATCTATAGAGATAGATCAAAATGGTTGCTTGGTCTTTCGCAGTCTACATATATAGACCGAGTGCTAAAAAGGTTTAGCATGTCAGAATCCAAGAAAGGTTACCTTCCCATCAGGCATGGGATCAACCTTTCAAAGTCTATGTGTCCGCGCACAGAAGACGAGAGGATTTGCATGAATAAGATTCCTTATGCATCCACGATAGGATCTATCATGTATGCTATGTTATGTACAAGGCCCGATGTATCGTATGCTCTGAGCGTCACAAGCAGATACCAGTCAGATCCAGGAATGGATCATTGGGCGGCTGTCAAGACAATCCTTAAGTACTTAAGAAGAACTAAGGATGTGTTCCTAATATATGGAGAAGGAGATATGGTAATACGTGGGTATACAGATGCCAGTTTCCAGACAGATAAGGATGATTCCAAATCTCAGTCTGGATACGTATTTACTTTGAATGGAGGCGCAATAAATTGGAAAAGTTCCAAACAAGACACCGTAGCGGATTCTACCACGGAAGCGGAATATATCGCAGCTTCGGAAGCAGCAAAAGAAGCAGTCTGGATCAAGAAGTTTGTCTCCAAACTTGGCGTGGTTCCAACCATTGATGAAGCAGTGCCGGTTTACTGCGACAACAATGGAGCTATTGCACAAGCAAAGGAACCAAGGTCTCATCAGCGATCCAAACACGTGCTTCGCCGCTATCATCTGATCAGAGAGATTATAAGTAGGAATGACGTACAAATTGAGAAAATTCCCACTGAAAGGAATTTAGCGGATCCTTTAACTAAGGCCTTGCCTCAGAACAAGTTTGAGGGTCATGTTAGAGCCTGTGGTATTGGATACCGTAGCGATTGGCATTAGGCCAAGTGGGAGTTTGTTAGTGATATGAGAGAAGTGTCCTAAGGCAATCGTCTTATGATTGTAAATATTCATTTTAATAAATGATAATTCACTATTTGAGTATACATATTTGTGTATTTAATTGGGATCTTAAACTCATCTACTGAATGTCTGCAATACAATTCACAGCATAAGAGAATTTGTGATAGGATCACAACTAGTGATTATCTCTAAATGTGCAATTGTGAAGTATTGAAAATATCCCTAGTCGATGAATTGATGAAAACGGACATTATCAATTCTGTTGAGACTAGCATGGGTTATTCTCTAATCAGCTGATTCTCACTAGCTGGTGACATTGGGATGTCCGGAGATAAACATGGATGCTAGTTAAGGGAACTAGTTCATTGGAGTGACTAGATGTAAAACTTCATATGGTAATCTATATAGATATGTCAATGAAGTTCTTACTGCAGCTTAAGTGCGATGTTCCTTTGACTTGCGGTGTTCAAGTCATTTTGGTCATGGAGACTTATACTTTAACATCTTAAGCAAGCATCTCCTAGGAGGTGTGGACCCAGGATGATTGGGTATAAGCCGAAGTGCCCGAAGATGTTTGAGCAGCCTACAAAGGATTCACCACTCCTTGCGAGGAGATGTATACCCAGGCCTATCGTCGGATTGTTACTCAAAGCCTCTGGCCAGAGCATATCATGTTTAGAGTGCGAGTCTCTTAAATACGTGAGAGTAATTAGAAATCCAAAGGACGAGAAAGACACTACTTGGGCTAGGTGTGACGTAGTCAGCCTAGTGGGGACTGACACAAATAGACCGTGTCCTGAACCAAGTGGGTATAAGATGGTGAAGGGAATGGGGCACGATTCATTAGAGCTGCTGAAGGGTTTCAGAATTACTTCTGAGGTCAAACCGTTGATCTTTCGATTAATTGGGGGTCATGATGTACTACTAGGTGCCACTCATGATCGTTCTATAATTAGTTGATTATAGACGGCCAACATAAATCGAAAGCCTATTTAGTCACGCGCACTACGAGTAATCCGAGGGATTTAAAACGAGTTGAAAATTAGATTTTCCGATCAAGAGAAATAAGTCGAATCTGAGTTAATCAGAGGCGCAACGGAAACTTAAAATGGCTAAGTCTTTTGAAGGCTTATCGGGCGAATTAAATGAGTTTAATTCGCGATCGGTTCGGTTTGGTTTGGCCGGCCAAAGAGGGTGCTAAATCCCTTTGGTTTGGCTGGCCACAACAAGGGGAAGAAACCAATTTATTTGGTTTAATTAATAAAATAAATCTAGCGCGATTTGTTTTATAAATTATGGATAAATAAATTTGTGTAGAGAAATTTATATAAATAAATTTATAGAAATTTATTCTTTTATGGAAATTAAAATGATCCATGGAATGGTTTATTTTAATTTTATAAAATCAATTATGAATTGATTTTTTCATAAAAAGAAAGTTTATAAATTTCTTGTAAAATTTATTCCATAATTAAAGGAGAGATGAATTTGTTTTATTATAAAGTTAGTTATAATAAAACTTGGTTTAAACGGAATAATTCATAAGAGAATTTATAAGATAAATTTCTTATGAAAACTAATTCCGTTAATTCCGTTAAAAGAGAGACTTGGCAAGGGAGAGACTACTATATAAAGGAACCAAAGGCAAGCCTTGAATTCCAATCAATTGAGTAATCAAGAGATTAATTCTCTCCCTCTCTCTTAATCTCTCCCTCTCCTTCTCTCTTCTCCTAGCGCCGACGCCCACTTCTTCTTGCAAGAGCCGGCGCACCTCAACCCTAGGGCCGGCGCCTCCTCCCCTTAGGGCCGGCGCACCTCCCTCACATCACCTTGAGATTGGCGTGAGCAACTATCATCAAGAAGGAGCCAAACAAGAAGAAGAAGAAGCGGGACGCATCTCCTTCCTTCTCGGAATTTAGATTCCGTTTCTTGTTGGTAAGTTTCCATTCTTTTCTCTTGTTCTTCTAGTTGTGCCTTCCGAGAATCTAGTAGTTCTCGTCGGCACAAAACTCGTGACTTTGCGAAGTCATCCCGAAGAGAACTCGGCGTGGACGCGAATAGAGGCGGAGCTTCCAAGGGACGCTACGGTTGGATCTCGTCCCTTTCTTCAAGTTACACGAGGTACAAAGTAAATTAGTTTACTTTTCCGCAAAGTTTTAATTTATGATTACGTCTACACATCATAAGGTCGCATGCTAGATACGTGGTTAAAATAATTTGTGAAATTATTTTATGCTAATTCTTCCGCTGCACGTAAAATTTTAAAATATTACGAACCCGTATCCTTGTCAACATGCACCCGGTCCCAACACGATCTGCACAGTGATCCTGATCGGTCACCAGACCGATCAGGTGCAGATCAGTAGGGGAACTCAACCTCACTGTTCGCTCCCTGATTGGTCACCAGACCGATTAGGAGCCAAGCAGTGGGTGAAACACACACTCCCTGATCGGTCACCGGATCGATCAGGAGCAGTACAGTAGGTTCCCAACCTCACTGTGTGCTCCCTGATCGGTCATCAGACCGATCAGTCGTTGCTGGATCGGTCACCAGACCGATCCACAATAGGGCAGCGTGCCAGCTTCCCTGACCTATCACCAGACCGATCCAGGGACTTAAACATAGCCCTCCAAGCTAAGTTCTCTTCCACCTTAGCCCTCCAAGCTAAGGATTTTTCACCTAACCCTCCAAGTTGGGAATTTGCACCAAACCCTCCAAGTTAGGACTTTTCACCTAGCCCTCCAAGCTAGGACTTTTCACCTAGCCCTCCAAGTTAGGACTTTTCACCCAACTCTTCCGGATTAGGACTTTCCAAATCTAGCCCTCCAAGCTAGGACCTGACCCTCCAAGCTAGGACCTGACCCTCCAAGCCAGGACTTTTTCACCTAATTCTCCAAGATGGGAATTTACACCTAACCCTCCAAGTTAGGACTTTTCACCTAGCCCTCCAAGCTAGGACTTTTCACCCACCTCTTCCGAATTAGGACTTTTCCATACACCTAGCCCTCCAAGCTAGGATTTTCAACACCTAACCCTCCAGGTTAGGATTTTCCAACACCTAGCCCTCCAGACTAGGATTTTCCATACCATGCCTGATCCCCGATCAGGACTTAAACATAATCATCATAATCATCAACCTAAACTTAAATCGGTGTCAACACCAAAACAACAATCAGGGCCAGACTGCATCAACAATCTCCTCCTTTTTGTTGTTTGACAACCTGATCTAAGTTTAGGGATTCTCAATCCATTTCCTCAAATCCAGAATCATAGGGGAATCAGGATCCTCCCCCTACAACATGATCAACCTAAACTTAACCAACCAACACTCTCCCCCTTTGTCGAACACCGAAAAGGGGCTAGAAGGGCTGATAAGTTTAAGCCATACTCCCCCTCAACCCTAGGGGTATCTCAAATCAACAAGAATATGATTGACTATTGATAAGCATACGATCACATATGGCAAAAAGATATCAAACGGCTAAACAAACATATGTATCATATGAGCATGGTAGCATAGACATGAACATAGCTATGGATCAAAAATGCAGATAATATAGCATATCATCATGAGATACAGCATGCATCAGCGTCATAAATAGCAGGTCATAAAATATCCTAAGACATAACATGATGCAAGTCACAGGCATCGAAATCCAGAGATGTGTGGCACAAAGCCACACTAAGCAAGTCAAGGGCATACAGCCCAAAAGTCAAACAGGTCAAGTACACACATCATGAAAAGAGACAACAAACATCCAAGCTCAACGATCAGCGGGTGGGTCGTCATCGTGCATAAGGTCATCCATCGTCGCATCAGTAGGAGCAAAGGACCCTGGTGCAGTACTCGATGAAGGTGCACCTCCTGGAAATGTGTGGCTGCGCCACTCATCATACCATGTCTGCTGGAGGGCACGGGTCCCAGAGACGTCGGTCTCAATCGCTGTCAATCTGTGCTCAATAGAGCTGAACCGTGATCGGGTCTCCTCGCGGTAAGCCTCTCGCAACTGAAAATCCTGCTGGAAGGTCTGATCCAGCTCCGCGATCTGCCAGCGAAGATCAGGCTCCGGCTCATCGTCATACTCGACGTCAGCAGGAGGAGCCTCGTGTGGTGCCTGAAAATGCAGTGCTCCTCCAGGAAGATCACCAAGTCCGCGTCCATCCTTCCACACCAAGACCCCATCACGCTCACGAATGATAATACCAGACTTCGCAAAAGCCCGCCGGCCCAAACGACAATCTTGCTTAACCATGGGCATGGTCCTGCCTTTGGCGACATCAACACCAACCGACATAAGCCAATCAGTGATGATATGACCAAAAGGCATATAAACCGTGCGATGGCTAGGCTCACGGTAGGATAGGATAGACTGAAAAATACTCTCCATGATATCAAAGTCCATCCGGCAATGCATGCCGTAGAGCATAAGGCAGTGGTAGGGTCAGATCTCGGCCAACGACTTTGAAGTGATGGGTAAGATGCAATTTGTGATTATCTTGAAAAGAACATAGTCAGCTGGAGCAAGGCGTAAGGCTGCAAAAGTAGGGAAAACTGGACCCAATTCGTCAAGCCCGGTGGGGCGAGGATGACCAAAGAAGTGCTGATAGATAGAGTCGGGGGTAACATCTGCGAACGGGGCCAGCAGAGGATCAGGGAGCTCGGGATAAATCGAATAGAGGTTAGGTGATCGTCGACCACCTAAGTATTCGGCTAAAATCTCATATGAAAAATCAAGGTTCATTTTCCCGACACGAGTAGTGAACTCGAAACCCCCTTGAGGACCTTGTTGTAGGTTATTGTAAAACTCCGAGACAAGGTCATAGTTGATGGTTCTTTCTAAGGAAAGAAGAAACCCCAGATTGTAGTAAGTGACAATCTCCATGACAGAGGGGCAGTACTCAGTTAGGAAGGGAACATCAATGGATCGACAGGGTAATACTTTGAAGGTCCTTGCTTGAAAGGCCTGTTCACAGGCCGCATTCGGGAATCAGGAGCTCGAAGAAGGCTGAGGCCTTCTCGAGGGCGCAGATGAAGAGGGGGCTTTCCCCCTCGAGCTGCCCTCAACAACATCCTTCCCTTTAGACGATCTTCTAAAGATTGAAATGGTCATACAATCATGATTCAATTAGGGAAGTGATCACACACGGTTTGAGTTGATGAACATAAGTTGAACCACAAGACTAAGAATTGATCATCATAGATAAGACCCAATCAGTTAATGCAAGGTAACACATTTGATCAAGAACAAAAAAAAAAGGAAAGAATGATTTGATCATTGGTGAGAAAGTAAAGTCACGACAAATATAAGAAGGGCACGGCACCACACCAAGAACAACAAACCATACTCGGTTAGCTTCCGAAACATAGTTTATGAATTGTTTGAACAGAAAAATGAAGCCAAACACTTACTTCAGTGCCATTGAAGAGATTCTTGAAGTTTTGAGGGGAAAGAGCTTGCGCAGAAGAAGCCTCGGCGCAAGATAGAGATCGTAAGCCCCTTCAGCGAGAGAGCGTCGCAGGAAGAAGAAAGAGCTCGGAGGAGCCCCTTAGGATTGCACGCTCACACTCACGAGAAGAAGACGAGGTCACAGGGAACGCTCTCGCACAACCAATGTCGCGCAAATGGGAGGTTTCAACGCTAGGGTTCAGCGCTGAAGAGTTTTTCGCGAAGTTAATCGGTTGGTGGATCGGTCCACCAACCAGAATTTAATGCGTCTGAACGGATCACCGTTCGATCTGATCGCGCCCAGACCGATCAGGCTCTATCCTGATCGGACTGGCTTGGTCCTGATCGGTCGGATGACTGATCAAGAGCGCGTCTGATCGGTCTGTGGACCGATCACCATAGGGTGCCAGATCGGTCCGGGGACCGATCCAGGCTAGCTCAGTACACTTAGTCAATTTTTTTGGAAGGCCACTGCTGCCCCTTTGATCGGTCTGTGGACCGATCGTGACAGGATGTAGCCAGATCGGTCCGGAGACCGATCAGCCCTACGCCTGATCGGTCCGGTGACCGATCAGGGTTCCTGATACTCCCTGATACAAACTGAAATGTTCAGTTTCAGAATTTCTGAAACTTTCCAACGAGATCTGGTGAAGTTTATCGAACTTGGACATGATCTCATGACTAGAATTGATCCCTGAACAAGAATCAATAAGTCCTTATAGGTTCAACAATCACTTTGACCCATCCAAATGGAGTCAAACTCAATCAACAATCAATCAAGCAATTTCAACTATGTTTGTATCAAATCCAATGTTCCAATCAAGTTTCCTTGATTGGAATGTCCAAGTATGATCATGGAGCCATATACACATATGTTATGTAATGGTTTTCCCCATATTTGGTCACCATAGTGATTATTATCTCGTCAACTTAATTTCTCAAGGGATGCAATGACATTTTGAGAAATTTAGTTGAACCTAACATCTCACCCCATTTCTAGCAAGCAAAAACGTTTTGTTAAACCTTATAGTTTGTGTGAGATGTCCCCAAAGTTACCCAAATTGTTTCCCAACAATTTCGAAATAATCATGAAGGGTTTTAATGCAATTCAACCCTATGAAGCACGACATATTCCCAACTCCCTTCTTAAGAAACTGAACTCATTTTCGGGGAGTGGTTTAGTGAAAATGTCAGCTAGGTTTGATTTGGACTCTACATGTGAGAGTACAATATCTCCCCTAGCTACATGATCCCTAATGAAGTGGTGACGCACCTCAATATGTTTGGTCCTAGAATGATGGACTGGATTCTTAGTTAAGTTAATTGTGCTAATGTTATCACATAACACTTGCACACCCTTGTAACTCAATCCATAGTCCTCTAAAGTATGTATCATCCACAACAATTGTGATACACTCTCTCCCATGGCGATATATTCTGCCTCGGTCGTGGAGAGAGCAACGCAATGTTGCTTCCGACTTGACCAACTTACTAAGGACGAACCTAAGATTTGACAACCCCCACTTGTGCTCTTCCGGTCCAACTTACATCCAGCGTAGTCGGAATCCGTGTAGCCAATCAAATCAAAAGATTCGGTACGGGGGTACCAAAGACCTACACCAATTGTGCCCTTGAGATATATCAAAATTCGCTTAACAGTAATTAAATGAGATTCCTTGGCACAAACTTGATACCTAGCACACATACCTACAGCAAATAGTATATCAGGTCGACTAGCTGTAAGGTATAGCAAACTACCTATCATACTTCGATATTGAGTTAAATCAACGGGTTTACCACTCTCATCATTGTCTAATCTTGTGTTTGTCGCCATGGGAGTGGTTACCTCTTTTGAATCACTCATATTGAATTTTCGAAGCATTTCTTGTGTATACTTTGATTGGTGCACATGGATACCATCGCGAGTTTGCTTGATTTCAAGTTCAAGGAAGAAAGTCAACTCTCCCACTAGACTCATTTCAAACTCACTCTCCATGTGTCCAATGAACTCATTTAAATAGCCCTTATTATTTGAGCCACAAATTATGTCATCGACATATACTTGGGCTACAAATATATTGTCACTATCCCTTCGTAGAAATAGTGTAGGGTCTATTTGGCCTCTAACGAAGCCCTTCTTAATCAAGAATGTTGACAACCGCTCATACCAAGCCCGGGGTGCTTGTTTAAGGCCATAAAGTGTCTTTTTGAGCTTGAACACGTGGTTTGGGAATTCGGTACTCTCAAAATCCGGAGGTTGTTCAACATAGACTTCCTCTCTAATCAAACCATTTAGAAAGGCCGATTTGACGTCCATTTGATATAATTTGAAACAACGATGTGCTGCAAATGCAAGCATCAATCGGATGGACTCTAATCGTGCCACGGGAGCATAGGTCTCATCATAATCAAGGCCTTCAACTTGACTGTAGCCCTTGGCTACCAAGCGTGCCTTGTTTCTAATGATTTCTCCCTTATGGTTCAACTTGTTCTTGAAGACCCATTTGGTTCCAATAATGGAGGTCTTCTTGGGTCTAGGGACTAAGTCCCAAACTTGACTCCTTTCGAATTGACCTAGTTCATCTTGCATTGCAATGATCCAATCAAGATCATTTAATGCTTCATCAATTTTCCTAGGTTCAATTTCGGAAGTTAGGGCAACTTCATTAGCTTCATTCCGGAAGAATGATCTAGTTCTAACCCCCTGATGGATGTCTCCAACAATTTGGTCTTGGGGATGACTAGAGGCTAATCTAGTTTGCCTAGGAGTTGGTGGTGCTTCTTGAACGGGTTCACCAGACTCAAGTTCAGCCTCAGGATCCGGCTGATCAATGGGTTGTCTAGGTTCACCGTCATCCGACTCATCACCATCAACAACACTCGGAGCTCCATTCAAACTTAGTCTCCTAAGTTCGAGCTGAACTCCTTCTACATTTTCTGATTGGTCACTTGATTTTGGAAGTTCTTCAAAGACCACATCAGAAGACTCTTCAACTAATCTAGACTTCTTGTTGTAGACTCGGTAGGTTTTGCTAACGAGGGAGTACCCGACTAGTATCCCTTCATCAGCCTTTGCCGTGAACTTTCCAAGGTAGTCCTTGGTGTTTAGAATGAATACCTTACAACCAAACACCCTAAGGTGTTTAACCGTAGGTGGTGTTCCAAACCAAAGTTCATGGGGAGTCTTTCCTAGAAACCTATGAATGAGGACTCTGTTTTGCACATAGCAAGCTGTATTTACAGCTTCAGCCCATAAGTAACTCGGGAGTGAGTACTCATTAAGCATGCTTCGTGCAGCCTCTTGAAGTACACGGTTCTTTCTCTCTACAACACCATTTTGTTGTGGTGTTCTAGGAGTAGAGAACTTATGCTTATAACCTCTATATTGACAAAACTCTAAAAACCTTTGGTTTTGAAATTCACCTCCATGATCACTTCTAATTGTCTTAATGGTTGATGATTTTTCATTTTCAACTCTTCTACAAAAAGAAATGAAAATATCTATTTTAAAAAGTAAGTCCATGTATATCTAGTGAAATCATCAATGATCACAAAGCAATATCTACTTCCATTCAATGATATGATGGTACTACAATCAAATAGATCCATATGAAGTAAATCTAATGCATTAGAAGTACTTACAGCGCTCTTACCTTTATGTGCAGATTTTGTTTGCTTACCCATTTGACATGCATCACAAAGTTTGTCTTTTTCATACTTGATGCTCGGTAAGCCATGGACTAATCCCTTGTTGGCCAACTTCCGGATGTTCTTCATGTTCACATGTGCTAGCCTCCGGTGCCAAAGGGTGGACTCTTCTTCTTTTGACATGAAACACTTAGCAGAAACATTAGTAGCACTTTTAAATGAAACTTGATAAATATTGTCTACTCTTGTTCCTACTAGTACTGTGTCCAAGGTGTCATTGTGTCTAACTAGACATTGACTTGGTTGGAAGTCAATTGTGTAACCCGTGTCACACAATTGACTGACACTTAGGAGATTAAATTTTATCCCCTTGACTAGAAGGACATTTGAAATTCTAAGACATTCGGATATTTGAATGTCTCCTATTCCTATGACCTTAAGACTACCATTGTTACCAAACGATACATTACCTCTACTTTTCTTGTGAAGTGTGGTAAACAATGATTTATCCCCGGTCATGTGTTTGGAGCATCCACTATCAACGAACCAAGTTGATAGATGCTCCCCCTCAATCATAACCTACACAATTCGAAAAATAGAAGTTTTAGGTACCCAAACCTTGGGACCTAAAGCATCAACTAAACATGACTTAGGCACCCATGCCTTGACAACTTTCTTTTGAGTTTTGGGTGTCCTAGATTGTCTCATGTCAGTTCTAGACATGAGAGACACAAATGAGGGTTCCTTAGGGCGGTAACCAATACCGGCCCTATTGTAAACTGCCCTTTGGGCATTTAGGATCATATCTAGGGTCTTAGAGCTAGTTGAGAACTTCCCAAGAATATTCTTGAGCTTCTCAACTTCACTCTTCAAAGATTGGTTTTCCTCTACTAGCAATTCATCATGCGAATCATTGATTTCCTCAACCTTAGAGGATTTCAAATTTACAATCTCATGTTTCAAAGATTTAATTTCATCTTCTAGCAATTCAACATGCAAATCATTAATGTTATCATCCCTAGATGCTTTCAATTGATCAATTTCTAATTGCAATGCTTTAACCTTATTCTTTGATTTCTTAAGCATACTAGTTAAACATGTAATTGCCCTATAACATTTTTCAAGCTCGGGAGAAGTTACCTCTTCATCATCCGAAGATGATGAAGCCGCGTTTGAGGAGCTTGAAGATTCATCACTGCTCTCCTCTCCAAGAGCCATAAGTGTCACATGCCTTGTGCTCTTCTCCTCCTTCTCTTCATCGGATGAGCTAGAGGATGACTCATCCCAAGTGGCCTTCAAAGCCTTCTTCTTCTTCTTGGATTTCTCTTCTTTTCTTTTGTATTTCTCTTCCTTTTTCTTAAGCTTTGGACATTCATTCTTGAAATGCCCTTTCCTACCACACTCAAAGCACGAGGCATTAGTCTTATCAAGTTTGGATTCACTAGAGTTACCTCTACTCTTGAAGCGTCGATCCCTCCTCATCATCCTTCGCACGAAGTTCGCCATTTCGGATGAAGAGGAGCCACTGCCATCTTCTTCGGAATCGGACTCGGATTCGGAAGAGGATGAAGATGAAGAGACTTCCTTCTCCTTCTTCTTCTTGTTTGACCGGTCACCTGCAACTAAGGCAATCCCCTTCTCCTTGGGGCCTTTGTTAGCCATTTCATGCAATTCCATCTCACAAAATAAATCATCTAACTTTACAATAGATAAATCCTTGGATACTTTGTAGGCATCCACCATGGATGACCACAAAGCATTCCTTGGAAATGCTTTCAAGACATACCTCACAAGGTCGCGATTCTCGACCTTTTCATCAATTGAATGAAGTCCATTGAGGACTTCCTTGAACCGGCTATGAAGCTCACTTACCGACTCATTCTCCTTCATGGAGAGATTTTGAAGTTGATTGAGGAACAAGTCCCTCTTTGCAATTCTAGAGTCTCGGGTGCCTTCATGGAGCTCAATGAGTTTGTTCCACAAGTCCTTTGCACTTGTGAAAGGTCCAACCTTGATGAGTTGGTCTTTGTTCATGCCACATTGTAGAGTGACAACCGCCTTCGCGTCGGCTTCACTCTTCCGAGTTTGTTCAGCAGTCCACCGTGAAGACTCGAGTTCTTTGCCTTCGTCATCCTTAGGAGGGGTAAAGCCCTCCTTCACCGCTAACCAAGTATGGATATCCATCTTCAAATAGTATTCCATCTTTGATCTCCAATACTGGAAATCGGAGCCATCAAAGAATGGAGGTCGGGTGGTGGAGAAGCCTTCTCTCAAAGCCATCTGGTTGATAACTCTCGGATGTTAAGCCGTAAACAGAGCCCCAAGCTCTGATACCACTTGTTGGAAACGGATGGCTAGAGAGGGGGGGGGGTGAATATAGCTAATCACTTTTATCTTTGGCAAGTAACAAGTTTCTGCACTTAATCTTATCAGTAGCACAGGGGAAGAAATAAAGCAACAAAGCAGTGCAGTAAACCAAAACAGAAATCGAGAACAAACAATCACAGCTAGCAAGATCGCTAACAAGGAGGGTTTACAAGGTTCGGGGATAACTTGCCCCTACTCCTTGGCGTACCCTTAAGGTGGGCGATCCCTTGATCATTAGCAGATCAAGCCCCGGTTATCACCGGATATAAAGCAACCTCCTTCTCAGTGGAGAAACCTCTCCACAGCATTTCAATCACAGATAAATGTTTAAGCTCAATGAAACAACAAGAAGGATCTTACTCGAGCACTCAGCAAGGACAAGAACACAGCAAGCTTCCCTGAGCTCCACCCAGTGGCGATCTCACGCAAGAACCCTTCTTCGTGTCTTCCCACTGTCGGACTCCCAGCTCCTTGTTCTCTCCTTCAAGCACTCAAGTAATGAATGATTGCTTCTCGAAAATCAGTAGCTTGCTCAAGGTGATGAAACTTCAAGAACGCAGCAAGCTTGTTGTGGAGAACTCAAGGCGCAGCAAGAAGTCAGTATTCGAACTCTGCTTCCACGAAGCCATCTTCCTGTTAGTGATATGAGAGAAGTGTCCTAAGGCAATCGCCTTATGATGTAAACATTTATATTAATAAATAATAATTCACTATTTGAGTATACATGTTTTGTGTATTTGATTGGGATCTTAAACTCATCTACTGAATGTCCGCAATACAACTCACAGCATAAGAGAATTTGTGATGGGATCACAACTAGTGATTATCTCTAATGTGCAATTGTGAAGTATTGAAATTATCCCTAGTCGATGAATTGATAAAAACGGACACTATCAATTCTGTTGAGACTAGCATGGGTTATTCTCTAATCAGCTGATTTTCACTGGCTGGTGACATTGGGATGTCCGGAGATAAACATGGATGCTAGTTAAGGGAACTAGTTCATTGGAGTGACTAGCTGTAAAACTTCATATGGTTATCTATAAAGATATGTCAATGAAGTTCTTACTGCAGATTAAGTGCGATGTTCCTTTGACTTGCGGTGTTCAAGTCATCTTGGTCATGGAGACTTATACTTTAACATCTTAAGCACGCATCTCCAAGGAGGTGTGGACCCAGGATGATTGGGCATGAGCCGAAGTGCCCGAAGATGTTTGAACAGCCTACAAAGGATTCACCACTCCTTGCGAGGAGATGTATACCCAGGCCTATCGTCGGATTGTTACTCAAAACCTCTGGCCAGAGTATATCATGTTAAGAGTGCGAGTCTCTTAAATACATGAGAGTAATTAGAAATCCAAAGGACGAGAAAGACATTACTTGGGCTAGGTGTGACGTAGTCAGCCTAGTGGGGACTGACACAAATAGACCGTGTCCTGAACCAAGTGGGTATAAGATGGTGAAGGGAATGGGGCACGACTCATTAGAGCTGCTGAAGGGTTTCAGAATAATTTCTTCTGAGGTCAAACCGTTGATCTTTCGATTAATTGGGGATCATGATGTACTACTAGGTGCCACTCATGATCGTTCTATAATTGGTTGATTATAGACGGCCAACATAAATCGAAAGCCTATTTAGTCACACGCACTACGAGTAATCCGAGGGATTTAAAACAAGTTGAAAATTGAATTTTCCGATCAAGAGAAATAAGTCGAATCTGAGTTAATCAGAGGCGCAATGGAAGCTAAAATTGGCTAAGTCTTTTGAAGGCTTATTGGGCGAATTAAATGAGTTTAATTCGCGATTGGTGGGGCTTGATTGGCCGGCCAAGGAGGGTGTCAAACCCCTTGGTTTGGCCGACCACCTATTGGGAGAAAACCAATTAATTTTGGTTTAATTAATAAAATAAATCTAGTGTGATTTGTTTTATAAATTATGGATAAATAAATTTGTATAAAGAAATTTATATAAATAAATTTATAGAAATTTATTTCTTTTATGTGTAACGCCCCGAAATTTCCATATTGAAGTTCTTAAAGTCCTTAGAACTATTTAAAAATGTTTTAGAAATATTCTAGATATTTTTAGAAATTTTTAGAATATTTTTATAGAATTTTCCGAGCCGTTTAGTATTTTTATTAAAAGAAATAGAGTTTTCGGCAAAAGTTGCCTGGACGAGTTTTGAACCCGAGACCTCCCATGGGACCAACGACTTAAGTTGGTCGGGTTAACCAGGAGCCCCAGCAGGGGTGTGCTGAAAGAAAATAGAGAGATATTAAGTTAAGTTAAAAGTTGGACTTAAATACCCTAAGTATAAATAGATAATTAAAGAGAGAAATTTTTATTTTCTCTCAACTAAATCCTCTCCCTCGCCCAAGCCCACCCCGCACGCCGCCCTCTCCCTCTCTTGTGCGCACGCCCACACCAAGCCTAGGGCTTTCCTCCGGTGGCCGGCCAAGGCTCTCCTCCGAGAGATTTTCCGATATTCGGAATCCCCACGACGAGAGGAACGCGTGAGCGCGAAGAAATCTCCGAGACTCCGAGTTTCTCTAGAACCTCCGACGCCGTTCTTGGTTGTAAGTCCAAGATATCGAGGTAAGTACTGCTCACCTGCAGTAAGAGGCGGTTTTCCGCAAGAATTTTCCCTTAAAAGTTTTAAAAGAGATATTTACTTTTAGTTTAAGATTTTGCATGTGATCTTAGTTCATTATATGCTTATATGTATTTGATAGAGTACCCTATGTGAGTTTAGGGTCTAAGAAATCTGTAAGAAAAGAAAAGAAAGATAAAGAAAAAGAAAAGAGAAGGCCAAGGCCTTACGAAATCCCCACAAGTCAAGACTTAGGGATTTGGGCACACAAGGTGTTCGATAAAATGCCAAGGCATTTAAAGATAAGAAAGAAAAGAGAGAAAAGCTATTTTATTTTCTAAGGCCAGTACCCGGCGTCCAAGGGCGTCGTTAAAGAAATCCAGGTGTCCAATTCCAAGGTCTTGGCCCTGGTAGACCAAGGTCTGCTCTATTAGGATTGGTGGCTCGCTACCCCAACCTTTTAGGGAACGCGCATAAGATGGTACTTACGTCTTAAGTGGATCCAAGTGAGTTATTATTTTCAAGTATATGCTTTAGCAAAGTTTTTCTAAAGTTTAAGGAAATTTTCTAAAAGTTAAAGAAAGATTTAAAGTTAAAGAATTTCTAAAGTTTCACGTTAAGCCAAGAAAAAGTGAGTTAAGACTTATTAATGCTTGAGTATGCATGTTTTGAGTTATACATGTTTTAGTGTTTCTTTTAAGCATAAAAGTATCTCATGTGATTTCACATTGTTTAAAAAGCATGCTTGCACATTTCGAGATTTTGTGAGCTAGATAGTACTTGCTAAGCTTTATGCTTATTAGTTGCATTTCCTCTTGCTGCAGGTAAAGGTAAAGGCAAACTATTCTGAAGGAAGGCGACGAGGCGGTGCTGAGTCACGTGTGTGTGGTGGCTGACCTTGGAGAGGTCCTTGGGACGAGACAGTTTAGCTTATTTGAAATGCAATGTTTTAAGGTTTCCAAATTCTAAGTTATTGTGTTATGGAGTTTATTAAACATTTATGCTTCGGATAGTTTTACATGCTCAATTTTGTAGAATGAAGATTCCATGTCATTTCAATTAGTATGCATACTTTTGTGAATGCACTAGATGAGCAAGGGCATGAGTAGTTTAGCATGTTGATACATTGAATTTTAGACTTATTCTTGAGCTTATTATTCCCTTTTGGACTAAGTCCTAATTGTGCTTAAAATGCTTGTAAATTCGGTAGAAAAGTAAGATTTACATTCTATGAAGTTCTAGAAATGTTATAGAATCTGATAAGTGGAGTTTAGATATTTGCATGTCTTAAAACCACGAGTAAAGATTTCATGTCATTCTACTTAGTATACATATCCTTATGATTGCATTGGATGAGTATGAGCGTGAGTAGTTTTGAATATCGATACTTTGATGGAGCTATTTGATGCATGTGCCAAGATGTTATTAGTCTCCTTTTGAATTAAGTTTTATTGCTTTAAATATGCTTAGAAAAGTTGCATTCATATTCCAATAAGTATTTTCTTTTCGAATTTTAGAGAAAGGAAGTGTGCCATTGTATCATGCATGACTATTAAAGTTAGAATATCATTCTTAGATAGATTTGAATACAAAAAAAAAGAAAGTTCCGCATTTTAGTCGTGCATTAGAGTCAAGAAGTAGACAAAGTAACGGTCCGTCAAAGGTAGAGAAGGCGGGTCGCTACATTATGGAAGTTAAAATAATCCATGAATTGGTTTATTTTAAATTTATAAAATCAATTATGAATTGATTTTTCCATAATAAGAAAGTTTATAAATTTCTGATCAAGAGAAATAAGTCGAATCTGAGTTAATCAGAGGCGCAATGGAAGCTAAAATTGGCTAAGTCTTTTGAAGGCTTATTGGGCGAATTAAATGAGTTTAATTCGCGATTGGTGGGGCTTGATTGGCCGGCCAAGGAGGGTGTCAAACCCCTTGGTTTGGCCGGCCACCTATTGGGAGAAAACCAATTAATTTTGGTTTAATTAATAAAATAAATCTAGTGTGATTTGTTTTATAAATTATGGATAAATAAATTTGTATAAAGAAATTTATATAAATAAATTTATAGAAATTTATTCCTTTTATGGAAGTTAAAATAATCCATGAATTGATTTATTTTAAATTTATAAAATCAATTATGAATTGATTTTTCCATAATAAGAAAATTTATAAATTTCTTATAAAATTTATTCCATAATTTAAAAGAGAAGAAAAATTTGTTTTATTATAACTTAGTTATAATAAGACTAGGCTTAACGGAATAAGTCATAAGAAATTTTATAAGATAAAATTCTTATGATAACTAATTCCGTTAATTCTATTAAAGAGGAGACTTAGCGAGGGAGAAGCAACTATATAAGGAACCATAGGCAAGCCTTGGATTCCCAATCAATAATCGTGTATTGATATAGAGCTCCCTCTCTCTCTCTCTTTTATTCTCTTCTCCTTCCCTTCTCCCCATCTAGGGCCGGCGCCTCCTCTTGAGGGCTAGGGCCGGCGCAACTCCTCCCATAGAAGGTGGTTGCCGTGAGCTAACAAGAAGAAGGAGAAGCCAACCAAGAAGAAGAAGAAGCGGATCACATCCCCTTCCCTCTCGGAATTCGATTCCGTTTCTTGGTGGTTAGTTTCCCTTTCCTCTCTTGATCTTCTTTGTTGTGCCTATAGAGAATCTAGTAGTTCTCGTCGGCACAAAACTCGTGACTTTGCGAAGTCATCCCGAAGAGAACTCGGCGTGGACGCGAATAGAGGCGAAGCTTCCAAGGGACGCTACGGTTGGATCTCGTCCCTTACTTCGAGTTACGAAAGGTATAAAGTAAATTAGTTTACTTTTCCACAAAGTTTTATTTTATGATTATGTCAACACATCATAAGGTTGTATGCTAGATACGTGGTTAAAATAATTTAGAAAATTATTTTATGCTAATTCTTCCGCTGCACGTAAAAATTTAAAATTTTACGAACCCGTATCCTTGTCGACATGCACCCGGTCCCAACAGTGGTATCAGAGCCGGTTAGTGTTTGACATAATCATATAATTGTTTTGCGGAACACTTTGTCATGATCTCAATTTTGGAAAATTTTTCAATTATGGAAACTTTCCAATTATAATAAATTTTAGATTTAGGAATTTCAAAGTTTGGAAATCCTCATGAAATTTCGCAAACTTTTGAAATTTTCTAGTTTCTGAAATTTTATAATAATTATGAAAACTTCCCATCTTTGGAAACTTTCCAATTTTGGAAATTTTTCTAATTTTAGAAATTTTCCAATTTTGGAAATATATAAGTTTTCTTTGTAACAGAAACTTACAATTATTCTGAAAACCAATTTATGAAATCTCGCAATTTTGGGCACTTTCTCTTAAGAAAGTCTAGACAAATTCATGGACAGTTAATTGACAATTAAATTTGAATTGGTCTTTAAATTGACAACAAAATTCTTTATTTTGGATTGAGCCTCGGGGAGCCGTCCAATTTAAAGCTAGTTGTTGTAATTTAATTTCCCAATTTTTAATTGAAATTGTCATGTTTGATTTGGATTGAGCCTCGGGGAGCCGTCCAATTGGATTTACAACAAATTATTTTTCTTTGGGTATTTGAGCCTCGGGGAGCCACCCTTAGAAAATGATTTGTTGTAATTAATTAAATCCATGAATAAAATATGATTTAAGAGGTGATGCTCTTGCATATTGTTGTCTCCAAAATTAATTAGGAAATGGTTTCCTATAGAGTTTTCTTAAATGAGATTTTCATGAAAATAATATGTCGTTGAATTAAGGGAATTGCCTCTTAATTTAATAAGATTTGATTTAGAGAAATCAAAGTCTTAAACATATTATTTCCGAAATTGATTATGACTATTTAGAAATTGTTTCCCAAAACATTCCTTTAATAAGTATGAAATTAGAATGAGGAAATCCGGTTCCTATTCAATTAATGAGACTTGATAACTTAAGTCACATACATACTTTATTAAGGAAATCGTTAGTCATGACATATGTCATGAATGTGCATTAAAAAGGAAAGATGAGACCCAAAACCCCTTACAAAATATTAAGGCTAACACCTTCTATTAATATGGTTAGAACCGGAGTTTTGTTTCTCGTTTGGCTTGATGGACACATCCATGCCCGACTTGAACCTCAACATGTTCAAACCATGGAATTAGTTTATGAATAATATAGTTGGGAGTCAGAGGTCAATCCTTAGTTTTGGTTGTTGGACACATCCAAGCCTGACTAAACGGTTGAATGAGCTCCAACCATATTAAAACTATTCTTGATTAATGGGTCACCTTAAGCTTGGAGCATCGATTTGTTGTGCCACAGCCCAAGGTCGATGTAAAGAGAGGTGCAGTTGGGTGTATGTAAATGTTACATACTTGTTAATGAGTTAACAACCCAATGATTTATGCAAACATTCAATTAGTTGATAGCATAAAGTGATAGTTACATATATGTGATATGTAATCGGTGTAATTACCTACCTTCATAGCTAAGAAAAACTTGATGGCCACAGTCATGGTTGTTCTTATCTATGGTTGGGATATCAACCTATTTGGAGATGTTCCTACGATCTCCCGAATTGATAAAAAGGGTTATTCAATTTGAAAAATAAATAGGATTTTATTTATATATGTTGATACATTCTTTAATCATTCTTCTCACATAATCTCAATTTGTATTTCTAGGATAATACACTCGATCATGTCTTCCCTAAACTTGCGTTCCATTTTGGACACCAATAAACTGACTGGGCCGAACTTCATGGACTGGCTTCGAAACCTAAGGATAGTCCTCAAGGCGGAAAAGCTTGCTTATGTCATTGAAAATCAACTTCCCAACCATCCTCCAGAGAATGCAACTCCAGACCAATTGTTGGCCTATCAGAAACATGTGACCGATTCTGAAATGGCGGGTTGCATCATGCTAGCATCTATGGTACCTGAGCTGCAAAAGCAGCATGAGCATATGGATGCTTATACCATCATCTTCCATCTTCATGAGTTATTTGAAGAGCAGGCGAGATCCGAAAGGTTCGAGGTCTCCAGACTCCTCTTCACCTCAAAGATGCAGGAAGGCACTTCTGCCTCACAATTCGTGTTAAAGATGTTGGGGTACATTGAGCGACTGGGCACACTCGGCTTTGCAATGGATCATGAACTAAGTATTGACTTAATTCTGAATTGTCTGCCCAAAAGTTGTTCACAATTTGTGATGAACTATCGGATGAACAAGCTGGAGACTACCATTCCTGAGTTAATCAACATGCTGAAGGCTGTTGAGCCCGCTGTAAAGCAGGATCAAAAGGCGGTACTGTTAGTTGGTTCCTCGAAGAAAGGTTCTAAGAGGAAGGCCAAAGAACAGAACAAAGGGAAGAAGAAAAAGGCCAAGAAGACTGAAAAGAAACCAAAAGGAACTTGCCATCATTGTGGCAAGGAGGGTCACTGGCGAAGAAACTGCAAGGCTTATCTTGAGTCCTTGAAGAATAAGGCATCCGATGCCCCTTCCTCTTCAGGTATCTTCGTTATTGAATGTCACTCTATTTCCTCAAATACCTGGGTACTTGATACTGGGTGTAGCTCACATATATGTAATGACATACAGGGGCTAAGGAATAGAAGAAGANGCTGAGCAGGGCGCCCCGGATGTGTCGGGCGCCCCAGAGTCAACCCAAAGTCAGCAGAGAGGTAAACGCCCCGACAGCCGCGCGCGTCGGGCGCCCCGCATGTCGCGGGCGCCCCCTGTGCCACCTCACTGCCAGCTGCCCGAAGCTCGCCCTCGCGAAGCCAAGGAGATGAAGCCTTGACCGGTCAATCGGGCGCCCCGCGCGCGTCGGGCGCCCCAGTCAAAAGCAATCCCGAAGTAGACGAGATTAGCTTGACCGGAGCATCGCCGGATCTACAGCCACGTGGGGGGCGCCCCGAGCATGTCGGGCGCCCCCTGCCCTATATAAAGAGGGCCTCGACCCTCTTCAAAGAACAACACTTCTTAAAAAAGCTTTTCAAGTTCTTCTACGCTCGCGCCTTGCTCCGGAAACGCTTCACCTCGAGCCGACGACGTCCCGCTGCCCCGAAAGAGTCGACCTACTCCGGACGTCGGTAAAAAGAAGAATTTCTTTTAATACTTTATTGCACTTAATTACTTGAAAGTGTGGGGTTGTCACACTTTCAATTCATTTGTACTCGCCTACTCTATCGGGGTTGACCGATAGAGAGTTTTAGTGGATTGCCCAACGGAAAGGTCCGAGGGACCTGGGCCTTCGAGTAGGAGTCGCCGAAGGCTCCGAACGAAGTAAAAATCGTTCGTGTTTGTGTGTTCGTTTTTCGTCTATTTCATTTCCGCTGTGCACGCTTTTTAAAGCACTCTGATTTAATTTTTTAAAAGTCACGTGATTCACCCCCCCCTCTCACGTGCATCGATCCTACAAGTGGTATCAGAGCCTGGTACGCTCTGTATCGGTGCAACCACCATAAGAGCCGGGGGAAATCCAGTTTTTTTTGAGTTTTGGTTTTTCGCTACATATAATCTAAATTAGGTATTGTTGCCTAGATTTGGATTAGTTTTCCGTTCGTTCGATTTTACTCGAATTTGGTGCAACACCATTTCGAGTCGCTCTCTTCTCCTCTTCCTACCACACTACTAATCCAAGACCTAGTCTTGGGACAAGTTTTTGTGTGGTCTATTTCAGATGGCCCAAGGTGAAGGCTATAGCACTGCCCGCCCTCCCCTCTTTAATGGGGAAGACTTTCCCTACTGGAAGAGAAGAATGGAGGTTTATCTGAAGACCGACATGGATCAGTGGTTTGCAGTTCAAACAGGCTACACACCGCCAATGGATGAGGGAAATAATGCTCCACTAAGGCCCGACAGATGGAACTCAGAGATGAAGAAAAAGGCTCAGACCGAGTTCAAAGCTCAGAACACCCTCCAGTGCGGACTTACCAAAGAGGAGCTAAACAGAATTGGACCAACCGACTCAGCAAAGGAGCTATGGGACAAATTAATTGAACTACATGAAGGCACCTCTGATGCCAAGGTAACAAAAAGGGATTTACTTTCAAATAAGTTATTTAATATAAAAATGCAGGAAGGAGAATCTGCAAGCCAACTCCACGCCCGGATCAAGGACATACTGAATGGACTCCACATGATCGGGCACAAACAGGAGAACCGGGACATCATAAGGTATGCGTTAAATGCGTTCCCTAGAAATTCACTATGGGCATCTATTATAGATGCCTATAAAATTTCTAGGAACCTTTCAAAAATTAATCTGGATGAATTATTTTGTGAATTAGAGTTGCATGAGCAAACTAACGTCAAGGTCGAGAAAGGGCTAGCTTTATTTGCAGGTTCACCAAAAGAAGCCAAATCAAAGAGAAAAACTCAAGAAGAAACTGAAGATAAGTCAGACTCTGACTCAGATGAAGAAGAACAACTGGTGAACTTGGTAAGAAAAATGTTCACCAGAAGGAAGAACAAATTTTCAAAGAAAGACATTCAAAAGGTAATGAAGCCCTCCAGCACTGAAGGTAAAAGCAAAATGATCTGCTTCGGCTGTAACAGAAAAGGGCACTTCAAACATGAATGCCCTTACAAGAAGGAGAACAACCCACTAAGAACAAAAAGAAGAAGGCTCTTCAAGCTACGTGGGATGAAAGCTCGGACGATTCCGACGATGAACAACCGAAGAATGCAAGCTACCTCGCACTGATGGCAACCGGACCAGAATCGGACTCGGAGCAAGACGAGGATTCCGAATACGAGTCGAGCCAAGAGATCGGACTATTTTCAGACGGCTCTACTAAGGTATATTTAGATTCAGTAAATGAAAAGTTCTTTAAAATTATTTCTGTCTTAATAAAAAATTGCTTGCATCTGAATCAGAAATGACCAGCTCCTTAAGGAAAATCAAGACCTTAAGGAGCAATTAATTAATACCAGAACATTAACTGAACAAACTCAAAATCAAAAATTAATTGAGCTTGAAACTGAAAACTTAACCCTAAAGGGTGAAGTCCTAAAACTTAAGGATCTACTAGCAACTTTCACAACCCGATCCAAGAACCTTGACCTTATTCTTGGATCACAAAAGGGCATGTACAACAAATCTGGGATAGGATATAAATCAAGATCGAACCAAAGATCTTTTATCTCCTTTATCCACCCCCGCAAAAATCAACGAAAAGCGTGGGTCCCGAAAGCTTATCTAACAAAGCAAGTAGGTCAGAATCAATTTTATGTCCCAAAAAGGGACATCCATTACATTGACCCTAGACACCCAGTCTACAATTTAGGGGGAGGCTCCAAACTAGTTGGCACCTTAAAATCAGCCTCTGCCCAGGTGGGCACTTAGGATTAGCTTCAAAGTTAATTTGAATCTTGTACTATTTAGTACCAAGGTTTTCATGAGTAAGTTAAAAGTTCAACTTCTTTAAGCGGCTTTGCCTAGAAAATGGTTGTTGCTCCAATAAGGCTTCGGCCAAAGAAGGCCACTGTGCCTCGCCATGGCCTGGAAGCCAATTATTGAAGTTACTTTTAAATTACTACTTGTTAAACTTGGATCTAACACAAGGTCAAGTTAACTTTTCTAATCAAACTCAAAATCATCTCACAAAATCATAGGACTCCCTTGATTGATAACTTAGACCGAGTGAGATGAATAAGGATAACCAAATTTAAATTATTGATTGATAATTCAAATTCAAATTAAAATTAAAATTAAAATTAAAATTAAATTCAAATTAAAATTAAAATTAAAATTAAAATTAAAATTAAAATTCAAATTCAAATTCAATTAAATTAAAATTAAAATTAAATTAAAATTAAAATTAAAATTAAAATTAAAATTCAAATTAAAATTAAAATTAAAATTCAAATTAAATTAAAATCAAAATTCAAATTAAAATTCAAATTAAATTCAAATTAAAATTAAAATTCAAATTAAAATTAAAATTCAATTCAATTAAAATTCAAATTAAAATTCAAATTAAAATTCAAATTAAAATTCAAAATAAATCAAAGTCAAACTTAACATAACTCAAATTTAAAATTCAAACTCAAGTTTTTAAATCTTCTTAGATTTTTTTTAAAAAAAAAACTCAACCTAAGGTCTAAACCTTTTACTTAACTGTAGGAAAACAAATGGATCATTGACAGTGGATGCTCCAGACACATGACTGGGGATCCCACCAAATTTACAGAACTCAAGTACAAAAGACTAGGGACCGTTGCTTTTGGAAACAACGGTAAACTTAAGGTAATTGGCCTAGGCAATATTGAACTTGAGTCTGATTTCATAATAACAAATGTATTACTTGTTGAAAATTTCAACTTCAATTTACTAAGCATTAGCCAATTGTGTGACACTGGTTATAAGGTTAGGTTCCTATCCAATGAATGTCTGATCAAACACAATGACAACCCAAACATCACACTTAGAGGACTTAGGCACAATAACATTTATGAAATTAAGTTAACCTGTCCCTTAGAAAATTGCCTCTTAACCCATAAGGATGAGACTTGGCTCTGGCATAGGAGACTTTCACAACTCACTTCAGAAAACTACCTAAACTAAATGGTTAGTTAGAGGCCTACCAAAGTTATCTAACCTTGAGTCAACCTTATGTAATGCTTGTCAACAAGGAAAACAAACTAGGTCAACCCACAAACCAACTAATCAAACTCAAACCAAGTCAATTCTGGAATTAATTCACCTAGACCTATTTGACTCACATGGGGTTAAATCAATTAATGGAACCTATACTGCCTAGTAATTATAGATGACTATTCAAGATTTACCTGGGTAAAATTCTTAAAAAATAAAGATGAAACTTTGATACACTCACTCAATTTTGTAAATTAACAGAAAATGAAAAAGGGATTAAAATCAAAAGACTTAGGAGCGATAATGGCGGAGAATTCAAAAATCAAAATTTAATCAATTTTGTCTAGAAAAAGGCTACCATCACGAATTCTCTTGCCCTAAAACACCTCAACAAAATGGAGTTGTAGAAAGAAAAAATAGAACACTACAAGAAGCAGCTAGAACAATGCTTAATGAATACAACTTACCTAAATACCTTTGGGCTGAGGCTGTTAGTACAGCTTGTTATGTACAAAATAGAATAACTCTAATTAAAAACCTAGGAAAGACCTCTTTTGAAATCTATTATAACAAACAACCTAACATTAAATACCTTAAAGTATTTGGATGTAAAGTCTATATCTTAAATACTAGAGAACACTTAGGAAAATTTACTTCTAAGGTTGAGGAAGGTATCTTTGTAGGTTATTCCCTTACCAGTAGAGCCTATAGAGTTTATAACAAAACTACCCTAAAAATTGAAGAAACTACAAATGTAAAATTTGATGAAAAATCTGACCCAAATAACTCTGATCAAACCACCTACCAACCAATTGACTTTGTTAGATCCAGTACTAACCCTGATGAAAGGCCAATTGAGACCAAAACGATGATCTAACTGAACCCACACCTGAAACTGAACCTAACCAACCCAGAACTGTTCGAGTTAGCTCAGCCCACCCAACTAATCAAATCTTAGGTATCCAGAACTAAGGGTTCAGACTAGATCAGCTTTTAGGAACCTTAGTCAAATTGCCTTGATTTCAAAAATTGAACCCAAGTCTATAGAAGAGTCCTTACTTGACCCTGATTGGATCATAGCCATGCAGGAAGAGTTAGCCCAATTTGAACGTAGTCAAGTCTGGGACTTAGTACCCTTACCTAAAGGCAAGAAATTTATTGAAACTAAATGGGTCTTTAGGAATAAACTTAACGAACAAGGAGAAACAGTCAGGAATAAGGCTAGGCTAGTAGCTAAGGGGTTTAGCCAAGTAGAAGGTCTTGATTATGATGAAACCTATGCCCCTGTAGCCAGACTTGAATCCATTAGAATGCTCTTAAGTTATGCACCCATAAAGGATTTAAGCTTTATCAAATGGATGTTAAGTCAGCCTTCCTAAATGGCCTAATTAAAGAAGAGGTTTATGTAGGTCAACCCCCTGGTTTTGAAAGCTTAGAACACCCTGACTATGTCTTTAGACTTAAGAAAGCCCTATATGGACTTAAGCAAGCACCTAGGGCCTGGTATGAAAGACTGTCTAACTACTTAGTTTCAAAAGGTTTTAACCAAGGCAAAATTGACCCAACACTATTTGTCAAAACCCTAAAAAATGATATTTTTGTAGCCCAAGTATATGTAGATGATATAGTATTTGGCTCAACCAACTCAGACTTTTTACAAGATTTCACAAAGATAATGGAAACTGAATTTGAAATGAGTTTAGTAGGTCAATTAACTTTCTTTTTAGGGCTACAAATAAAACAGACTAGTGAGGGTACTTTTGTCTATCAACAAAAATACACTAAAGAATTACTTAAAAAATTTGGAATGGATAGTGCTAAAGAAATTAAGACACCTATGGCTACCAATCAAACTATAGATAGTGACACAAATGGCAAACCTGTTGACCTTAAGTATTATAGAAGTGCTATAGGTAGCTTACTTTACCTAACTGCAAGTCGACCTGATATTCTCTTTGCAGTTAGTATGTGTGCTAGGTATCAAACATGTGCTAAAGAATCACATCTAACCCTAGTTAAAAGGATATTTAGGTATCTCAAAGGAACAAAAAATTTAGGAATTTGGTACCCTAGAACAGCCCAGTTTGAACTTATTGGATTCTCTGACTCAGATTATGCTGGCTGTAAGTTAGACAGAAAAAGTACCAGTGGTGGATGCCAACTTCTAGGACCCTCACTAGTTAGTTGGTTCAGTAGAAAACAACATTGTGTTGCCCTATCCACCACTGAAGCTGAATACATAGCAATGGGTGAATGTGTAGCCCAACTACTTTGGATGATGCATACCTTAAAAGATTTTAACTTAGATTTTAAGAAAGTCAAAATTTTTATAGATAACCTAAGTTCAATCAATTTAACCAAAAACCCAATCCACCACTCTAGGACCAAACATATAGAAATCAAACACTATTTTGTCAGAGATCATGTAAATAAAGGAGAAATTGAACTTAACCATGTTGAATCTAAGTCTAACCTAGCTGATATATTTACCAAACCACTTCCTGAATCTGAATTTAGCAACTTAAGAAGGTTAATAGGAATGTGTGTTATAGACTAGGAATGACCTGATAAGCTTAAGTTGAATTTTGGTTTTAAAAACATGGATTTTTTTTAAAACTTGTTTTTCAAAAGTTTATTGCTTTTCAAAATTAAACTTAAACACGGACTTTTCAAACTTGATTTACAAGAACTTTATTGTATTTCAAAATTTGATTTTCAAAACTGGCAGACTTAGCCTAAGCTTGACCCCTAGAATTGCATGAACCTATAGATTTAGGTAGCCGCATCTCACAAAACACATTAAGATTAACTTGTTTGTGTTTGCAAAAACATAGAACGGTTGTGAGATGCATAGGACTCAGCCTGGACTTCCGAATGCTTAATTCAGTGCATCACAGTAAGTCTGGGTGTAAAATACCAACATTACAGTGATCAAGTCAAGTAGTCTTGCACTTAAATCTGAGCTAGACATTATTACCTGACTTGACTAACCCTGTGAACACTACTATCATCTAGATAGTTAGTCAGTAACTAGAGTTAGACACATGAAAAGAGACCACAATCATTATTTGGTCCAGGGGGAGCTGAGGTCAAAACACTTTTTCAAAATATCATTTTTGACAAAACACCTTTGAAAATTTTGATAAAAAGTTGATAAAGATTGAGAAGGAGTTCCAGCTAAACCCTTAAAAAAAAAATTTTTCTGAAAAAAAAGAGGGTTGAGATAGTTATGCTTACATTTCTAACACTTAACCTATATTTCTACTCCCTTAAACTTGTTATGCTTATATTTTTTTTGATGAATGACAAAGGGGGAGAGTAGGGTAAAAGGGTTAGAAAATTGCAAAAAGCATGCTTATTTCACATTTATTTATCTCTGCCTTTTTGTGTGCTGCAACTTTCATACCTATGCTTGTGTTATATTGTCTGCATGTTTATGCAAGTTCATATCTGCTGTTTTTTTCTAACTTTAACCTGAGTTGTCAATACATCAAAAAGGGGGAGATTGTTGGTGCAGTTTGCACTAACGGTCAAACTCGGGTTTTGAATGTATGACAAAGTGGTTAAAGTTAGGGTTGTTGGTGTTTAACCTATTTACTAAGTGTGCAGGGTTGAAAGACTTAGGACCAGACACCAGGCTGAAGTCCAGGATGATTGAGTCCTGGCGGAAAGTCCAGTTGGGTCCGCGGGACCTGACAACTGGCTGAAGACCAAGTTGGTTGAGACTTGGCAGGAAGACCAGGGTGGTTGAGCCTTGGCAGGAAGTCCTGGTGGGTCAAGAGGTCAAGTAAAACTGCACAATGGGTAAGTAAGGTAAGTCACTGGAGGAGCGACCCAGTGAGGACGAGTCCAATCTTGGACTTTAGGCGCGGTCCAACTTAGACCCATTTAGGTGATCTAAGTTGAGTCCTGGTTAGATCCTGGTTTGGGAGACAGGATCTAATTAACTTAGAATTGTATCTTATTTAAGTCCATATAAAATTGTGCTAGCCTTGTTTTGGACTAACCCTGGATGCAGGACCGAAGGACTATGTTTCTGCAGCTCAGAGAGCCTCAAAGGAGTGAGGCCGTAGCTGAGCAGGGCGCCCCGGATGTGTCGGGCGCCCCATAGTCAACCCAAAGTCAGCAGAGAGGTAAACGCCCCGACAGCCGCGCGCGTCGGGCGCCCCGCATATCGCGGGCGCCCCCTGTGCCACCTCACTGCCAGCTGCCGAAGCTCGCCCTCGCGAAGCCAAGGAGATGAAGCCTTGACCGGTCAATCGGGCGCCCAGCGCGCGTCGGGCGCCCCAGTCAAAAGCAATCCCGAAGTAGACGAGATTAGCTTTGACCGGAGCATCGCCGGATCTACAGCCACGTGGGGGGCGCCCCGAGCATGTCGGGCGCCCCCTGCCCTATATAAAGAGGGCCTCGACCCTCTTCAAAGAACAACACTTCTTAAAAAGCTTTCAAGTTCTTCTACGCTCGCGCCTTGCTCCGGAAACGCTTCACCTCGAGCCGACGACGTCCCGCTGCCCCGAAAGAGTCGACCTACTCCGGACGTCGGTAAAAAGAAGAATTTCTTTTAATACTTTATTGCACTTAATTACTTGAAAGTGTGGGGTTGTCACACTTTCAATTCATTTGTACTCGCCTACTCTATCGGGGTTGACCGATAGAGAGTTTTAGTGGATTGCCCAACGGAAAGGTCCGAGGGACCTGGGCCTTCGAGTAGGAGTCGCCGAAGGCTCCGAACGAAGTAAAAATCGTTCGTGTTTGTGTGTTCGTTTTTCGTCTATTTCATTTCCGCTGTGCACGCTTTTTAAAGCACTCTGATTTAATTTTTTAAAAGTCACGTGATTCACCCCCCCTCTCACGTGCATCGATCCTACAGGATCCACACCGCGAGCACCACTTTCACTATGAAAATCTCCTTCAGGTGGAGAAACCATTACAACGGCGATCTTCCTCTTTACAGAATGAAGTAGATTGAGTGAGAGGAAGCAAGAACACTTTTCGGTTGGGCAGCACCTCGTTACTGTACGGAACCGTGCCGTACACGTGCAAAAAGGTGCTCCTTTTATAGGTGAAAAGGACAGACTCGCAATCTGTCCAGCCCGCACCAGTCGACTGCCCCTGGGGCAGTCAACTGGCCTAGCATTAATTGCTAGCCAACGGCTAGTTTCGGGGGTATACCAGTCGACTGCCCAAATGCCAGTCGACTGGTCCGAGGCTGCAAACTTTCTGTGGGTTTTGGCAGTCGATTACCACAGGGCCAGTCGACTGCCTTGCCTCACCGCTCTGCTCCAGCCACTCCGGACCTTCTCCTTCGCGTGTACCTTTAGGTCTGCTCCCTTGGCTCGCCCCTTGAAGTCCTCTTCCTCTGGCTATCGTCCCTCGGATGCGCACACAAGCCTTCCCTTGGCTTGTCTCCATGTCACCCTTCACGTGTGCCCTTGAAGTCCACTTCCCGGCTTGCCCTTGGAGCTCTACTCCCTCGGCTCTCATCCCTCGGATATGTCCACCATGTGTGATTCACCAAGTCCTGCAAACTCAATCACACACATCAAATACAACATAACACTCTAACCTCAAACATATTCACACACACACATCAAAACCATGATCTTCCAATCATTTAAGGGCCGATTGCCTCAACATTCAGGTTAAACCATTTCATTGTCGTTGTTTTCGATTTCCAACCAATGTAGCCTAATTGATGATAATAATTAGATCTACATATGCATTCTTTATTTCAGTTTCAAGGTTCCATGAGGTGTTAGGCCAAAAAAAAATTTGGCCTTTAATAATTTTTTTAAAAAATTAAAATTTTCCCTCACCCTTTTTCATTTAAACTTGGGACAGACGACGACAAGTTTATTTTTTTTAAAAAAAATAAAATATTAATTTAAAAATAGATTTTTATATAAAATTTAGTTTTCTAGCATGGTGAGATGCAAAATTATTAATTGAATTTTATATTCAAGTTTTGATAATATTTTTTTTAATTGATAAAATTGCTAGATTATTTAATTTTTCTTGCGATATTATTGAACATAAATAAGTCATTATTTATTTTAAAGTTGAAAAAATTATTTCTACTGAAGCAACACTAATAAATATAGTTAATAATATTCTATAAGTTATTCATGTATTAGGAAAAGAATTTAATTTTTTATAAGGTTTAATACCTCAAGTGCGAATTTTAATTCTAGATTTATTATTTCTTTTAAAACTTTTAATTTTAAAAATAAATCTGAACCATCAATATGTGTCATGTGTTAAAAAGTTTTCAAGATTTAAACATTTAACTTTTAAAATATCATTGTTAAGAAATTTTAACTTTTATGTGTCATATAAAAAATTAAAATTATCTTCATATATTTTAAATTGTTCAAACTTACTTTAAAGTGAAGAAATAGCATGATCTATAATATAGTTAAAGTCATTAATTTTAAAAGATTCTTAGGTAAAAGTTCTATTTTTATTGGACTTGTTGAATATTTACACATCTTAATATAAGAAATATTTGTTTTTGAGGTTTTATACCGAGAGACAATCATGTATAACTAAAAATTATTTTGCTTCTTTTATTTTATTAATTATAATAAATTTTTACTTCTTTTACTAATATATTTATTAACTCATTTTAGATATTATGACCAAGATAATGATTATGAATTTTATCATTTTGAATACTTTTAAAGTGTTTTTGTATTATAGGATCAAATTATGTAATTATTTTGATTAAACCTAAAAACTTTCCACTGTTATATTGATAAATTTTTGAATTTGTGCCACGAAATACCAAATTATTTTTTTGTGGGATTTTTAACTATATCAATAATTCTTATTAATACATTCATGTTCTTTTTCCTTATTTATTTATATTTTTTAATTTTGATCCATGGTTTTATTTTCAAGCAATTCATTTCAATATCAAACCAAACATTCATATTTATAATATTTTGAATTGTAATTGATTTTTACTAAATAATTAACAATAGAAGTTAAATACTTTATCTAATTCTTTTGAATATATTATCTATTTTCTATCATGTTTTCACCCTTAGGTAATTTTTGAATATAATGAATAGTAAAAAAATATCTAGAATTTTCATCATTTAGAAACGAAATATTAATTTATCTAATTGGACTTTTTCCAACTAATAATTCTATTATATATATATATATATATATATATATATATATATATATATTCATTGGGCTGATAAAATATATTTTGAATAATAATTTCATCAATATTATTTAAAAAAAATCTTCATGATCTATTAAGTTGTCATCTTCTTCTAAATTACTATTATCTTCTTTAAAATTAATTTTCAATTAAAAAAAATTATCTTCTTCATTAGAAAGTTTTTGGCTGATTTCTTTTTTTCTAAAATATTATCTTCGTTGAAAATTCAATTAGTTTTTATTTAAAATTTTCAACTGTGTTATTTTTTGAATTTTGATTTTGATTATAAATAATAAATCTACTAAGTGTACCTTTTTGAGATTTAATAAATTCTTTTATTTTTCATACATTTTATATATCCAGAATTATATTTTTTTAATAGCATATAATAAAAAAAGAAAATATAAATCCCTACTATGTTATCAAAATAAAATTACTTAGAAGTAGACTAACAATAAAACCTCATTTACACCATGAGTTTTAATTTGATGAAATTTTAAAGTTCAACTATTATCTACACAAATATAATAAGAGAATAAAAAAATATTAAATTTGATTTGAATCGATTAATTTAAATAGTATATAATAAATTAGATAAGTACACTTACAAAGTATATAATAAATCGAATAAGCGCACTTAAAACGTATTACAAATTTATGAATCATATTTTATGATTTTTTAATTGCATAAATCAAGTTTGTGATGGTAGACTTCTCATGCAATTGCTATTTGCTAATAATCTATTTTCCCAACTATGTTTGGATCTATAATCCAGTCCATCCATAATTTATCATTTGTACATAACAATAAAGAATATTTCAAAGAAGAAGAAAAGAGCAAAAAAAATATATATATATATATTACTGACCGAGGGTGGAGAAGGATGTCGTCTTAGAGAATCACCAATGAGGGAGGAAAAATACAGAGTATTGATTAGTTGATATGAGTATGAGTCAATGAGATGGTCAGCTAATTACAAAATGAGATGAAAAAAATGAAATTGGATCTTATATTGTAACTCTAGATATCATTTTAGGAAGATGTAATCATTATAATTAATATGGAATAAATTGATAGTTGCCGTCGGAATGGGCAAATGAGCAAAATCAAAGCATCCTGGGCAGCAGTGCTGTTCTATCATACGCAAATCTTAGGGAGCGTTTGGTTTGTTCCATTTTTTATTTTTGTTTTCCAGAAAATTATATTTTCTTATTTTCTGGAAAATGATTTTCTTTCATTCTCTAGTTTTCCAGAAAATGCTATATCTTTTTCTGAAAAATAAGGCTGAAAAATATAAACCAAATACGTTTTCCAGAAAATTATATTTTTTACATAAAATGAAAATGAAAAACAAACCTACCAAACGCTCCCTTAGTCATTAAATCTATTTAAGTTTTTTTAATAATAGTGGGCTCCAATTTATGGCCTATGTCTTAAGCCGGGCATACTTTAATTTGATTTGATGTGTTTACATTCCTTATGCCACAACTGCTGAAGGAAACTTAACACTGATTGTTTCAGCATTTTCTTCCCTTTTAGCTGTCGTTTGTTGTTATTTTGCTTTCTCATCCTTTCCACTCTTCTCTTTTTCTTAGGCCTCTCAGACATCCTCTTAGCAGACTGTGCCATGTCAATTGTTAAACCATGACTTAATAGAATGTCATTAGAAGGCCAATCGCCCATTTATTGACACCCGAAGTAGAACCAAGTCATGCATCTTCATATCGGTTCGGTATAGGTGTGACATTGTCCCACTAGGATTGACAATCAAAGTAACATCATGATGCAATACATGAGGATTTATACCTCACAAGTTTTTTCACTTTGATGGAATGATTCAAAGCCTCTCTCCTCATCTTTGCAGCCGAAAGGAATATATGGTGATCGAAGCGAGAATATATGAAGGTCGAAAGAATGTTTAGGATTCCGGCAAACAGTGCAATGAAAGGCCAACATGTGTGATTTCAAAAAAGGGAGACAAAGGTGAGTGAGATGCCCACGACTTATCGCATATCTATTGGTGGTGCTCAAGATACCCTAGTTCCCTTTTTTTGTTAAGTAAACTCATACATGATGAACTAGTGAAGTGCCATAATGATTGGTGTTTCATGGAGCAATAAAGCTCCAAAGTGCATAAGGAATCCAAGATGCATATTTCATAAGCAATTCTATCTTTTTGTCTACTTTTTGAAGTAGGGCAACACACAACTATTATAAAGGGGGAATTTATAAAGCTATTTACAAGTTACAGAATTATTCTTCATTCCACTGAGTGCCCAATTCCTCTTTTTCCAAGAATGACATTTATGAATTCTGTTTTTTTACTCAATAATATTAAGAAAACATTACTTGACTATGAAGTAGGATGTCCTAGCTCCATATGAGATATAAAAAATTGTACAATAGATTAGCAAATAAAAGATACACAATCATAAAATCTCATCTCCATTATCAAAAAAAAAAATGTTTTAGGTCCTTCATCACAAATGGAGAAATCTCATACAAATTATATGATACCGAATAGGATAGCGATTATCCCATGGACTACCAAAAAGAAAGACGAGAGGAGAAGGCGAGAAGAGAACTATAAAAAAAAACTCTTATTATCATAGAGAATTAATTCCTCATGCAATTATATATATATAGAGAGAGAGAAATGAAAGAAATTCACATTCTAATTTTAAAAGATCATTTCAGAAAAGAAAATCTCTTGACAAAGTTGAAATAAAATAAACATGACCTTATTATAGACTAATTATGACCCATAATTATCAAGAATACCAAAAATATCTTAAACACCATAAAATAAAAATTATCAAAAAATAGTAATAAAAAATTTGACGGGCCAAATGAGGATATAAATGGTGGAATTTGGGCTTGAAAGTTGGCTGTTACAAATTCCCCCATTAATAAAAGTAGATCTCTGAAATATGCATACGTGGTCACCAACAGAACCTGATTCTAAGTCCTGAATCAAAAATTATGATCATTTAAAATACATATGATGATATTAGGTTTGCGTTCATCTTGTATTACTATATCTTCTTTAAAAATATGAAAATGAAAGGTTAAAGAAAGTATTAGTAGAGTAGCCTCATAAGCTTTAGAATGAGCGTGTAGAATCGAATACTTGTGAATTGTGTATTTAAAGTCCCCTTAACCCCTATTTATAGTGGTACTTAAGGGTGCATAAAAATGGTGGCTAAAACTTCTCATTCGAATAGCTTTTGGTCGAGTTCAGTGGACTATTATGATTTCAATCAACTAACATCCTAACAAAAAAACTTTATCAATCAACAACTAATATATAGTAGACTTAGTTTTCATCCAATAGACTCAAATCTCGGATAAAGTTACAAGCTTATGTCTATGACTATCATCTTTAGATGACTTAAATTTTATTTAGCCTACTTATTCCATTCCAATTGATTTAATTGGCCGCTACAATGAGCTTATTCATTGATAGACTTTTGGGCTGGCTCATTTGACATTCTAATTGACTCAATTCAAATAGGGAGTAAGGCTAATCCTACTCACAAGAATTTAGTCAACTAAGCAGTTGGCTCAACATCCCAATGGACTAAACTTGATCTCTAATTTTTCTTGAGTTACACTTTGTAAGCCCTCGCAAAGCTCTAGATATATCAAGCTCAATCTTAAATTATGACAAAGTCAGTGTGCTCGTCCTCCCCACGCGCTAGAATAGCATCTGAGTTAGTAACCCTCGTGATTTACCTCCTCCATGTTGGCTCTGAGACAGGTTTGCGAGGGCACTGGGACGAGCGAATAGCCTTTTGTCACCTTAAAACCCATGTTCCTTAATTGAAGGCTCTCAATCAAACCTAACTAGCCTAAAAGCGTAAACCAGGATGTTACAATTAGCACAATCTTTTACAATTTACTATTTTTCAGTCTTCACTTTGTCATAGCTTAACATTGCCCAAGAGTAAACCCAGTGATGATTTGGAACAACTGGGTTGACAATTCCGAGAATATCGATCCTTAACTTTCAAAAGCGGTTACAATTCACAATTTAAAATTGTCAATTACAATTCAGTTGACGGTACGCGACAGTTCAAAATTATTATTATTTTATTAAAAACTAAAAACCTATAAATTTATAAAAAAATAAAAATATATTTATTTAAGTTGTCTATGTATTTCAAAGTATAAAAAATTAAAGTCGCGTAGTTTATTAATTATTTCAATATTAGAATCTTCTATTTCTTGAAAACTAAATTTTTTTATTCTTTTTATAGATACTAGTATAATACTCGTGCAATACACGGGAATCTTACACAATTCAAATAACATGTTTAGTGATCATATATATATATATATATATATATATATATATATATATATATATATATATATATATATATATATATATATAAAGAGGTGATCTCCTGCGCCCCTCCCCACACGCGCCCATGCGCGCCTGCGTTGTTTTCCTTTTTTTTTTTTTTTGAAAATTAACATTTCCTCTCTTAATTTTGTTATTGTTTTTATTAATTTTTAATTTTATTTTCTCTTCCTCGCTCGCTCGCTCGATTTCTTCCTAGCCGCGAACGACGACGACGACGGGCGACGAGGCAGCGTCGGCAGCCGAAGGCGACGAGGCAGCGTCGGCAGCCGGAGGCGACGAGGCAGCGTCGGCAGCCGGAGGTGGCGACGGCAGTAAGGCGACGAGGCGGCGACGGCTGCCATCGCCGCCTCGTCGCCTTACTGCCGTCGCCGCCTCGTCGCCTTACTGCCGTCGCCGCCTCCGGCTGCCGACGCTGCCTCGTCGCCTCGGCTGCCGACGCTGCCTCGTCGCCCGTCGTCGTCGTCGTTCGCGGCTAGGAAGAAATCGAGCGAGCGAGCGAGGAAGAGAAAATGCCATCGCCGCCTCGTCGCCTTACTGCCGTCGCCGCCTCCGGCTGCCGACGCTGCCTCGTCGCCCGTCGTCGTCGTCGTTCGCGGCTAGGAAGAAATCGAGCGAGCGAGCGAGGAAGAGAAAATAAAATTAAAAATTAATAAAAACAATAACAGAATTAAGAGAGGAAATGTTAATTTTCAAAAAAAAAAAAGGAAAACAACGCAGGCGCGCATGGGCGCGTGTGGGGAGGGGCGCAGGAGATCACCTCTTTATATATATATATATATATGTTTAGTGATCACACACACACATATATATATATATATATGTCAATTTTTATTATTAAATTATTAAATGAAAAATTAAACTGAAAAGTAATTTTATTTCATCATGGATTCATGTCAATATAAGATATAATATTATTTTTTATAATATAAGATATTACTGGTGATCATAAGTTTTTAAGGGTGGTGGATGTGGATGCGATCTAAAGTTTACTTTGCTTTGATAAGGGTGTGTCAGCCTGTGCTATAGTGCAACACACAGGCGACACATGAAAACCCTAGTAGCAAGCTACTGTGATGAGTCATCCCCCATATAAAAATTAATTTAATATCAAAATGGACTAATGACCCACATATCAGATATTAAACTGATAAGAACAGATATTACACTTGATCTTAGCCAAAAGGCCGAGAAAGGTATGAGTTGCTTTACTGTTCTTTGTCCATTTTTATAATTGCTCTGTGTTTAATTCGCCTTGATAACTTCAGATGTGGTAACTTAAGGGAAGCTAAAGGCCTATATTTCATTTTTATGTACTTTACTGTAATCATTATAACTTATTTAAAATTTTAATTTTGAAAATTTTAAAAAACAATTTCAAATTAAAATTTGAAATTATCTTTTTTGAATTTGATAAATTATTTTTTAAAATTTTAATTTTAGATTAAGATCTAAATTTTTCTTTTTAGGATTTGTAATTATTAAAGTCGCGTAGTTTATTAATTATTTCAATATTAGAATCTTCTATTTCTTGAAAACTAAATTTTTTTATTCTTTTTATAGATACTAGTATAATACCTGTGCAATGCACGAGAATCTTACACAATTCAAATAACATGTTTAGTGATCATATATATATATATATATATATATGTTTAGTGATCACATATATATATATATATGTCAATTTTTATTATTAAATTATTAAATGAAAAATTAAACTGAAAAGTAATTTTATTTCATCATGGATTCATGTCAATATAAGATATAATATTATTTTTTATAATATAAGATATTATTGGTGATCATAAGTTTTATAAGGGTGGTGGATGTGGATGCGATCTAAAGTTTACTTTGCTTTGATAAGGGTGTGTCAGCCTGTGCTATAGTGCAACACACAGGCGACACATGAAAACCCTAGTAACAAGCTACTGTGATGAGTCATCCCCCATATAAAAATTAATTTAATATCAAAGTGGACTAATGACCCACATATCAGATATTAAACTGATAAGAACAGATACTACACTTGATCTGAGCCAAAAGGCCGAGAAAGGTATGAGTTGTTTTACTGTTCTTTGTCCATTTTTATAATTGCTCTGTGTTTAATTCGCCTTGATAACTTCAGATGTGGTAACTTAAGGGAAGCTAAAGGCCTATATTTCATTAAAATTAAATTAAATTTATTTCTTATGTACTTTACTGTAATCATTATAACTTATTTAAAATTTTAATTTTGAAAATTTTAAAAAACAATTTCAAATTAAAATTTGAAATTATCTTTTTTGAATTTGATAAATTATTTTTTAAAATTTTAATTTTAGATTAAGATCTAAATTTTTCTTTTTAGGATTTGTAATTATATATATATTTTTTGAATTTATATTTTTAATTATAAATTTTTATTTAGAAAATTTATATTCGGTTTAGGCGGGAATCCTAAGCTCCCTGTGAATGCCACGTCTGTATGCGAAACTGTATTTTATAGATATTAATAGATAGATAGATAGATAGATAGATTTTTTATTTAGAAAATTTATATTCGGTTTAGGCGGGAATCTTAAGCTCCCTATGAATACCACGTCTGCATGTGAAATTGTGTTTTATAGATATTAATAGATAGATTAGAGCTTTCAAAAAGTCAAAATAGATTGAGAAGAATATTAATTAAATCCTAAATTATTTTTATTTTTTTTGATATTAATAAAATTTTTATCTAACATTAATATTATTATATTTTAATACGATGAGATATATATATCATATAAATTATATATTTTAATTAATTCTATATGTTCAATGATAATCTTCACTATATATATTAGTTTTATTATTAAATAAATTATATTCCTTGATAAATTTATTATTAGATATATCATACAAGTCAAATAATTTTTATAAATTCAATATTGAATGAATAAAATGATAAAATAAGACCAATGAGTAATTAAGAGAATTAATTAAGATTAATAAATTGAATGAGTTAAAGGTAGAATAGTTCAGAGAATTCAAGGAAAATAAATTATAAAATTAGGCTTAATAGAAATGCAAAATAGTCTCACATCAAAGAATTTCACTGTAATAAATTATGTGTTTATATATAGAAAGATAGAATAGTCTTACACCAAAGAATTCAAGACAAATAACTTAAAAAATTAGCTTTAATAAGAGTTCACCTCTCCACATGTCATCATCTGTTCGCAAACTTGGAGACCAGACCTTTAGGCACGAAGAAGAATGAACTGTCCCTCTAGATGGGCAATTAACTAGTATATGAAGTTATTAGCATAAAATTTAGAAATTAATTCTTGACTAGTAATCGTGTTCTTATTTTTTCTCATGCACTAGTCATTACTCAGGCTAATAGTCATCTGTGATTTACATCCTTTCACATAGCTTGAGAATGGACCGTGAGAGACGTTTAAGATAAGTGTTATCACCTTTTTACCATCAAAAAGAAAATGGACAATGAAAGATTATGAAATACTGTAATATTAGCACATTTTGAAGAACAAGTGCTTCTTTGTTATAGTTGGTGATCCAGCTCCATTTTTTAGCTTTGCTTAATCTTACAAGATTGTAAGTCAAACAAAGTCAAATTCCCCATCCATCATATTCAATTGAGGGTTGATTAAACTAAGGAGTCGACTAAAGATACTCTATTCGAAGAACATACTATTTTGGTTCCAGCCCCAATGGACTGAACTAAGATTTACTGATATCTGCAAGGAGCAGATCAGTAAGAGCTCTGCAACAGCAATGAGTGTCTTCTCTCTCACGAAAACTGCTGTTTTCTTCCTCCTTTCTGTCCCTAATTGTTCTTCAACTGCCCATACAACGAGATCGTTCAGTATTTCCAAAACTGAAGTTCTGATAATAATAAAAATGTGAAAATTGATTCTTCTGATGGACTTTAAAAGCGAATGGAGTCCTTTTGGATGTTTGTCCGGTTGTTTGTTTTTATGCCTTGGGTTCTTTTTGTGAGCCGACCAGTGTGGCAAAGGAAAAGTTGTTGTTTGCTTCCACTTTTAATTAATTACTCAGAGCTGAATCCCCTCTCTCTGTCTTTCTCGCCCCTTTGACATTGCGATAAGTCAAAGTTGGGAAATCCAACAATAAATCAACGAGATTTTAGCTTTCTCATGCTTCAAAAACCTACCCGGATTTAGTGGATTGGCGTTGACAAATTCAGAGGATCCAATGCTCGCCAGCCGCCACCGTCGAAACCTTACCCTCATTTTACCGTGCTGCCACTTGTTTGTTTTTTTTATAAATGTCAACTCCACTGAAAAAGTCAGCGCCTCTCCTCGCCTCTTCCGACTTAGCTCTTCCGCTCCTCCGACCTCCGATCTTCCTTCTTCGGTCAACGCCGTTGGCCGCACGCGTCGGTGCGGCTATATATTGCTGCGTTCGGGTCGCGGTGGGATTATCCGGGTGGCGGAGATGGAGGACGACAACTGGGACCTGAGCGCGGTGGTGCGGAGTTGCCGGTCGTCAGGGGAGGCGGCGCCGTCGACGAGGGACTCCTTGTGGGTGTTTCCGCGGTCGTTGGAGCAGTTTCGGGTGGCGGAGGACCGGAAAGGCGGCGCCTTTATAAGTTTATCGGAAGTATTCGAACGCCGGAGCGGCGTGTTAGAGATCCCCCACGTCCAGCCTCCGCCGGGGGAGAAAGGTGGCTCTTTGTCGCCTCTCTCCGCCGCTGGGCTACCGGACGCCGCCGCAGCGGAGTCAAAGCAACCCCCAGTCTGCCGGAAAGTGGACCGGCCAGTTTCCCAAACTCCCCGCTCCAGGCGAAGGTAACCGCCCCAAACTGTTCTATCCAAAAAGCGAAGACTTCAGCATAAAATTTGGTTCTTTAATTAAAATCTCAGGAAGAACCAGCAGAAGAAGGTGGTACATCACGTCGCCGCCGACGGGCTCTCCTCCGACATGTGGGCATGGCGGAAGTACGGGCAGAAGCCCATCAAAGGCTCCCCTTATCCACGGTAATTAAGCTGCTCCTCTGCTTCCCCTGTTCTCATCTTGCGTACAGATCGAGGATTAAAAGGGGCAAACTTTGGTGTGAGAAAACAGGGGATACTACCGCTGTAGCAGCTCCAAAGGCTGCGCCGCCCGGAAGCAGGTGGAGCGGAGCCGGACCGACCCGGCGGTGTTCATCGTCACCTACACCAACGAGCACAACCACCCTATGCCCACCCACCGGAACTCCCTCGCCGGAATCACCCGCCACAAGCTTCCCACCACCCCCACTGGCAACCAGGAATCGAGTCCTCTTCCCTCCACCGCCGCGCCTCTCTGCGACTCCATCCTTCTCCAGCAAAACAAATACCGCGAAGACGGGGCAGCGGAGGAGGTAGAGGTGGAAGACGAGGAGGAGGAGGAGGAGGCAGAACTGCTCGTGGACGACATGGAGATGATGGGCGAAGACGATCTGCAATTTATGAGCTCCGAGGAGGGAGCCGGCGGGTCGCCGACGGGGGATATAGCAGCGTTATTCGACGGCGACGGTTGCTTCGACGCCCTCCTGTTCCCTCTGTCATCGCTGCCATCGAAGGGCGAGTCCAGCAACGCCACTGCGACTGCTGGTGAAGCTTCCTCTGGTTCGTAACAGAGAGAGAAAAGAAAGACGGTAGAGAAGAAGAACACGCTTCCTGTTTGGGAAAATTTAGTAAGAAATCTAGTAAATTACTTAAATATTCGTCGATCTTATCAATGTTGAATCATCATTTCGGGTTTATGGAACTCACCGGTCAACAAGATCGATTAAGAAATGTAAAGTTTCTAAGCTTGTGAACCAACTCTTATGTCCTTTGACCGCGAGCTATTTGTCAACGTTTATGTCAAGATACTTGGTGTAGGGCGGCATTGTTTGCAGAATACGTTATCCTTCTTGACTTTGTTTTCCCGTTGACTTTTTCCTAGGATGTGTTTAAGTGGCCATTCACCAAAAAGGAGAGAAAATAGCTCCCATAAAGAAAGTCTCATTAAGAAAGCATAATCTCATTGTATGTTATCAAAGTCTACTAGCATCAGGGCAAATCTCATTGTGTGTATGATTCTTATGTTATCAAAGTCTACTAGCATTCCTTCTCGGGTGTTTCTTGTGTCCAATGGTCTCATCTCTCGCGGCTGCACTATCGAATTGCGATACAACAGTAATCAACAGTTTGCCGGCGAAACTAAATCATTAGAAACCAGCATTCTAAGAGGGATTTGGGAGTTAAAGAAGCTACTATCATGAAGAAACTAGTGTAAAAATACAACACACCTTTTCATTCTTTGAATTTACAGATCAATATAGCGTGCAGGCAGCATTCCACAGAACAAAGAGCCTAGCCTCCAAAATAATTAATGCACAACACTCGACACATGCTGCCTTTAATTGTCCAGTTGACCTCCAACTTTTTTGCAGACTCTATTGGCACATTTCACAACTTCAGAGATCAATAATGTTACAAGTTGCAATAGTTCTCCATTTAGTCCATTCCGATAGTAGCCGGTGCCCGCAACGCATCTACATTTTTTTTGTTTGGGGAGGAACCTTTTCACAATCAAAGGTCAGGTGAAAGAGAACTAGTTGGTCGAGTATAATTTACAAGTTCGCGAGGAAATTTGCCTAGACGACCCGATGCTGTCGAAGGGCCTTCCCAAAATGTGGCTGCATCAACCTGACGTACAATCCGTTCTTCTGCAATAATGACTCGTGGGTGCCCTGCTCAACTATCCTGCCACTATTTAGAACCACAATACTGTCCACATGCCTCATCATTGCTGCCCTATGCGCGATAAGAATTGTTGACTTGTTCCCCATGATCAAGGTGTCGAGTGCCTCCTGCACCACTCGACTTGACTCAGATTCAATCGCAGAGCTTGCCTCATCTAACAACAGTATAGGTGCATTCTTTAGTACCACCCTAGCAATGGCAATTCTTTGCTTCTGTCCAGGAGTCAAATCAACCCCTCTCATGCCTACATGAGTGTCATAACCATGCGGCAAACTGCTGATGAAATGGTGTGCATTCGCGATCCTTGCTGCTTCTTTCATCTCTGCTTCGGTTGCATTATGCCTCGCATAGATTATATTCTCTCTTATGGTTGTTGAAAATATGACTGGTTCCTGTTGAACAAGGCCCATGTGGCTCCGCAACCATCTCAAGTTAAAAAGCTTCAGATCTCGCCCATCCAACAAAATTTGACCACAAACAGGATCATAGAATCTCTCAATCAGAGATATTATCGTGCTCTTTCCTGAACCAGACACCCCCACTACTGCCACTGTTTGTCCTCCACTCACCTTAAGACTGAAGTTACTGAGAATCATCGCCTCAGGTCGAGTTGGGTAGAAAAAATCTACATTTCTGAATTCAATGCTTCCATATATATTAGGAGGGTTTATACCAGCATTATCATCCGAATCGATCTTTGGTACACGATCTATGATTTCAAAAACTGAAGTAAGAGACTTCCGCCGCTTCAGTATGTAAGGTGCAAGACCAAATGGCTCTACCAAAGCAAAGGTTGCAAAAGTAAAGACAATGTACTCTTTAAGTGCTGTGGCTACTTTGAGCCGACCATTGTGTACTGAAATAGCTGTGTACCAAAGAAGAAGAGCATTGCAGGCAAAAAGAAGGAACTGTGAGAAGCCAAAAGCAAAACCAATTGTCATTCCAAGGACGAAATTCTGTTTCAGTATGGTAGAAAGATGCAATCTGTACAGCTCCATGATCTTGTTACCAGCACAAAAGGCAACAACAGTATAGATATTTCTAACAGCGTCCTCAAGGACTAAAGAGGCTTTCCTGTGCATCTCCTGAATTCCCTTTGAAAATCCAGCAAGCCACATTTTCTGCACTAATGGAAACTAAATAATGAGGCTAGAAATAGCAGATGCAGTCACATCAATCTATAAGACACATACCTATAGTGTAAGCAAAGAAAATGTTCTGATGGTGAGAAATATGTGTAAGTGGCACAATCAAGACTCGAAAAAAAAAATGTTGATGATAGAGGATTGAAGAAAATCAGTCAAAAATTTGTAAGCCACCACATTGCAATTTGCTTGACTTCGAGAATAGCATATATATGCAGCTGATTCCTAATATTTATTGCGGGATGCATGAATTAACTAATTCTTTCTTAAATTCAGATGTCTTTTCTTGTGCCTTGTAATTTGTATTGATACATAACACATTTCAGTTGAAAGGTCCATCAAAATGAATTGAAAACTGAAAACCCTTGCAACTTGCCCCCGTTATCATTTATGCAATATTCTCATAGTTCTAGAAAAATGTATGCCAGCCCTCAGGGCTATGGTGCAGCGGAAGGATGACTAGTCATCATAACAGGCATCCGTGGTTCGATCCCCAGCTACCGCATTTTGTAAGAATTTTTCTTTCAAATGGGGTGTGAACTCTGGGACGCTGGGCTTCTAAAACGCCCGCTGCGAGTGCTTCCCGATTTACCCTGGCGGCTAGTGGGAAACTTTCGTGGGGTCAGGCAGGTCGCCCGAAGTTCGACGTTACCCAACCTCGTTAATCATTTTTTTAAGAAAAATATATGACAGCAGATCGGTTAGCCCTTAGATTATATCAGCTTCCACCTCCTTAGCCAGAGTTTGACTTAGTTGTAGCCATTCCCTTTCCGGATCCTTCACCATAGGCTGGTTGAATGCGTTCTTTTGCACGTGAAGGCGGTCCTCCTAAGACATTTTGTGGTTTTTCTTCCCATTTGAAGAGCCAGGCATGGCCAATCCGCTTATATTCTGGCCCTGTCGTAGTAGGTTACCGCACGGGTGCCAATGCGGGCAGGGCAAATAGAAAGATTTTTAAAAAGCTGTTCATTAGTAAAACCAGGATGCCGCTGGAAATCCCCTTGAATCAAAATCTTCCTGAGATAGGCCAAGAGGCTTCAAAACATAGAACGGAGATTGGGCGAAAACCAAGTCATTTGGATATAGGTCTCAATTTCCTTAGTTGGAGTTTAAAGCTAGTAGGCTTGAGGTGAAAGAAGAGTTGAATGCCAGGGGCAGTGGATTGAACTGAAGGCAAGCCTTAGCTAAATCTGGGTACCAAGCCAAATGAATGCCGAAAGATATCTCGATCTGGATTATTTAGGGATCATTTCCCTCATGTAGGCAACCATTAAGGATTGGGTTTTGTAGATTGAACATTCAATTAAATCCTCATAGGCGAAATCAACAAATCTTGGGAATCATGTGAATAATGAAGAATTTTGTACATAGAACAACAAATACAAACTAGGTGTCATGCCAAATAAACACGAAAAAACATACACAGAAAAAACAATTACTGGAATCATGTTAAAGAAGAAATTAGTTATCATATTCATGAAAAATTCAAAATGTTCAATACAAATCAAATATATTGAATGTATTAGATCTGTTGGATCAATTAAATCAGAATTGATTAGTGAAAACTAAAATTAATTAAAGGTGAAACAAAATTACTATTCCAGAGCAATAGGAATCTAACTAATAACATCAATTATTAGATATTTAGATAATCAGAATCAAGCTAAATAAGCTTATTATGAATGATAATATCAAAAAAATAACATGACATATGACTATTATTAAATAAAATGCAAATGCTAATATATTAATAGTATTGATATTTTATCAAATTTTATCATTAATAATATTTTCTAGAAATAATATTATTCAAAACAATCAATTTAAAAATAATATCAACAATATTCATAATATATATGATACTAATGTGGTATTATTATCAAATCCATAACAGGTATTATATTTTTTATTAATAAGACAAATGATAACAATAATAATAAAAATTGTTAGCAATAGTAATAATGAAAGAATAATAATTGGACAAATAAATAATTTAGTTAGTATTAATGATAAACCATATTATTAAAATAAGATAATGTTATACAAATATTTTAATAATTATTATATTGAAAGCATGCATCAAATAAATTTATTATATGAAAAAAATAATTGGATTATTACTATCATATAAATATTTTTTACAATTAATATGATAATATTAATCAAATTATAATCATCCTATTTATACTATAACTGTATTACTAAACTGTATTTTTTATAGATATATGGTTCTTATTAGTTATTATTTATGTTAATATTCATGCCCAACCCAAGCAAACTCTCCTTTGACACTTCCTTTTCCTCCACTCTAGTTCACACCACACCACCTCCATCAGAAAGATTCTCTCTCATCTTCGTGTAGACCACCCCCACAATAGTAGTCTTCTCGTAGCTTCCCTCACAGAAGTTTCTCCTATCCACTTCTATCAACCCTGTCTCTCTATGTCCAAGAAAATTAAGTTAGAACAGTTCGGTTAATGAGATCTCAACTTGTTTCTTCCAAAATTACCTCAATTCTTGTCAAACCCAGCTAATTCCTCTGCTTGTTCTTCACAGATTTGACATATCTCATTTTGCTTCTGCTTGTCCCTGATGTCTCAGTTCAAATCAGATTGGCATTTTCAATTCTGATATGCCAACCATGCCAAAAATCATGTAACCCTGAGATTTTGCAGGTTAATGATCCGCCAAATTAGTGCAACAAAGATGGCAGCCATCAAGTTGCGGCTGGCTATATGGATTTTCTTTCCTCGAGTGAAAATTTGTCAAAGTTGGACACAAATCCGGGCTAGATTGAAAAAATGTAGCGCCTTGACAGCTAAATGGATAACTAGGTTAAAACCTGTAAATCCATGAAATGAGTGAATGGGTGATATAAGAGTAAGAGAAATGGAGGAAGGCAATATCAATAAGTTCCTACAAGTAGTAAGATACTAAGATACCAGATTCTCTGATAAAAGTTCCAACTTAGTGTTTCACTTAGCGATCAAATAGATAAAAAAAAGGCCCTCAGGTGACAAAATCATAGCCCGCTAGTTAAGAGACAACATCATGCAGCATGTAATCACACACAGAGCACACCTAAGAATACAAGCTTACACACAAATAACCTCCACAGTATCTGAATATTTGGCCTGTACATATGATCCAAACGCATATATGATATATGTTACATGTCATATATGTGTGGACAAGTGTAATTTCTATGTTATGTATGGCCGTGCCTAACGGCATATCGGTTGAAGTGGATTCTTCTTTTTTATCAATAAAAACCCCTTCCCAAACTGTACAAGCTCCTTCCAAAGCATACGGCTTTCTAGATGTATATGATGATATCTAGACAGATGGATCTTATATAAATCGTATGATGAAGTACCACATGAGTGGATATATAGGAATCCAAATCTGCTGAATCACTCATGTTATGATCTTCTACATCCTAGGTCTCCCTGTTCAGAAAATGAATTCCTATTTGAAGAGTGCATAACCGCATGGATAAGCTTACACTAACCCGTCAATTTTGGATCCAATTCAGGATTTTCCTTGGGAGGTATCGGGAAGGAATTGGAATGTAATAATATCGATTCATACAGAAGAAAAGGTTCTCTATTGATTCAAACGCTGTACCTATGCTATGGGGTAGGGATAGAGGAAGAGGAAAAAGTAAATTGAATTCATTGAGATTCAGAACGCAACAGAAGCAAGCCTCCACAGATTATATTCAAAATATAAATTGCATGCAAGATGAAAATTATGTCAACTTGTAAACACGAAGAAAGCAAATGATCAGATGAACTTTTTGATAATAAGTTTCATACCTGTGCAACAGCAGAAACAGTTAGAATGGGTAAAGTTGCCAGTGCAACAAGTGCCACACGCCAATCTAACAGCAAACCTATAAGAAATGCAACAGCAACAGCAGCAATGTCTTGTACTAATATAGAGAGGCGGTTGCTGAATGCAGCACGAACATAGGTTGCATCATTAGCCAATCGCATTGACAATGTATCTGCACTATTCTCTTCATCATCGAACCACTCAATTTCATTGTGCAAAATTGCTAGAAAAAGCTAAAAGTTAGGTGATAGAATGTGGATAGATGCAATGATGAAATTTCTTTTTTAAAAAAGAAATAATTACCAGAGAACATCATCCTCCTAACTCGTTCAGTCATTTTCTCTCCCATTATACCAAAGTAGAAGTGTTGCAAGAAGTTTGCAACCACTGTGACAATACCCATGCAGGCAATGAACAAGCACCACCTATTAACTTCATTGTGTACATCATGGACACCTATTCTATAATATGCTGCCACTATAAGTGCAATAGTATAAGCAAGGAGAGGATTGAATGATCCAAATATTGCAGCACCAATACTTCCTAGAAGAGCATAAAGCCATTCAGCAAAACTGAGTTCCACAAGCCGCCAGAACGATGGAGGGTTTTGTTGTTGAAACTCATTCACCTCTTTCCTTTTAACATGAACCATATCAAACGGATTAATTGGACGACTGAAAGTATTGGAATGAGACCGCTCATTTTTAGGATCAGATGTCAGAAGTGGGGAAATAGGAGATTCTGGGTCTGATGTTTTTGAAGATTGCCTGTTAATGGAATGAACATCTAGTTTGGGAAGCTCAGGCAACCTCAACTCCAAGCTGTCCTGTCTTTTGAAGGATGGAAAGTTTTCCAATGCCAACCCATTTTCCACGGTCAGTTCTGGAGGTGGGCTATGATTCTTTGATGACTCATGTGAGTTATAACTGGCATCTTGCTGCTTACATAAGTGAAGATCTTCTCCTCTCTGAAGAGAAGGTGACTTTGACAAAGTAGGAGATGATGGTTCTTGAAGTCTCTGAGTCCCTGATGAAGCCCTCTCAGTTTGAAGATTTGAATCTTTATAATTCCTGATGGATGTCCTAGAATATTTCAGAGATAATGATTAGTCCCTTGACAGTATTAGAGTTTGGAAGAAATCATTGGAATGTATAAATCTTGGAATAAATAGGCATAAAGTTGAGATGCATACAAGTAAAGGCGAATGCAATATGAACACAGATCATACAGTTAAAAAACAAGGAGAATGTCATCATTTTCATACTTACACTTTCCTAAAGAAAATCAGAAAGCATTTCAAATACAATATATTTATAAATTAACAAATTAAGCGATTTAGGAACCCCCCTTTTTTAGATCTGTGATAACTCAGGATTTATCAAATGAGGTGTGACAGTAGTGAATTACTGATCGCTCTTAAGATTCAAACTCTTGTAAATTTTTTTGTATTTTTCTAATTTTGAGATGTAAAATATTATATTTTAGATTTAATCTACACTTTAAATTTTGAAATTAAATTATTGAATTTTTAAAGAATAAATTCCTAAAAATTTAAAAATAAATATGAGACTCGACTCAATCAAATTTGAAATTTTTGGATTTGAGATTTTTTTCCGATAAAATCAAATTCTAATTTCGAAAATTTTTTATACCAAATTGAATTGGACTGAGTTTTTTTTTTAAAAAACTAATAATATGATTAGATCAGTGACCACCTATTGCAATCATCATGTATCATCAATAATATTTTAATGAAATGAACTAAAAATAGTGGAAGAAAAGTAAATGAATTATTTTCTTAACTTAATCAAATAAATTTTCATTTAATCAAAACGTCGTAGTTGTTCATTGACACTCAAACCAAAGTAGAAAAAAGACACAAAGGAGGTGTAGAAGCTTAACATTATCTCACCAAACCCTACGGCCTACCCTAATTTTCCCATTGCTTACTCACATAGTCGCTCTCTGTCCTCAATGTCAGAAAAGGTTAAAATCATGGGAAAAAATCATCAATGTTAGGTGTAATTTATTTCTATTTAAAAATTCATATTTTAAATTATTTTTTTAAAAACTTTAGATGACCATATAAGATAAATTGAACTAATATTTTTAGTTTTGGCGTCATTTGGAAGTCGGTTTTGGTTAGGTGGAGTCCATCGAGTATACATGATGGTGTAATCAAGTGGGTTGAAACAGGGCTCAATTTAAATTTATTTTGGCTTAGTTTAAAGTTGCACCTAGTTTATATATATATATATCACAAGTTAATATATAAAATAGTCCAATTTCAATCATAATTAATTAAGTTAGAAGATTAGAAGTTATTTAATTCTCCTCCTTTCCCTCCTTGTATTCCTCTCCCACTCCTTTGATTCCTCTCACCTATTGACTGCTAGCCACCCACCGTGAGTCTCTCTCTCTCCAAGGTACTCCTACCTTAGATGTTTCTAGTACCTTCATCCCTTTCCACTCCCTTCTCTCCTTTAGTCTCTCTTCTCTCCATCAGTATCTCTTCTCTCTATTTTCATCGTGCACTGCTATTCCAGAGCTAAAGTTGTTTCAGCCGCACACAACAACTTCGATGTCAAAGTTGTCTCATGTGCTGATTGGCGGGAGAATCGGAAAATTCCATCAATGCCAATTGGCACAGCTTGAAACTTTAATTCTCATATATTCTCCTCTTTGTCTCTTTAACAATAGATATTTAAACATTAACGACTTTAATTTTTTCCTCTTCTTTAAGTGTATTCTCATTTTAATCTTCCACAAAATTTGGACCACTTACTTAGATCCCTAGATAAGTATAGATGTGTTTCGCCTTTTGCCACTAGATATGTATAGATGCAACTCTTCAATTTTCTATCCAACGATATTACTCCAGTCAACTTCTTCCGATCATAAGTTTATAACAGAGATTAGCATTCTCATTCAAACTGTTATTAATATGAAATAAACTTAACGTTCATGAATTTTTTATATTGATAGTGACAAATAGGAAACAGAATATACTATGAGGTATATCAGATTCTAACTTCTACAAATGGTGAATGTGCAATTTGCCAATGTTGTGAAATAAATTTGTTATTTCAATTGTAAACTGAACTTACATTCACAGTAAGATACTACTGACACCCAAACATGTTAATGCAGAAATCCTAATAAGTTCACAATAATGCTAATGTGCATACGAAACATTGGAGTGCAAGATTCTCCATAAATATATATTTATGATCTCACTGTATGGTTATCGACATCACACAATAATTTCACTATGTTGTTTGTCACCCACTCTGAGGTGTCTTCTGCTTCATCAATGTCCCCACCACCCCTATTCAACCACTAAGTTGCCTTGATGATTTTAGCCTTGATCTGAAGGTGGCCAGATCTGCTGAAATCTGAGGGGGTTCTAACAAGGAAACCATCCATTTATTTCCTAAAAGAATGGGAATATTTTTTCGCATATTCAAAAGAGAAAGAGTTGCAGGAAAGATAAGAAAGGTAGTATTGGACAAAAAACTGCAAAAAAAAAACATAAAAAACCTGACCTAAACAAAAACATTATAGATTCCTAAAAAGGTGGCAGTAGTTACAATTCAGTATTTTCCTTCACCAACTAAATTATTTTCTTTCACCTCAATCTCAATTAATTGAAGAGTCTCTAGGTTTCAAAATTTATAGATCATTTTCCACTTTCATTCTTCTTTTGATATTTTTTTTATGATTCAAATGAAATTAGTTAGTGAATGGATCTTCTAAGTTATATCTTCTCTTCTTGGCGGATGTCAAAATTTGTCTCTATCAACATCTTCTGGCTCTCAGAGTAAAATAATTGGCAACTTAATCTCTTATTGATTGTAATTGTACTACTTCCAATATCCTAAATCTCCTTTTCCACTAGATGTGTCCTTGACATGCGAGGACATTAATTAGTCTCCTCTCCAACCTCTTCTCCTAATCTCTCAGGAAAATATCAAGAGATAGTCTTCTTTCCGATATTAACTCCTTGCCAGAAGAATAATACTGAACTTTATTCTCTTTGGCCCTTCACAATTTGGCACTTCATCTTTCAAAAACAAATAACCTACAACGTTTTCTAGTTGAGGGGTTCAAGAAGAGTATCTCAACACTTTCAAAAACCAATCGACTTGTTCATTAAGCATATAGCTCCATTGTTATTGACACTACTTTAACAAGTTGGACACTGATATCTATGCTCCTACTCGAGGGGGAGAGTAGATGAACTCTCACATCGATCATCAAGTCATTAGGAGCCATATTAGGATCCTATGTATGTCTATAACAGTTTTCTTTTACTCAATATAATACAATTTTCCTCTGCCTCTAAACTGTTACCTGTCAAGACACAAAAGAGCTCCTTTTCTTTTTCTCTTGCATCAATTCTCAGGTAAATATTTTTCTTTGTTCAATACCAATTCCAGTTCCAATCCATTTCTACTATTTCATGACATTGTGAAACTTATCTAACATGCATGCAAGTTAACCCAGGCAAAAGCATCGTATACTAAAAGCAATACTTAATTTATCAGATAACCACATCAAAACAATATTTAATCAAAACAATATTTAATTTTCCAAGTTGTCATGGATTCTTGGGTTGGCATTTCCATGAGTCAAATTGGGTCGTCACAATACAACCACAAATATGAACTCAATACTAGCCATATACGATGATAGCACAATCTAGAGCAGGGTTGATCACATCACAGACAAACAAAAAGATGTTATCTACTTGGTTTTAAATATACTTATTATCCATGCTGGAGATTAACTATAATCAACAAGTAAAACTTCCTGAAAGGTGACAAACCTAGTCAACAAACTAAATCAACTTATACTAACAAGAGAAACGGGTGTCTCTTAGTATACAGCGAAGATAGTCAGAAATACTTAGGTATATTTACTTCCACAAAGGAGAAGCCATATGATAGATTATAATTCGGTCTCAACTTTACCTTTTAGGAAGCTTTGCTGCCTCCTCGCATCTCAAGAGTTCAGCATACAGACCGTCAAGATTCAATAGCTCATCATGAGTACCCATTTCCACAAGTTGGCCTTCTTCCATTACTGCAATATAGTCAGCATTACGGATAAGACTAAGGCGTCTGGCTATTATTATACTGGACCTTCCCAACATGAGAATATCCAAAGCCTCCTGAACAGCACTTTCTGCCTCAAAATCAAGTCCACCTGTGACCTCATCTAGTAAAAGTATGGAAGGATTTGAAAGCACAGCACGAGCAATTGAAATCTTTATTTTTTGTTCTTCTGTCAATGTTAAACCTGCTCTGCCAACCTATATATTGCATAAACTACATAAGATCACATCACAGCTTAAATTGACAATATGTGCAAAATACCTGTGTTTCATATCCCATTGCAAGGGAACTAATGAATCCATGTGCATGAGCTGTTTTAGCAGCCTCCTCAATCTGATCAGATGTAGCAGATCTTCCATAAGCAATATTATCCCTGATGCTCAAACTTAACAAAGCAGGCTCCTGCGTAACTAATCCTATTTGGCTTCTCAACCACTCCAGCTTCAAATTTTTTATATTCTCCCCATCCAGAAGAACTTCACCTGCACCAAAGCATACAAACATCACTCAACTATGCCCATTAGACGATCTACCTCTAAAGTGAAAGAGGGAAGAAGGGTAAAAACAACCAACCAAGTGTTGGATCATAGAATCGTTCCATAAGAGGAATAATACTGCTTTTTCCAGACCCATTGCGACCAACAAGAGCCACAGCTTTTCGAGCAGGTATGGTCAGGAAGAAACCGCTTAATATGGGAATTTCTGGTCGAGAAAGATAACTGAAATACACATTCCTGAACTCAATATTTCCTTGCACTGACACTAGAATGTTTCCCTCCTGATTAATAGAAGAGTTTGAACGGCTAATCATCTCAAAAAGCCTATAAGCAGCAATTCTTCCTTGTTCAAATGAATAAAAGTTTGTAGCCGCTTGATTTAGTCCACTACATGTGGCAAAATGCAAACAAAAAAATTACAACAAAATTAGAAGAATGAAATATGTTTTAACATACAGGACACTTACAGTCCACTTAAGATTACAGCAAATAAAGCTGTCACGATCTCTCCACCATTAGCTTTTTGATGTGAAATAAGGAACCTCCCAACCCAGAGTTGTAAAGCACAAGAACATATAGCAAGTCCATATGTAAACCCAAGACCAAGGCCTTGCACGAGACTAATCAATATACCATATCTAAGCGTTGCCTGAAGTGAGGTTGCATAAGAATACTTTGCAAGGGTTTCATTTGTGAAGGCATATAATGTCCTAATGTATGAGATCGCCTGCAGAACAGAAAACAAACATAAGGAAAAGCCATGCCAGACTTTAGCTACTGAAGCACAGGGAAACAAAATACTGATTCTAATGCATTATCCTTCACATAGGAATATGGGATTGTATTGCTAAAGATAATTATCCACACAAAAAACAAAGAAATTAATACAGTTTTTATCTCCAAAGCACAAGAGGGAATCAAAGGATACTCAACATGCACAAAAAAGCATTATTGTTATATAGATCAAATGACAGAAGATGTAAAACCTATTTTCTTAACTGATAGAATTGTGAGTTTGGAAAACTAGAAGGGCTTTTTGTAAAAAAATTAAATTTAAATTCCTACCCCTTTTCTAGTCCTTTGTCTTACATAGTCTTCTCTTCATGCAATAGGCGTGGATGCCACTTGATCTCCTCGTGAGACTCAGCCAACACTTGACCACATCACCTCTGCCTAAGATTGGACATTCTCAACACATTTTTCTAAAACATTGTCCCCTAGGCGAGATCAGGTAGAAGCTGACAGCCTCGTCCGCTCAAGGTGTGTGACAACAGCAGCCTTTGCTGCTCTTCCAAACCACTCCAGCAACCCAGTCTTTGCTAGAAACAACCAGAGTGACCCAATCTCCCTCTTGCACCACAATAAACCCCTTGAGTGGGATCCTCCAGCCTTATTTCTCACTCTGGACACCTCTCAACCACCACCGCATCTTTGTGTAGCATCGACTTTCCACCCTAAAACGGTCTTCGAGCACCTTCCCTCTCAACCCGCCTGTGCACGCCACCAATTCCTACAACCAACGATCCTAACAGAGCCACCAGGTCTCAGCTCTAGTCAATTGCCTAGAGAAGGTTGTGAGCTCTCAATTGAAAATGCAAGCAGTAGTTGATTGCCACCTTCAAACCCCCGCGATCCTAACAGTCCACTGTCCTCTTTGATCTAGTCAAGCATATACTTGCCATAATTTTCTTGAACAGCAATTTCACTGTGGCAGGCATCACAGAGACCAGCTGCACGTGGAGATAGTGGGTTGTGGTCGTCGATATTGAATGTGTTTTGGTGCCCATAATCTCCAACTTTGAGATAGGATCCTCTTCTGTTTGAAGAGTGTTTCTGGTGAGTTCTGAGCGAAGGCCATGGCTGACATAGAAGATTGACCAAAGAGTGACTCCCTCATGTTATGTTGTAACCATGTGGTAATGTGTGTTGTGTTAACCTCCAGTTGTTTTGGGAGAACATGTCTTAGAGTTGTTTACGTATGGTGTTATGTTTCTATTTGTGAACCTTGTACTCATTGTGTGAACTAAAATTTTAATGGAGGGAGTTTTATTTCAAGAACTAAAGAGAGTGGTTTTAGGTGAGTCGTGTCACTTTTTTGGGACATGGATAGAGCGGGTCCTATTGTCATAGATTAGGACTTATACATGAGTTTATTGTGAAGTGAGTATGCATTGATTTCAATTTTTGTGACAACATTCATGCCCTTGCGATGTTGATGGAGCCTCTACTCCTAGATGTCGGACAAGTGATAGGTGTAGATATGTGAATTGATGCTGTACACCATTGAGTTGTCAGAGAACTCGAAACCTAACATATAATGTAGGTAGGGTGACATATATCTCTATGGCACACATGTTGCCTTTGGGTACATTGTATTCTTAGAGTGGAATCATGTAGAACATCTTGGAGAGGTAACCACGCTTGTTTACTCGATAAGTGGTTTGTGTTGTACTTGTGATGTTTTGGAAGTTGAAGAGCTGAGACTTATGCTAAGTCTCAAAGCATGAGTTTGCATACATGATACACCTGATGTTTGACTTGCCCTAGGTACAAAGTTAAAGTCCACAATGTGATTGTGGCATTGAGACTAACCTTAGTATAACAATAGGAGTCTTGGCTCATGTGGAGCATGAATGGTTTATAGGTGTAACCATAAGGGCATGTTTTTAGATAAAGTTTGTAACATAAGACCTAAATCAACAAAGTAGATAATTTGGTGCCAAAAATTGTTAAATCACGTGTTGGGTTTTGGATTGTGGAGTTTTCAATGGTGATTAGGATTTCCCTAAAGATAACCTAGTCAAGAAATCAAGGCGTATGTCAACCTAAACGATGGAAGTTTGTTAAAGACAAGCTCTGCTGGAAACCCTATCTTTGTGAAAACCACTTCTTTTACCTTTTTGGATCTTTGCATGTATTGGTTTTTTGTTACCTTGGTTCCTCATGCATGCACTTATATTGTACATTTATATCATGCTTAGAGTATTCATTTGTTCAAACATGCTTAGAGATTTCTTATACAAGGATGTTGCATATCCTACACATTTTCATTGTTGATATTAATCATGAATTACTAGTCAAACATCTGGAAAGACATGATGAGAAATATGTAGTAAAGAGATCAAATACAAGCTAAGAGCTATGGACATGGCAGTGTTCTTGTGATAAATGTAATAATGATAGAATGTTAGGTGAACCACTTGTAAGCCATTGCAACTCTAAGATTGGGTGTGTAACAGTCTGGTTTGATTAACCTAATTGAGTATCACATGACACCCCATGATGATTCTAGACCCGCAATAATTGAACGAACTGAAGGGTCGAAGCTTCTATAATGTCAACTTTATGTCATACAACCCCTAAGGATTGAGAGAGTTTTCAAGGATTTGTGGCTAACCTGACCATTATGATCGATATACATATTTCAGCCGACACTAAATTGTGACTGAGATTCCCTTTATTTTTAATAATAGAGATTGCAGTGTATGCATGGTATTTCCCTTGTGTTGCATTATTTGCTATTATTATTGAACTTTTGGAGGCTCTTTTACCAATGTTGTTTACTGGCAATCTTTGTATTGTACCCAATCCCTAGATTAGCATAAGATGAGTTTTTAAGCATACAATTGCTATCGCCTATCGGTGCTCTTAGACAATCACTATTACTAGAATTAAAGTTATGCAAAACAGTTTTGATTTCCTGTGCATTTTACCATCTTGCACTTTAAATTTGTGGGAACCACCTTGGCGTTAACTTTTATTTTGTACTTGCTATTCTCAAGATTTATATTGTGACATTACGTTATGTTTGTGTATTAATCATCTCTGTCTGTTATTGATGTTTGTGAGGACGTAGTTTGAGGCTTTGAGCATTGTCTGATGCCTCTGTAACATGATCCAATAGTCAGCATGTGGATATAACAATGAAATTGTATCTAGCCGAGAGGAGCACACTCAGAGCATGACAAAAGTCTATGATTTATTGATTTTACAAATACTTGGACCAACTGCTCCAGAATCTTATCTTTAAACAAACCATGGCCACTCTGACCAATCCTAACCAATTTTGATTCTTTACAGTGCAATCCTGTAATGCATTTTTGGATCCACCCAGCACAGTCAAATACTATTGGAGATCCTGGAGTCAACTTTAAATCCTAGCAACATGCTTGAGTGATACAAAGGCACTTTAAATAAGGTTGAAAGTAGGAAAATAATGACTACCAAACCAAGTTCGCAGGCATCAAAAGCTTAAAGGAAATACGAATTAACTACATTAAATGAAACCTGTTCTGCTATGCTTGCGGCTTCGGCGTATGCATCTTGAATATTTTCGGCGAGCCTATGAAGAAAAATATTAGATATCCCTCCAGCTGCAACAATAAAAGGACCACTTGCTAGGGTTAGAAGTGCTATCTGCCAACAGTTAACCAAACCAACAATGAGGCCACCAAAGAATGTTGCCATGTTATGAATATAGTTTCCAACCTGTAACAAAATGTAAAATTGCATCATTATCACAGAATAACCACATGATGTGAAATCTGTAAACAAAAGATTCAAGGTCTCTATTTTCTTCCGCATAAATCTGACATTATAAAAGAGAAATTGTCTGCCACATTTTGTTACAACCTTCTCACTTAAAGCAGATTGGATGAGCAGGACATCACTCAGTACTTGACTAACTATATCTCCATTGTTCCCATATGTATCAAAAAAACTCATGTCTTGGTTTAGTAAGACCTGAACATACTTTGACCTTATGACTGCTGTCTGCCTCTCTCCAGTTAGAATCCAGCAAGAGACCTCTACAATTAATCCAACCATTATATTGATGAAGAACTGAGAGCTGCTGAGAACTGACAAATTCAAATATTTTTGCTCTTACCTATCCAACCAGCAACCAGAACAGAAATAGCAATATAAACGATGTACAGGGCATGCTGCAAATGAGAACCAGATATTAGAGCCTAACATAATAGGTTTACTTTATACAATAGTTAAGAGTAAAGCAAAATAGGAACCAAACTATTCTTAAATCCTTTTAAGATATGCAACTAGAAACTCTCCATCAAGCAATATCCTTTTCTGATCAAGGGACGAGGATAACTAGAAGAAGAAAATTTTCATCGATAAGCAACAGGAGACATGAACAAAGGTCCATAGAGTAGAAGCAACCAGTTTTAACAAAAAAAATGGAGTGTTTCCATGAAGAAATTTAAGTATTTTAAACCTTACGAAAAAATCCTAAATAGCAAGGTCTCAAAAACTATAAGCAAAGCAGTATGCAGCCAAGACACCACATTACAGATGACAGATTTGTGGAAGCATATGCAGACCCATATACAGTCCATTTAAGAATAATAATAATAGTAAGAGAAAAAGGATAGCATTAGTTATAAACTATTTACATTAATGCGTTGGAGTAAGTGTTTAAATGGCTTCAAGTTTACATTCATCACATAATATATACAATTAATCAACTACGCATCAATATGAAAAGTTTACACTTATCACCAAACATATTGAATTAATCATCCAAATTCTTACACTTATATGACAAAAACATGCAACATAGAAATTTTACATGATCATCTAAAGTATCCGGATGCTAATTATGTTGGGTCAGTGGTTTACAGGAGGTTAACCATTGGATATTGCAACTTTCTTGGTGGTAACCTCATGACATGAAGGTGCAAGAAACTGGATATGGCAGCGTGGTCTAGTGAAGAGGAAGAATAATGGGCAATGACTCAAAGTGTATGTGAACTACTTTGGTTAAAGATCATTTTTGAAAATTTGAAGATCAAATGAGATCGTCTAATGAGACTTTATTGTGATAATAAGCCTGCGATTAGCATAGCTCGCAATCTAGTCTATGATCGAATGAAGCACATTAAAATTGACAAACACATTATTAAGGATAAGTTAGAGAGCATATTGAGTATCTACACATGGACAACTTGTAAATTTTAGGGTTAAGTTGCTCAGGGTTTCAAAGTATTGTATCCAAACTGGGATTGATAACCATTTATTCACCACTTTGAAGGGGAGTATGGGAAAATGCGATTTTGTAACCATGTATACCCCTAAAAGTTAGGATCTCATATATTGGATAAATTTTGAGTTAATACAATTTTCAATTTCCATCAGTTAGCCCTAGTTGAATGTATAAAAGTGAACATAAAGATAGCATCCTTGCATGGATAATTTCCATGGAATTAGAATTTATGTCAATAACTACCAACTATTCAATAATATAATGCATCAATTAAACATTCTATCAAAGGATACACTATTCATACTATATTTTATTACATGTTATAATCGACAAATTCAACTCGCATGGCCAAAGGGATAAGATGATAGGTATTGGCATTTGCAAGCATACAATATTCCACAAATAAAGTTTCCCAACTTGCAATTTCTCCAAGAGTTTTAGTTCATGGAAAATGTGTTTGAGAAGAAGAAGAAGAAGAAAAGTGCAGAAGTTTAATGCTTTTCAACCTTAATTAATACAAAGTGATGCATTGCCTGTTTCCAAAGCTCAAAATAACCTACGGAGCTACTAAAATCATAAGGTACTAGCAAATTATTTCAACCAGACCTAAATGAGCATACACAGTCGTTCACTGTTTATATGCAGGAAAATATCTTTTTTTTATCAATCTTATTACATGCAGTTCTATGTTAGAAGAGATGCAATCATAACCTATGCCTCTTTTGAACCCATTAGTTCTACGATGGTGACCAAGGGTCTCAGCAACTCATAAGCACTAAGAACAAGGTAGACACTGAAATTAACAATCGAATATGTAATGGGGAGCAAGAAATTCATTTGATGAGAAAAGGTTTTTAGATTGCCAAATAGAAACTACTAAAGAAAGGAAAGGACAAGTTTAAAGTGAAAGTCGTTCAACTAAAGAAAATTCACTATTTGATAATTAACCTAGTTTAAATGCTTAAAAATAAATATAAGTAAAGCCAAATATAGGAGGAAGCTCTGTTCAGATTGACTACAGTAATGTAAAGGTGTTTAAGGTAGCTTCACTCTGTGCCTTCTAACTAAGATTTGTAGCTTGAATTTTCCTTTAACCAAACATTAATTTTTCACTCCCCAAGGCTTCAAGCGTTAACTCGTTCAAATAGGTATACGATTCACTAGTTTGATAATCCTACCAAGTTAAATAGGCTCAAAAAGCCGAGAAAACTAAATTCCAGAACTAATTACTTTGGAGCCAAGGAAAATGCAAAAGAAAAGGGTTCATAAATAGTAGGCAAAATAAGAGGCACAAAAATCGAACTCACGTCCTTCATTTTCCTTAACACCACGTCACCGTCGTTGTGTAACCCGGATCCCCCGCTCTCGTAGCGCAACAGATCGATGCCCTGCCCGAAAAGATGCAAGTAGATCACCAGCGCGATCCCGTGCGCGGCAGCCGCTACAGCGCCGACTGCCATCAACGCCCAATCGACACGGTCCGCGTAGGCGAAGAGCCTCGAGAAGGGTACAGCGGCCGGGGGCGGCTCGATCTCCTCCATGTCCTCCTCGCCGCCCTCGTCCTCCGGGGCAACTGGGTCCGCCCCGCCGTCCGTGTACGGAGAGGGCGACTCGGGTGGCTCCGATACCTCAGAAACCGGCGTCAGGGGCTGGACGTGTGGCGGAGACCAGCCGAACAGCCCCCTGGAGCCCATCATCCTCGCCGCGACCTCTTCTTCCTGCTGCTCGTGGTGCTGGAGAAAACCCTAAACCCTAGCGACGCATCGGACCCCCAGAAGGATGCCGAATTCTAGGGTTTCGCCTCCGCCCTTTCTCTCTGGCTCTGTCTACGTCGGCCCCGTTTGATCGTCTACAGCTGCGGCGGGGTGGCTGACGAGGTCGTCGCTTGCAATCCCATTAGGAGGAAGGCCATAATAATAGTAAATAAACAGCAGTCAAATAACATCAATTATAAAATACTCCTATATTTTATTAAAATATTAAAAAAAACACTCTTATTGACATCATTAATAAGCGAGTGTGTAGTTATTTCGGACTTAGCGAAAAATAAAAATATTAAGAAATCTTTAATATTAATAAAAACGGTCCAATCATTTTCTAATTAATCAGTAAAAACTAAAATACTTAATTTATCAAAATAAAATAAAATAAAAATCATTATAATTATCTCCCCCGAATGCCCAAATGACTAAAAAGGGATAGATTTATTATAATAAAGTAGAGATTCACTCCCGAAAAATATATATCATAAAAAAAAATTCCTCTTTCCCTTGACCACTTGGCAAACATAATTCACCTTTTTAGTATAATAAAAGACATTAAAATTGCTCTAGAAAAGTGCAGTAGTTAAACTTTAACTGCTTCAAATGATAATCAAACATTTAAGATTTTGAATCCCAAGTATTCTACATTGTAGAGATTTGTCTCCAGTATGATGATAAATTTAAAAGTATTGGCCGCTTAAATAGATCTCCACGAGTATTTCACGATTCACCTAGATAAACAGTGAGAATTACCCGACGCAGTTCGACAAAGCACCTAGTGGATACCTCATGCACCGAGAGGACCCAGTAAGGACTACACCACCGTATTTGAACTACTAAGATGGCTAGACTCTTGGATCGTTGAATCGCTCGAACTTTCAAATTTATTCGATGACCAAACTAATAGGGAATGTCATTCATTTTAAGATTAGTCAGGACCGTTAATATCTAAATTATAAAAAAATTTAAAATCATCATAATTAATTAATAAATAAATAATAGCAAAACCCAAGTAATCTAGTTGGCAGATTATGTCTCAAAAGCTTCAATTAAGAACGTTTTCAAATATATCTCCAAAATACGTCATAATTTTTTCTTATATAATCACACCTCTCTCTCTCTCTCTCTCTCTCTCACTCTCACTCTCAGATTATTCGAGCTTGCACTAAGCCAACTATCGTTTCGTTAAGAGATTTTTAAGTTCATCAGTTTCTATTATCACGAGAGAAGATAAAAGAAACAAGTACTGACATATTAACCTTAGAAAATGAAGAAACAATATTTAAATTTTAAATGACTGAATTGAAGCTGTTTTGTCAAACATTATTTGAGACCTAATCAACTGCAAGTTATTTACTTGTCGATATATGTCAATAAAGTTTGTTTCTTGCAATGAATGTCTAATCAAACTTTATTAAAGAAAACAAGCAACATTTGCGTCAGCGTTTACGACTTAATTAATTACTAATCATCATGAAAACCACTCATCAGCAGACAGCCACCAATTTAGACTTCTGATACCACTTGTTTGCATTAAACAGGTCAATTAATGAAGCATAAACAAAAGGAAAAGATAATTTAAGATGAACAGTATTGTAGAAGAGATTCGTAATAGGAAAAATAGAAGAAAAAAATGACAAAAAAAAAGGTTTGCCTTATGCTGTTATGCACCATGCCCAGGAAGAATTTCATTACAATATCCATGGCCATAAGGGAAGTATGATATGAGCAGAAAACATTCATTGTTCATTATTTGTTCTGGTACAATCACGAGTATCAGGTCACTAGTTGCATGACTACATTGACTGCATTGCATTTCTAAGAACAGCTTCTCATTCATATTCTTATGACATTTCGAATTGTGTATACTTACCAGCTTCTATTTTCCAGTTCGAGAATATTATGAGAGGCACAAAACCATTTGACATGCCTGCGATTGTCACCAAACCCTATCTCACATGGCATAAACAGCGACTAACTTAGAAATCTATTAGTAGGGAAACTGGCTATTTCAAGAATTTTAGACGCTACAGCGATCATATATCAGTTATCAAAAGAATAGCATGGAATATGATGTAGACATCATTTTCTTAATCATGGATTAATTCTCAGGGCTCAGAATCCGCTTTTGGAAGTCAGTCACCATTAGGGGCAGTCCTTGCCGTAAGGTAATCTTGGGCTCCCAGTTCAGCAGCTCTTTTGCCTTTGATATGTCAGGTTTTCTCATATGAGGATCGTCAGCAGTATTAGGCCGGAATTCTATGGCTGCAGAAGAATCAACCACCTCTTTTACAACCTGCATGAGTGTTAGATCTCCATTTAATATAAACACGATTGGAGTTGTATAAATATCTTAGGTATTCGTCAACAGATCATATACCTCAGCTAGCTCAAGCATGGTGAACTCCCCAGGATTACCCAAGTTGAAAGGTCCAATGTGCTCACCTTCCATTAACACTGCTAATCCATCAACCTAGCAAAGTTAGGCATACAGATCATTAACCATACAAGTCGGGTTTTCCTGATAGCAAAAGATGATGTAATATCTAGAAAAAGGTTATTCTTAGATTTAAGAAAAGTATAGGAGCTTGGAGCAATGCAGAAGCGAGCTGGGAAAGATTTTACTTAAGATGCTTGGTTCATGAAAATACTATTCTCTATGAATTCCTACATGATAACTATTCCAAAGTGCAAGAGGTTTTCTGGAAGGACTGATGGCATTTAGGACTACAGTTCATTTCAATCCTTGAATCAATGTCCTTTTTTTCCTAGGTGAAAGAGGTCTTCTCGACGGACTGAAAGCATTTAGGACTATAGTTACTACCACTGAACACAAGTCTGTTGTGCCTACTGATATCTTGCACCAGACAAGTCAAATTTTACTTCGCCAAGTCATTATAGATGGAAACACAGGGAAGAATTCTAGATGGCAACAAGATAATGTTCTTCTGTTCCCCAAAGATAGTTAAATTTGCCACCAATTTGTTATCTCAAACGGGGTTAGACCATCATGTAGACCTTAATAAAAAGAGAGATGAACTCATGACTAATTCCTCTGATTTATCAGTCAACGAAGTTATGAAAATAACTGTATTTGTTTTTGAATGGACAATAAAATCCATCAAATTTCTTATGTTACACGTGTCTCAAAACTTCCACTATTCTTAAGGATCTAGACACAGCAATAACCACAATGGTTAATGAAATTTTTGCACACCTCATAAAATGACATGAGAATGTTAGGAACACCTTGCTGGTTGGAGAATGTTGAGCTGCATCTAGTTTATCAGACATGTGTGTGGAAGGAAATTATGCAAAAACAGCTTCAAATTACAGAAGACGAGAATTCCATATAAATGACCAAAATTTCACTTGATGAACAGAATAGACAAAGTAAATTGATGGAGAAAATTCAACTGGAGCAGAGTTATGATGATATAAAGGGATCATTGAAATATCACTTATTGGATATACTATATGTATTTTTTCATCATAGCTTTGCTAATACACCATTCTAGGCAGGACCGTATTTATTGGACAGAAGACACACTCAATCACCCAATGGGCAATCCAACAATCTGCCAACTAATAACAAGCACTGTGTAAGCAATATCAAAGGCTAAAAGAGGCTATTTACCTAACACACAAAGGGAACTTTGGTGTTGGACTTGTTTGACAAAAAATAACATTCTGATTCACCCAACTATCGATGTGTTTACATGTAGAATAATATAATTTTAGATGAAGAGGATGAAAAATGTATGAAGCAGAACTCACATTGTATACCAATCTGTTCTGAGTGTTGGATTAATTACAGATTCTACAATGGTCCAACCAAGTACTGATTTTTGGTGCCAAAATGAGGTTTTAAATGATCTTTATGATGCATCTTGTGTTATGCTGCCTATGAAAGGATGCATTCAATAGCAAGTTCCAGGAAATGAGACTAGAAAAGTATTTTCAAGGCAAAGAAGTTATCAAGAAAATTACATCCAAGTGACTTAAGAAACTCAATGAGATGAACTACAATGCAATAATTTTTTCAAATCAACCTGGTATACATGTAAAACACAGGATGAACAAACATGCTCTGGTTCCTTAATGAAAATCTCCTCTGAAGACATTATGAGTCATCCTAGGTTTTTGAGACAGTGTTAACTGCGGTTTCCAGAAACAGAATTTGTGAATGAAAAATAAATAAATAAATGAGGCACATTACTAGAGAAAACTATTTGTTTGATGAACGAAAAGGTTAAATCATGCAAAATGAAGTAGATAACTTAGGCAATTGCCCATTAAATATGAGAGTGAATTAATTGAAGTCAATGTCAGATATAAAGGTAGAACATAGTACAGTACCAAATCTGAAACATATTGAAAACTCCGAGTTTGCTTTCCATCACCATAGACAGTCATAGGTTCCTTTCGAAGTGCCTATAAAATATAAATATTGAATTCACTACACCATGAAAATAATTTGTCCTCAAAACAACTGATTTTGCCTACTTAACAACTAAAAAAAGGAAAGATATATTATATTAAGGTAATTGTGTCTGCATTTTGTTCTCTAAAAGAAAAATGGAATATAATTGCAGGCAAAGATACCTGAGCAACAAAGTTGCTGACCACCCTGCCATCATCAAGGCACATCCGAGGCCCATACGTATTGAATATCCGTGCAATACGAACCTGCACATGCACAATCAGGATTGATTTATTTTCGACTTCCCCAATTTACGAAATGGTATAACCATTCTGCTGTGAAAGTGCTAAAAATAATGCAACTGATGAGAGGTTTGCTTACAAGGGCAAATATAACTTTTTATGTCATTATTCCACGTATTTTATCCTAAATATAACTATTATATGAATGACAGGATGATAGATCAAACAGAAGGTACAATATCCTTAAGTCATAATAATTAACCGTCATAATAGAAAATTGTAAGAACAGAATAGACGAATCTACATGTTTGATAAGGTTAACACATTGCCGTATCTCAAAAGGGCAACATAAAATAATCAAATTTTAGTGAAGTTCACTGCATGGGGCCAATAACAAAGAGTCTAATATATCTGTTGGTTAGAAAGTATCCTGATATGCTAGAAACAATGTATAAAGACATGAACATGTTCATTAAAAAAAGTTAAGGAAAAAAAGATGCCAGCAAAGAAAACTTTCAGTTGGATTAAATGTATTAAAAAATGCAAAAGATAAGAGAGACCAACCATTGGAATAACCAAACCTAAGGTTAAATATTTATGATAAAGAAAACATCCAGAATAGTCTATTACTAAGCATTCTAAGTTCATCTCATTATCCGAAATAGATAAGGGGTAATAAGAAATTTATCCTCCATCAGATAGATTGACATAAGAAACCAGACAATTCAACAGTCAAATTAATACCATAGAAAGCACAGTGCTTGAGATATGTTTCAGAGATAAGTGGGGCATAGGAGAAAAAATGTGTAGATGAGAGATTGAAAATTTCCCATACTATAAGCATAGTAAGAAGTTTGTCTGTATTGGTATATTCACCAAGAAAAATATTAAGATCTTTGCAAAGATTGGATATATTCTCGAATAGTATAATGTGAAATTAGATAAAGATGAATTCCTTTTTAAAAGTTATAGCTCTAGTGATGTTTTTACATGAAGAAATACCTGTGTCAATAGGAAATTTAAATTCATTGTAATTGCTATAACAATTAAAGATTCAAAATGATTACAACCATTTGGATATCAAAGTCTTCAACGAAGACAACATTAACGGCTGATGCAATATTGTTATGTAAAACGTGCAAACATGACAACCAAAATTGCAACACTATTGGGTATTAATGGTTTTTGTTAAAGGGCAGCCTGCTATACGAATCTCCCGTCAATGCGGGTCTTGAGGAAAAGTCGGACCATATTGGGTCTATTTACGGAGTCTTATCCTACATTGCAAGAAGTTGTTTCCGTGACTCGAACCGGTGACCACAAGGTCATACTACAACAACTTTACCATTGCGCCAAGACTCCCTTTTAAATTTGCGTAGTAATGTAGTAATATAGCCTTAAATGGGCTTAAATGTTGCATCAAATTTGTGTAACCTACAACCAATCTAAATAGATGGGACTCATCATTTACTTATTTTTAGTTGTAGTGCATGTTCTGCAGCTAACATCCATAATTGAAATTTTAATTGCGTATAGTCACCTCAAGTCCAGCACCACGATGGTAATCCATGGTCAAAGTTTCTGCCGTCCTCTTTCCTTCATCATAACAACTCCTAACACCTAAGGAGGAGCAAAAGTTTATGTTAAATCACTTATGCCAAATACGCATGGCAAAAAAAAAAAAAAAAAACTGCCATCCATACAAATCAGAATGTGTAATAACAAGATATGCAAAAATATAACGCAAACAACCTTGAGTAGAAGTTGCCCTACCTATAGGATTGACATGACCCCAGTATGTCTCTTTTTGAGGGTGCTCAAGTGGGTCGCCATATACCTCACTAGTACTTGTCAGCAAAAAACGAGCTCCAATTCTCTTTGCTAAACCCAACATGTTTAATGTCCCCATCACATTTGTCTTGTACTCTACACCGTTAGGGGATTACAACAGTTTTATCTAAAAAACCACCTTTGCTACTACCATAGAGCATAGGGACATTTGTCGATTTCTTTGGAGCGAGGGAGAATTATAATTTGAAACAAACATTGTATGTAAGCAACTAGTTACCATAATCAATTGTAATTCGATCTACGAGCATTATTTCATCAAAATTTAACCTAAATCATTTGAGGAATAAAGTTTTCCCCAGATCCATCAGAGTTAGTGCGGATCAATCAACTGGGGATAGACTTTATGGAATTTGAACAGATCTTGCAGAATGAAATAGCCACAAGTAATCAATAGGATATGATGGTCTTGATAGGGTTATATTTGTAATGCACAGGCGACGCCGGGCATGCGAGATGGTAGATCTCGTCGACCTCCAGCAAGATCGGCTCGACAACGTCATGGCGGATCAGCTCAAACCTCGGGTTCCCGAAGTGATGCGCCACGTTTTCCTTCCTCCCGGTGAAGAAATTATCGATCACGATGACGCTATCCCCCCTGGCCAAAATCTTGTCCACCAGATGGCTTCCGACGAATCCGGCACCTCCAGTGACTACGATCCGCTTCGACGGTTTCTTCAACCCCACCGGCACTCTCCTCCCACCGCCACTGACGGCAACGACGCCGCTGCTGCCACTGTCGTAGGAGGGTGTGCGCTGAAAATTATCAAAGATGCGATGGTAGAGGTGATCGTTGGGGTGGGAGTGGGAGAGCGAGGAGTTGTAATAGGGGTGGAGGAGGAAAAAACTGGAGGCAATGATAGCGCCGGCGAGGACAAAGAGAAGGCGCTGCTCGCGGAGGAGGTAACCTATGGCAGCCCGGAGGAAGGAAGGCGAGGAGGCGGCGGAGCGTGCCGGCGGTTTGCCGGGCTTGACGGCGTAGGTCGGGATCTGGGCATTCTGGTTAAGGCTGGGTTGTTTGTGAAGCTGCTTCATTGTAGGATCTGACGGCCGGAGACCCACTCCGGGAGAGAATCAACGGCGGAGAATATACCTGCCACGGTGAGGGAAGAGATCCCACGGAACTATGAAGCCAAGCCGAGGGATGGCAGTCAAATAGAATGGCCAGGTACCGAACAGCACCTGTTCCTCACGTGAGCATCATCATTTTAAAACAAAACAAATAAAAAAGTTGTCCGATCATCAACTTTAACATATTTTTTTAAAAAAATAATATCTTGTCCGATTGCTTGTACGTAATCGTGAGTAACACGACAACGTGACACCGTTAGCTAAAAAAAAAATTTCATAATAGTAATTATAAAAAAAAAAATTTTGAGATTTGATTATTATGAAAGACGTATCAAAAATTATCTTTTATTCTTATATCTTTTTCATCAACAACTCCACTTTTTAATTAGTTTTTCGAGACATCTGAACTATTTTTTTAAAATTTTTATTTTAAAATAAGAGAATATGATTTAGATACTCCAAGATATTTAGGATTTTTTTGATATTTCAGATATTTATAGATTAGGATTTGTTTATTTAATATTTATTTAGCTATTTAAGGGTTTATCCTATGTCATTGAATAAAAAAATCGATAAAATCTAAAGAATGATAATTTTCTTATTATTTTTTTATTTTTCTTCTTGTATTACCAACAAATCCTCCTTCCTTTCCGACCGCAACATAATGGTTATCTAGTTCGATGTCTACATGGATATCTGTTTATCAAATTAATTAAAAATTATATTTTCTAGCTAAAGTAATTAGTCATATATAAGTGATCCAAAAAATTTTTATATATAGCTCTGATATATTGGGCGCTAAATTTGGATAGTTAAAAAGTTTCAAGTAACTGGATAGATCGAGGCACCCGGGCTATTGCAAGGGGCGGAGGCAAGTATGGGGTTATTCGGGTGAGAATGAAATTTACATAGAAGGAAAGAAGAAAAATAAAGAAAAAATGAAGATTAGTCAGGATCGACATCGGTGAAAAGATGAGGCTAGCTCGATGACAGCGTCAAAAGAGGAGGCTAATCCAAAATAACAATGTCAAGATGCTCAAGGATCATAACCTGAATATATTACCCAAGCTGACAGCGCCAGAGGGGTGCTCAAGTTGAACGTCCAAGTTGAGTGTATATATATATTTTGTACAAGAACCATTTTCAATTTGCCATCCATAGCTGGTTTGTAATTTTTTTTAGCTCTTCGTTTTCTCCTGCACGACTAAATACGTACGGTAGGATTATTAGTCTAATAATATGAATTAGATGTGTATTTAATTTAGGCATGCTTCTTGCCTTGCAATTCGATCCATCTGAATTGATCCCTTGACCAACTAAGTGGGCTACATTGGGCTTGGTGGACGTCAAATTCGGCCTCGAAACCCAATTTAAGTGGGTTCCACTAACCCTAATTGGAGGGCCGATTATTATCAGAAGTCTAGCCCATTCAGCTTTTAAACCTAAATTGAAACAAAAAAAAAAAAAGGAAATTTGTCATTTGGAAATTTTAAAAATATTTTTATAATAATAAATAATAATTGGAAAACGAATACCTCATCGCGACCGCATAGCGCAGTGGATTAGCGCGTCTGACTTCGGATCAGAAGGTCGTGGGTTCGACTCCCACTGTGGTCGGTTCTTCTTTTTCGTTTTATTTATTTAATTCACCAAATAGACATTTGTGCAAGCCCAACACATAGCCCAATGACTTATCGATAGATGAGCTAGGCCCAGTTTAACATCCCTATGGGGTAGGGGACACGTGTTGTCCTAGCGATTTGGATCAGATCCCTACATCACAAATCCACTTGTTCTGCATCGTTATAATTTTTCTTTCAATTTGAATTTTTTAAATGCAAAAAATTGAGTGTTTCAATTACATAGCTCCCGTAAAATTCTACTTTGAGATTTCTTTTATTATATATAAATGCACCTTTTTATTATTTTTTTCTCGGACACAATCTAATTTGTGTTTATATTTTCGCTACAATTTTATTATTATAACTCAGATATTCAACTCTTAAAATAAAATTTTATTATAATAACTCAAATATCCAACTCTTAAAATAGAATAAGTCTGGGAAATGATGCATTTGATCTCACAAAATATTTTTATCAATTATTCAGATAAATTCAAAAAGTGCTCGTGTTATTCGACACAAGTAGTCAATCTTTGCAGGTTATTCCTGGTATATGAGAGTCATGTGCCCATCTGAATACTCATAATCCGTGACACGACCATTCCAAAGAGTCTGTATTATCCATGGGTAATTATACTTCACGTTGTGTTTCATATTTTTTCATCCAACATAGAATAAATATATTTCAGTACACCATATCTCAGAAAATCTTCACTACACATGTGACAAAAAGGTAGATATTAGTTCATCCTATCCTAAGTATTTTTCTTAATCGATTCTACAGAGAGAATAAATCAAGGTGATAGTATAAAAGATTTTATTTTCTTAAAATTTATTCTAAAAATTATTCTTAAAAAATTGATCTCTACATATCTCGGCCTTACTTACGGATAACCCGACCTGCATAGCCAGCCAGCCTGGCGCCATGAAGGCCCAGCAGAAGGGTCGACGAGGACCTCACTAGGGGAATCCTAGAGCCAAGAAATCCCTAAGGTGCTCGCCGACCGACCTTAGGCAGAGTCAGTCAAGTCGATCCCGAGCGTCTCCTAACTCAGTCACCTAAGCCCACACCCCGATCCGAACCTGGGTCGGACAATTCAGTCAGACGCGTAGTGCCCCACGCTCCAACAGCATCTCATGGATACGACAACCCACAGAACCACGACAGAACTAGACAAAGGTAGCCCAATAGACCCCCGACTCAGGGCGTACCCCGCGCCCCAACTCTCCCAGTCGGACGCGTGGCGACCCACGCTCTCTGGTCATTACCCGACCCAGTCCTGGACACTTGGACTCGTCGGTCGGTGCTCGAGCTACGAACTAGATCGTCTCTACGCTGACTTATGTCATTACATCCGGGGTACGATCTTGACGTCGGGGTACTACACACCTTGCCCATTTATGACACCCCTTATGGTTGTCCCGCCAATTTAGACCTTCGTACTACTTCAACACCCCCGCACCATGCCGCGGTACTTTCAGGTGCTCTCATACGAGCTGACAGGTGTCACACCCCTGTCTCGTCAACACGGACAGGGGGTTGTCAGCTCCCCCGGCTATATAAGTTCTCCACTCCTTATTCCACAGGTATGTGCGCGAGCTCTCCCTTCCACTATATTTCCATTTGCTCTAATATATCATGCGGATACTGACTTGACCGTCGGAGTGGCTGACCGGGGAAACTCTGTTAGATCGTGTTTGTCTTGCTATAGGAGGGGGTGAATAGCTTCGTTCGATTCTTCTACCTATCATGTTAGCGTATGCAAGCGGAATAACAAATAACAATAAAACAAACAATGCTAACGCAAACCTATTTACATGGTTCGGAGATGAAGCTCCTACTCCACGACAGTCCGTAAGGTGGACGATCCCTCGATCCTTCGGCGGATCACTGCCCGGATGCCCTCCAGCTAGCTCGTGTAGCTCCTTGTGGGTGGAGAAACCTCGCCACTGACTCGGACACACTTCTGAGCACCAAAGACTACTAACAAGTCCTAACCAAGCTTGTTTCGTCAAAGGTTCTCAGCCAAACCCGAGCCCTTTTAAATAGGTCTCAAGGCTGAAAACCCCGCTACCAGTCGACTGCCCCCACTCAAACTCGACCGTTGGAAACCCAACGTTCGAATTTCTAGTCTTACTAATCGACTGCCTCATTAGCAGTCGACTGATCTTACTATGGGGTTTACCAGTCGACTGCCCAGATGCCAGTCGACTGCCCTACCTAGGTTTCCTTCCCGAGTACAATTTTCTCAGCACTCGACCCCTAGAACTTCCCTGAGTATATTCCCTCAGCACTCGTATCCTCACGACTCAGCTGACTCCTCACCAGCAGCCTCGACTGTTGCCTTCGCGCCCTCTTCATCTTTGGCTCCCGTCCCTCGGATGCGCACACAAGCCTCCAGCTTGCCTCCATGTCATCCTTCACGTATGTCTCGAAGTCCGCGCCCCTCGGCTCATCGTCCCTGCTATCCATGGTCCCTCGGGTGCACACAAGCCCATGGCTTGCCTCCATGCCACCCTTCACCGTGCCCGAAGCCGTCCAGCTAAGTCAATATGTGTAACCTGCAAACCTGTACACTCACATACATATATCAAATACACAAGGGTAAACCTAACTTAAACCCTTTGCCCAAACATCAAAACACATGATCACTCCGGACCATAGATTGACCCAACAAACTCCTCGGCAGGTTTGCTGACGGTCACTATTTTATAGGCAGTTGCCAGATCGGAGCCAGGTCGGTGTCACCCCAGCCGCTCGTATCGCTCGGGGCACCATCTCGCCCTTGGGACTTCCACCTCACCTCGCGACAGGATCAAATTTGGCGCTAGAAGGAGGGCAATCAGCCTAATCGGAGGCATATGACGGAAGCACCCAACCGGGTCGCGATGTTTGTTACGCTCGAGGAGTACGAGCTCCTCTCAGCCGCCCGAGCTCAATTGGGGAACCCCACTGAGGTTGTCACGCGCTGATGGCCCAGCGACTCGACCCTAGGAGCCCGCGGCACTTAATCCCTCGATAGGTAGGGGAAAAGCCACTCCGCCAGGAGGAGGCTCGACCCCCTCCCGCCCACCTGCGCACCATAGTCGGGCCGACGCACTTGCCAAACGCGTCCAACCAAACGCACTTGCCACGCCGTGATAAGGGAAAGGCCCCAGTCGGCACGTCGCCGGCCGCTCGGGCACACAACCCTTTTGCTTCATGGATCTTGGAGGACCTAGTTCCCAGGCATCTCAGATTCTTCACCATGCCTGAGTACGCTGGAGCCACCGACCCCGAAGAGCACCTCATGAAGTTTGAGAGTGTTACCCTGTTACACCAGTATCCTAAGGGCGTGAAGTGTCGAACATTCTTGACAACGCTCTCTGGATCCGCTCAACGATGGTTCAGCCAGATACCCAACGGGTCGATCTCCAGCTTCGAGGAGCTTAGAGGGGCATTCCTCCAGGACTTCGCTAGCAGCCGAAGGCATCACAAGACAAGCATCAACATGTTTGCCTTGAGGCAGGGCACGAAGGAACCGCTCCGGGCCTACATTAGGAGATTCAATGGGGTGGCCCTGGACGTGCTAATGGTCACCCCAGAAGTTTTGATTAGCGCTTTCTCCCAAGGACTGCAAGAGGGAGATTTCTTTTGTTTGCTCATCTGGAAGCCCCCCAAAGACTTTGATAGCCTATTAGAAAAGGCTGTCAAATACATCAATGTGGAAGAAGCATAGGCCGCTCAGAAGAAGGAGTCGGCTAGCGCACCACTCCCGACTCCCATGCAGTCTAACCGACCGCCGGGCGGGCCCATTCGCAACCCACGAGGGTCTGCGGACCGAATCGGAGCAGAGCATCGGCAAGTGCAGCAAGTGGCTCAGGGGTGCCTGCCGACCCGCTGGAGGCCCTACTGCACATTCCATCATAGCCGCACCCACGACACGGAAGAGTGTCGTCAGTTTGGACAAGGTCAAGCTCCCCCGACAGCTACACCCGAACGAAGAACGCAAGCCTCCCCCGGGCAGGACTCGGGTTGAGACGGTCGAAACCTCCCCTTGGCCGACGAAAGACTCGAACGGGAGCCTCCACTCGTTCGCGGCTTGTTCCAGGAACATGTCGAGATAGAGGAGCAGCAGGCCTACCGGCAAAACGCATTCAGGGAGGGGTGCTCGTGATTTCCGGTGGGCTAGCCTAAAGAAGCTCCCGCCAAGCAAGCTGTTAGAAAAAGTTGTACTATGTAAACTCATGGGAATAGTGGAAGATCCGCCTTCTCGCATAAATAGCCAAGTGTCCCAGACTTTCGCTCCCGTGAGTTATAAGTGGGGCTGCTCCCATGACCCTCGGATCATCTCTTAGTCGGACGCATGCCGAGCCACGCTCCCTGAGATGTCCCCGACCGAGAAGCCAGACTCTCGCTCCCGCGTGTTATAAGTGGGCCTGCTCCCACGACCCTCGGATCGCCTCTCAGCCGGACGCGTGGTGACCCACGCTCCCTGAGATGTCCCCGACCGAGAAGCCAGAGACTCGCTCCCGCGAGTTATAAGTGGGCCTGCACCCATGACCCTCTGATCGACTCTCATCTGGACGCATGGCGACCCATGCTCCTTGAGATGTCCCCGACCGAGAAGCCAGACTCTCGCTCTCGCGAGTTATAAGTGGGTCTGCTCCCACGATCCTCGGCTCGGCTCTCAGCTGAACGCATGGCGGCCCACGCTCCCTGAGATGTCCTCGACCGAGAAGCTAGACTCTCTCTCACGCGAGTTATAAGAGGGTCTGCTCCCACGACCCTCGGCTCGGCTCTCAGCCGGACGCATGGCGGCCCACGCTCCCTGAGATGTCCCCAACCAAGAAGCCAGACTCTCGCTCTCGCGAGTTATAAGTGGGCATGCTCCCATGACCCTCGGATCGGCTCTCAGTCGGACGCGTGGCGACCTACGCCCCTTGAGATGTCCCCGACCGAGAAGCCAGACTCTCACTCTCGCGAGTTATAAGTGGGCCTGCTCCCACGACCCTCGGCTCGGCTCTCAGCCGGACGCGTGGCGATCCACGCTCCCTGAGATGTCCCCGACTGAGAATCCAGACTCTAGTTCTCACAAGCTATATCTCGGGATCTGCTCCCGTCCACCCTTCATATCGGCTCTCAGTCGGACGCGTTGCGACCCCCGCTCCCTGAGTAAGGCCCGATCGAGTGCACTATTTCTCAGTTGTATGAGATCTATGGGCGGGTAAGTCTTAAGGACTTCCTTACCTTGACTCCTAAACTGGGTGTGTTGGTTACCCTCGCTCCCCTAATTCAAATTCACTCAACGATGACGCTCCAAACTGCCCGAGCCAACTGCTTCACTCAATCGACTCAGATCTGGGCTTCATCTGCACTGTCGACCTTGCTCGAGCGTCTAGCACTTGGAAGCCATTGGGCTCAAATGTTTAACTTTGTCGCTTGCAAAGGCCGAGTTGCTTAAGCGTGCTCCTTCCCGAGTGGCGGACATGTAGAAACCCTCGTGCGTGGGTATTTCAAGTGTTCGCTCGTCAAAATGGGGCAGGCAAGCAACCCCTCACTCGGGTCGCTTGCACCCGGACCCCCAACACTCAAGCACCAAGCATACACGTGCAGAAATGCAAAAGGAAAGACTGGCATTCATAGTAGTGTTGTTACAAAAGTGAGGCTCGACCTCTACCCAAACAGAGAAAACAAAAAAGGGATAGCGCAAGTCTAAGGCCTACGGGTGTGTTGCTGAGGCGCGGCAAGACCCCGTACCGCCTCCAGCTCCTTCTAATCTATCTCTAGTTTCGACTCCAGGATAGTGCACTGCTTCTTGATCCGGGCAAGGTCTCTCGAGCAAGCAGTCAACTCCTCCTCCTTGCCCGTCAAATTGGCGCGTAATGCAGCAGCTGACTGGCTCATCTCCAGGAGCTCCGCCTTAACCTTGGCCAGCTCGGCCTGAGCCTGGTGCTCAAGATCCCGGGCTTGGCACTCGGTGTATTCCAGGCGGGTGATTTGGCGCCATGCTTGGACGATTGTCGCGTTTGCCGTAGACAGTTCTGCCAGGTGCTCCTCAAGACGCGCCTCCGTGTAGGCAACACACTCTTGTAGGGCTAAATTCTCAGCCCGTAGGCTGTTCAGGGCCTGCTCGCTAGACTGCAGCTGCGCATGACGAAGCTGGGCCTCCAGCCTCTCCTCTCGGGGCTCGGCTTGATTCAGGGCCCGAGCTTGAATTATAAAACAAACGGTCATGTCGTAGATCGAGCCGAAGAGCTACAGCAAGAAAACAAATTGTAAGCCAGACGAGAAAAGGGAACAGAAGAAACGCGAGTCGGCGACAGGACATACCTGACTGGCCTCCACTTCAATCGCGTTACCCTTGGCAATCAGGTCTTGATAGTCAGATCCCCGGAGGCCGTGGTACAGATGGTCGCTTAATGGACCATACACGTGGACTACCTGGGCCGACTCGTGCGGTCCGGTCACAAGAGTCTCGTATAATGTATTGGCGTCAGCTCGAGACGGTTGGACCAAATGCACATGACGGGGGCTTGCAGCTCCCTCAAGAAGAGAGGGGGGAGGTCCCTCGACCCGTACGCCCAAAGAACCGGCCTGGGTCAAAGGGGGCACCGACAGAGTGGCCCCCTGAACAGAGGATGCGGGAGTAGTAGGCACAGACACGGGCGGAACAGGAGTTGCCGGCAAAGAGCTCGTCGTAAGAGGCGTAACTCGGGCCCTCTTCCCAGACGGAGAGGTGGTGGTGGTCCCAAACGGGGGCGAACGGTTGGCCGGTCGACCCTTGGAACGCCTGGTCTCCGGCGGACAGGCGTCCTCATCTAGGACCTCCTGATCGGGATCCGGCACCGCCCCCTCCGATGCCTTCTCCTTTCTCGATGAAGGCACATCGGGGTGAGCTACCGCCAAAGAAGCAGACGCCGAGATAGCTGAAGATTCGCCGGCTTGAGCAGCTATTGCGGCGTCGTCCAGAAGAAATCCTGCCTTCAAGGCCGCTCCCAACATCTTGTCTCAAAGGAGACGTGGGGTCGCCGGAGAAGTTGACCGAAAAACGAAGGGCGCCAGAGCTCTCGACAGCGGCAATGAAGGGGCACCGGAAGAAAGAAGGCGATAAAGATAGCCGCAGCCGACACCATATATAAGGGGGTCACGGCCAATCCTAGCCATTCGCGAAGAGCCGTGGGAAAAAGGCGGGATTGAATCGAGGCCCTCCGATTAGACCCACGGGGGATCTCGAAGCTCGATGAGACGCGCACATTCCCGGCGGCAAATGTTTCACCGCCCGAGGTGCTGGCAACCGACAATTGACACTTCAGTGTCCAGGAAACCGCTCGGCAGGGGACACGTGTCCCCGCCAATTAATGCAGCCATCATGAGGAAGGATATAAAGCGGTTCGTATCGCAAACAGGACAGATGGGACAGGTGAAAGGACATTTGACCTACCAGCCAGGTTGCAGGGGCGGCCCGACTCTGACCCCTAGTGAATTATAAGTGGGCATGCTCCCACGAACCTCGGATCGACTCTCAGCCAGACGCGTGGTGACCCACGCTCCCTGAGACGTCCCCGACCGAGAAGCCAAACTCTCGCTCCCGCGAGGTATAAGTGGGCCTGCTCACACAACCCTTGGATCGGCTCTCAGTCAGACGCGTGGCGGCCCACGCTCCCTGAGGAGTCCCCAACCAAGAAGCCAGACTCTCGCTCTCGCGAGTTATAAGTAGGCATGCTCCCACGACCCTCGGATCGGCTCTCAGTCGGATGCATGGCGGCCCACGCTCCCTGAGATATCCCCGATCGAAGAGCCAGGCTCTAGCTCCCGCAAGTTATGAGTGGGCATGCTCCCACGAACCCCGCGACTCCGCTCCCAGTCAAACGCATGGCGACCCACACCCCCAAGATCTGGTCGATCGAGCAGACCTACCCACGTCTTAACGCGAGGTAAGGACCCGAGTGGCCGACACTTGGGAATTATCGCACTCTCACCCAAGTGGGCGGCACTTAGGAACCATTGCGCTCCAATGCCTCCAACAAGCGCTCAAGAAGCCGAACAGGCTGATCATCCGCGCACTCGACTCACTTTCATTAACAATCGCCCAAGTTGGTAATGCTTGATCGAAACCGAGAAAGATGCATGAAAAGAAATAAAGATGATCCAATACAAAACTGAGGCAAGCCCCTACAAGACGACAGACAGGAAATGAAGAAAGAACAAAATCCCGACCCTCATTTGAAGGGCCGGTAGACCACCTCCGGCAAGTCCCCGGACATGTCCGACATCGTGACTGAGGAATCAGGCAGGTCACGGGCAACGTGCCCACCCTGCCTGAGCTGCCTCAGGATGCTGGACTGCTGGCATCGAAGTACAACTCGGAGACGCTCAGATACTTGCTCAGTGAACTCATTCGAGTTGACATATTCCACCCGCCGAGCATCCCACCGAGTCGCTTCCTCCGCCCTATACGCTTGCAACTCCTTCAGCTCTGCCTAAGCTGCCTCCCAAGTCGCCTGCCGCCCGCGCAGCCGATCCAGCTCTGCCTGAGCTGCCTCCCAGGTCGCCTGCAGCTCGCGTAGCTGATTCAGTTCTTCGACCTGAGCACTCAACTGACTCGTCAGCGAGCCGACCTCCTGCTCTTTGGTCGCCAGTTGTGCGCGTAAAGGCTTGACAGCCTGGTTTGCCTCTTGGAGCTCAGCCTGAGTCTTCTGAATGTCTGCCAGTAGTCGATCCTTGGATTTCCAAGCGCGAAGTTGCGTGTGTTCGGCCTGCGCAACCCAGCGTTGCGCTTGAGCTGCCGTCGCGTCGGTTGTGACAATCTGTGTTTTAGAAGTCTCCAGTTAGTCCTTCGCCTGGTCCAGTAGGTCTTGGAGGCCGATCACTTCCGCCTTCACGCTATTTAAGGAGGCATCACTGCAAGCCAGCTGAGCATGCCGAAGCCGGGCCTTCAGATACTCCACTCGTCACTCAGCTCGAAAGCGAGCCTTGGTATGACACAACAGGGACATGCACATGCTGTAGCTCGTGGACCAAAACTGCCAGGTACGAGGACCGGTTAGTGTCTCAACTGAGGAAAGTGTAGAGCAAGAACAGACACAGCATTGCTATACCTGGGTGGTCGTCGCCATGAATTGGTCAGCCCAGATGCTCGGAGCATATAAGTCGCTCTCTCACAGACCATATCGAAAATGGTCTGCTAGCAAGCCGTGCAGCTGAACGTCCTACTTCCGCATAGGGGTTGCGTCGCTCGGCACCTTCATGCTCATGGATCGGTCGGACAGCGAAGGTGGCAGCAGATGCATCAGGCGCTCCTCAGCGGGCTCCTCCGACCGGGTAGGGGAAGCCCATCCGACTGGGGGAGAGTAGGCGCCTCTGGGGATGCATGAGGCGAAGAATACGATAGCACGGGGGAATCAGGCACGAGCTCTTTGCCCTTTCACCTTTTGCTCGGCCGACCGGAAGAGGCCTCAGCCGGATCAGCTGGGTTGAGTGTGGGCTCGTCGCTATGAGGCCGACTCCGCCGAAGGATAAGAGGTTGGTCATCTTCTCAGTCGGACCAAGAAACCTCCTCTTCGGATGGTGCAGGCACCAGAGAAACAGGGCGCGGCGCTTCAATGGACGGGAGGTTAGCCTCCCACTCAGCTAACCGCTCGACTACACGGGTCTCTAGCTCTGCATCATCCAGGTCGTAGCCCTCCTCCGGAGCCGCCGAATGCATCAGGTTGACTGTGAGAGGAGCAATGTTCAGTAAAGCCTAAAAGGATAAGGAAGAGGGTGAAGGGCTTACCGAAGGAAGAAGGCTGACGAAGTGGAGCCGGGCTGAGCCCGAACACGGACAGGATGTCCTCGCACAGCAGTTGGCCCCCATGGAAACGCCGACCCCCGATCTTGGAGAAGGCAAATTGATACCGAGGGAAAGATCGGAAGTCCTTGTGCAGAGATGAGGGAGAAGGAAAATCTGCCTGAAAGCCGACCGGACAGATCGGGCTTGGGATAGGGCGAATATAGAAATATCTTTCCTTTCAACCCTTGTTGGAGCTCGAGAGTTTTGATAGGAAGAAAGTGCCCAATCGGGCCTGAAAAAAGAAATCACCCGGTTCTTGTCTTTTTGGGCAAAAGAAGTAGTAGAAAGTTTCGGGGAGAAGGGGAATCTGATACAAAGAGAAGACAATGATCGACCCACAAAGAAGCTGAATGGCATTCGGAGATAATTGAGATAGGTTAACGCGAAAGTAACGACAAACGGTGGTAATAAAGGGGTGAACCGGAAAACGCAGCCCAACCTGCAGATGATCTCGAGAAAGGGTAATATAATGCGGTGGAGGTTTCGTCGGTTGATCGAAAGAGGAGGGTAATATGAGAGAATGATCGGATGGAATGTGGTGGTCTGCTCGGATCACCTCGAGGTCATGGTGATCGAGCACCGACACCATGATGCTATACCAAGGGAGGGGGGGGGGGGGGGGGAAGAGACGAAGCTGCCATCGAAAGCAAACAAGAGAAGCAAAACTAACCCCGGGGAAACTTGCCGGAGAAGGTGCATGAAGCACAGTGCCTTGCCGGAACCCTAGTAGAGGACTGAGGAGCGACGCTTCGACTTTGGAAGTAAAAAAGGCAAGGGTAAACAATGCCCGGTGAGTTCCTATTTATAGGGCCCCGGAAGCAAGGACGACCGCCCGATGGCGGGCCGGAGAATAGGTGTCAGGGGACGCGAGCCGTCCGATCAGGCCCATAAAAGTCCCGGGGGCGGAGTGCCCCACGTGCAAGCTCATCATTCGACCTAACAAGCGGCGGACGCCTCGTCGCTCGGGGAAGAGACATATGTTATAGCGGTTAAATGTGGTAATAAATGCACGAGATTCGAATCTGCTCGGGCATCCCGGGGAGCCAGAACCGAAGAGACGGGTGATGGGACAGGTTCGGCCGATCGGGATGCCCGCCCACAGACGACCTCCAAGGTCGACAAGAAGGGGTCAGGCCATTCAGGTGCGCCAGGCTCACTTCAGGAGATGATAGTCCAGTCAGTCGGACTCGACACCTCCTTCGACTAGACTCGAGGGGGACGCTTATGATCTCGGCCTTGCTTACGGGTAGCCCGGCCCGCCCGGCCAGCCAGCCTGGCGTCACGGAGGCCCAGCAGAAGGGCCGACGAGGACCTCACTAGGGGAATCTTGGAGCCAAGAAATCCCCAAGGCACTCGTCGACCGACCCCAGGCAGGGTCGGTCAAGTCGATCCCGAGCGTCTCCTAACTCAGTCACCTAAGCCCGCACCCTGATCCGAACCTGGGTCGGGCAATTCAGTCAGACGCGTGGCAGCCCACGCTCCCGCAGCATCTCATGGATACGACAACCCACAGAACCACGACAGAACCAGACAAAGGTAGCCCAACAGACCCCCGACTCAGGGCGTACCCCGTGCCTCAACTCTCCCAGTCAGACGCGTGGCGGCCCACGCTCCCTAGACATTACCCAACCCAGTCCTGTACACTTGGACTCGCCGGTCAGTGCTCGGGCTACGGACTAGATCGTCCATACGCCGGCCTATGTCATTACATCCGGGGATACGATCTTGACGTCGGGGTACTACACACCTTGCCCATTTATGACACCCCTCGCGGATATCCCGCCAATTCAGTACCTTTGTACTGCTTCAGCACCCCGCGCCATGCCACGGTGCTTTCAGGTGCTCTCATACGAACTGACAGGTGCCGCACCCCTGTCTCGTCAACACGGACAGGGGGTTATCAACTCCCCCGACTATATAAGCTCTCCACTCCTCATTCCGCAGATATGCGTGCGAGTTCTCCCTTCCACTATATTTCCATTTGCTCTACTATATCCTGCGGACACTGACTTGACCGTCGAGTGCCTGACCGGGGAAAATCTCCGACGAATTTGCTAACGGTCACTGTTTTGCAGGCAGTCGTCAGATCGGAGCCAGGTCGACGCCACCCCAGCCACTCATATCGCTCGGGAGACCATCCCGCCCTTGAGACTTCCACCTTGCTTTATGACATGCATGATCATCTACTCTCTTCTTATATGATAATCTATTCTCTAAATCCCACCTCAGGGAGGAAAATCTTCACTGCACGCTATTAAGTATAATTTCTAATTAAATTAAAAAAATGTCATTCCACATTCGAAGATGGTATGGGAGTCCTTGACTATTATTATTATTATTATTATTATTATTATTATTATTATTAGAGGGCTAATCTCTTATCTTTGTCACCAAGTATAAAGTTGAAGGTTATTATTAAATATTCAGAATCTAATAAGTCAAAATAAGTAAATAAACATGGTTAATAAATTTAATTTAATATTATTTTATAATTTTATCCTTTCTTATTTATTTTCATATTAAATTATTTTTTTATGTATTTTCATATTAAATTATATTCTTTCTTATTTATTTTCATATTAAATTAATTTTTTAACTTATAAATATATATAAGTACATTATAATTTTTTTATGTAATTTGTAGTATCTATCTAAACCTAATTATATTCTTTCTTATCCATTTCATACTAAATTATTTTTTTTTTATTTTTATATTAAATTATTTTTTATTTATTTATAAAAATTACCCTCCAACTTAATCGAAAATTGAATTTGTTCAAGTGGTCCGGTAAAAGTTTCTTGGTTGACAAGGCGATGAATGACATGGACCGCACGATGTGCTCTCACCTTTGGAGCCTTGGAGGAGTAGAAAGAGACGCCACTGCTACTGCTGTGTAGATAAAATAGATGGATTCTCTCAGCCATTATCGATGCTACCAAGGAGACGCAATCTAGGAAAGCGCGCTGACATTAATAACACCTAATCTGGTGGATTTCACTGGGATCTCTAAAATCAGATTATTTTATAGGTCAACTGTAAAAAATTCTCTAATCTCCGTTTAATCTTTACATTATACTCTTCATTTGAGATTTTTTTTACATTAACTTCTTAATAGATTAAATATAAAAGAGTAAAAATTAAATATACATCAGTAAAATTTAAATATAAAAGAGTAAAGCTTGAGTATAAAAGAGTAAAAATTGAGTACACAGTTTCTTAATATGGTGGATGCAATCTTACATACTCAAATTTTTAATTTTTATACTTAATTTTCTTCAAATAATACTCACCAAACTGTCTTATCAATCCCATCAGAGACTACATGTAAAGAAAAACTTGAGTGCGAATTGCATGCAAAGTTAAATATGAGAATGAGGAGTTTATAAAATTTTTTCCTTATTTTATATATTTTTTTCTATAAATTTATCATTATCTATTCTCATATTTATATCTATTAAAAAAAATCAATTGTCATCTATATAATAATTTTTTTATTTTTCATTTCTTTATGATATTAAAAAAACATATTAAATTAATGAAAAAGCGATACTCAATTTTTTTTTAATGTTTAATACTATAACTTAATTTTTAAAAAAAAATAATAATAATAAAATTATACGATATATATATATATAGTCCTTTCTATACCTTTGAATAAATTATCATCATGAGACTTTGCATGATCGCATCCTTAACCACCACCTACCCTTCTCCCTTCTAGGAAAGGGCAAAAATTAATGTATAATTTTTTTATTGAAATAGTCAATTATAAATAAAAATAATAATTTATTTATTTATTTTAATTTTAATAATAATAATTATTATATTATATTATAATAATTATAATTCATAATTACTATCTATGTACGAATTTTCTATTTAATATCTATAAATATTATATTATATTGTAATATTTATGAATAGTAACTATTATAGCATATATCATTTATTTTTTTACTAATATTTTCAATATTATATTATGATAATTATAAAATCATATTATATGATTGTATGAGCTACGGAATAACCGTTCTTATAATTGTATAATAATTATAAAATGCAATTATGCGATACATTATGGTCAAAAATAAAAATATTTTGACAATAAATTAGGAAAAATATTTTTGGACTATTCTAATAAAAAAATTATCATTTTGATAATTACACTCCATGTAGTTGTACAATTATCTGGTTTAAGTAGATATAGAATTATAATAAAAACATAATGAATTTAATAACATTTTAATTGAAATAATCGATTCAGTTTTATAAAAAAAAATATCAATTAAAGTAAGATAAATCAAAAGATGAATAATCCAGAAATTTACGGGATAAATATGAAATTTAGCCCCTCCATTTCCTCGAAGGCTCGTATAAGGTAGCGCGCTGCTCATTGAGGGTTGACCGCCAATGGCTGGCCGCCACTAGAGAAGAAAGGCATGGCTCATCAGTTACGGCACGCATGCACGCCTTTTGAGCACTGCCTCAAGCCCAATCGACTGCTCATCCCTCATGCTTGCATGGACTCCACTCGCAATCACATGCCCACCTTTCCTTTTTCTCACTTATCTCTCTGTACGCAACCATTTCTCTGCTTTATTTTATTTTTATGAAAAACACACTAAGAATTCAGAGCTCATCGTCTTGTTCATGATCGAGGACGAAGTTGACGACTCTTACTTTTGATCTTTGATATAGAAAGAGTACAACAGGAAATAATTAAACCAAAGCCCCTTCCAGTTATATAATCTGTAATATTAATTTATCATATCTGATACCAGTAATTAATTAATTAATATCTTCTACGATCGACAACTTCGACGCTGGTGGTGCAGAACAGGAAGCGGTAGAAGATAGAGAAGAGGGAGGAGTAAGGGAAATCTTTGATCAGCTTCCTCCTGTCGCTTACCAACCGCAGCTCATTCTTCTTCTTCTTCTTCTTCGTCGAGAAAAGTGAGGTCGCTTTTTCCTTGGCTTTCTCAAAGCACTGCCTTGTTTTTCCGGTGGCTGCAGCCTTCTCCTCCTTGGAGAAGGGGTAGCTCCTCAGGTACATCTGCCGGCAGGAGAAGCTGTCCACCACCGGAGGACTCGGGCTCCACTTATAACTGTGGCTCTGATCAGTTACGGCACTGCTACTCTTGCCTCTTCTTCCTTCTGTCATCGACTTCACGAACTCGGCGTCGGACTCCGGCCACTTGTAGAGGTTGACAAAGGTTGGCCTCGGCGGCATGGAAGAATTGCAAACAGAGCTCATGGCTCCGGCTTAATTTTCTTTGGATGTGTTAAGCTTCAAGAGAATATAAGGAGGAGATGAAGTGGGAGGACGGGCATATGTATGTATGTATGTATGTATATGCATTGTTAGCTTCTGCCTTTTCTTTTTTTTTTTCTTTTCTCCTCCACTTACCATCTTTAAGCATGATAATCGTGAACGAATAGGCGTGGATCATAGCTGAGGGAAAACATTTTCTGATAACTTTTTTACAGAATTGATTTGACATTGGATTTTGCAGATTGGAGGATCAAGTCAACAACTCACTTTGATTTAATTTGCTCACTTTGATTTAATTTGCTGAGCCTGAGGCAATTACAAAAGTTTTGGGTTGATGAAGATGGATCACTACTTGAGGCATGCAGCAAGCTGAGTTGGTTGGCTATCATTGCAGTTGGAACACAAAGCAATGGCCATAGTAGTCAAGTGCCATTAGTGCCTGTGCATGGCACGGATGGTATTGCTTACACTGGAGTGAGCTTCATAGAGAAGGAATTGATTTTCACTGGTCACAATGTGAGCTGTCAGTAGGGGTGAGCAAAAATTTAAAAAAATCGAATTAATTTAACTGAACCGACCAAATTTTGAAATTCGGTTCGGTTAATTCGATTTTCGATTTTTTTTAAAATTCGGTTCGATTTTTTTTAAAATTCAGTTCGATTTTTGGTTAATTTGATTCGATTTTCGATTTTGAATTTTGTAATTCGGTTAAACCGAATAACCCGAGTTAACCGAATAAGAATATTAATTTAATTAATTTTTATTTAAAAATATAATTAAATAAAATAACATCTTTTTTATTAAAATCAAATAAAATTTTAAAATTTCGGTCAAATCGGTTAAAAACTGAATTAACCGATTTTTTCGGTTTAGTTTTCTGGGTTTTTATCAACAAATTCGGTCGATTCGATTTTTTTAAAAAAAATCGATTTTTTCGATTTTCGATCTATTCGGTTCGGTTTTAACTGAATACTCACCCCTAGCTGTCAGACGGATCAACTCATCAAGAGATCAAGGGATGGAGAACAAATCCTCTGTTCCGAGATTCTCTCTGTCCCCGTGTCCCAACTCGCCGGCGATGGCCGGCGAGTCTTCCGATCGTCGATCGGACACCACCGACGGCCTCCGGCCGCTGTCCCGAACAAAACTATATCCTAGGGGGTACAGTGAACCCGTCGGGGATCGTCGCAATTGCGATCTCACCGGATTCACCGTCGAATCTAGAGAAATCGCAATTGCGACGATCTCGACCGATTCACTGTTCTCCCAGGATATCATTTGATTCGGGACGACGATCGAAGATTAATAATGATGTCCGATTGGTGATCGGAGGACTCGCCGACCATTGTCGATGAGTTAGGACACGGGGACAGAGAGAATCTCAGAACTGAGGATCCCGTGTGCAAAGGATGGCTTAACCGGTCAAAATTTCGTCAAATGATGGAGAGGAATGGAACAGCTTGCCAACTTGGACAAGGGAAATCTTCAATCCAACCAAAACCAAAGCAGATTATGATGTAGATGAATTAAACCACGAACCATAAAAAAAATTAAAAATTTTAAATTACTAATCCACGAGTCCATCAACAAAATAAAAAAAATTAAAAATTTTAAATTTGAATAGTGAATTAGACAGGGAAGCCCTCTAATCTGTTGAGTTTTGGAAATTTTTTATTCTTATTCTGCGAGCCAATCCGAGCCTCTCGTGGGCCAGGCTGCCTAGACCCGCAACCCACATGGACCAATCCATTTAGACCCGTTTTTAAATAGGTTAATGGAATTTCAATTCAACGAGTCCAACTCAAATTGTTAGATAGAGCGAGTCTATCTAACAACCCCAACTCAAATTGACAGCTTTATTATGTAAGTAACCAATATCAGACATTTTGGATCAACTTATCACTCTTATAGGGAGAGTGAGTTGGATATGAGTCCTACTTACAATGCCAAAAGCTAAGGCATACAAGAAACTAATGGAAAAGAGGTAATGAGGTCGAGTTGGATAGAAACCTAAGGAATCTGATGGGAAGGGGGTCCAGCTCTGGCCAGGCACCAAATAAAGGTTTTTTTTTTTAATAGAAAGTACCAGACCAAAGTCTACTTGCAAATTCAGAAAGAGAAAAGAGACACATTATGCAACATAAAGGATAACCCAATGCAATATATGCAACATATTAGAAATAAAACGCCTAATTAGAAGCCATTAATGAAAATAATATAAATATAATCTAAAAACGATAAAAAAAAAAAGATAAAAAAAAGAAAAAAATAAACGACGGTTAGATAATTATATTCATAAAATTAGGGTTTAAATAGGAAAAGAAGTTATAAATAGATAAATAATAATAAATTTAAAAGACTGATTCTACCCTAAAAATTTTAGCCTTATATAAATAATTTTTATTATATACTAATATCTCTCTCAAACTCATGATGTTTTAACAGAAAGCATAGAGAGTTTATTAACCAAAACTGAAAACGTGTAGTGGAATGCGCCTTAGTAGGCATGTATGCAATTTGTATGGAAGATGAGATAAATGGCAAAGTGATACTGTCATTCTAATAGTGATGTCGAGTGAGATGATAATCAATCTCGATATGTTTGGTGCGTTCATGAAAAATAAAATTGTGAGCAATTTGAATGACACTAGAGTTGTCACAATGCATAGGAGTAAGGTTCGAGAGAAAAACACTCATATCAGTAAATAACCAACGTAACCAAACAATTTCAGTAGTAGTAGAGGTGATAGTACGATATTCTACTTCGATAGAAGAATGAGAGATAATATTTTATTTTTTATTCTTCAAGATATAAGAGAATCTCCAAGAAAATATAAAATCCTGTGGTAGACTTACGATCTGTAGAATCATCACCTCAATTTGTATTGGAATAGACACGCAACTTTAATGTAGAAGTGGAAGGGTAAAGAAGACCATGAAACTGGGTACTTCGAAGATATCGAAGGATGCGAACCACAACTCCCCAATATACTGAAGTGGGAGAAGCAACAAACTGGCTGACAGTGTGTATAACATAAGCAATGTCAGGTCTAGTGAGGTTAGATACACTAGACTTCCAACTAAATGTGATATAAAGAAAGATTTGGCAAGGAACACCATCAGTCGAAGAGTACCGAGCATTGATCTCAAGCGGAGCATCCACAATGCGAGTGTCAGATAGATGAGCTTGCTCTAGAATGTCACCAATATATTTGGATTGTGAGAGAAGATAACCACAAGGAGAATAAGCTACTTCAAGTCTTAAAAAATAACGCAAAAGACCCAAATCTTTATTTTCAAATCACGAGTCAAGTACAGTTTCAATTTTTGTATTCTACTTATATCATCCTCTGTAATAATCATGTCATCAATATAAAAAGAAAGTAATGTGCGACCTGACGAAGTACAACAAACAAAAAGAGCAAAGTCATGCTAACTAGGAAGAAAGCCAAGAGATCCAATAACAATAGAGAACTTGTCAAACTAAGCTCAAGAAGCTTGTTTAAGGTCATAAAGAACCTTTTTTAGTGTACAAACTTCACCAGGATTGTGAGTGACACATGGTGGAGACATTGTATAAACTTCTTCTTGAAGATCTCCATTTAAAAAAATATTTTTAACATCCATCTAAAAAATAGACCATCGACAAACAGATGCAACTGCAATGAAAGTACGAATAGCAATAAGCTTGGAAACTGGAGCAATGATTTTCTTATAATCCATGTGTTGGGAAAATCCTTTAGCAACCAAATGAACTTTATACCGCTCAATTGACCCATCAAATTAGTTTTGATCTTATACACCCATCGAAAATCAATTGCACGCTTCCCCAAAGAAAGAGAAACAAGATCCCAAGTACCTGTTTGATACAAAGCAGAAAGTTCTTCCGTCATAGCCTACTGCCAAAGAGAGTCAAGAGCAACATCTCTATAAGAGGAGGGCTCAAACAATTGGTGAATAGAAGCCAAAAAGGAAGAAAAAAACTAGAATAAGTAGAATACACAAAATCAGACAATTGAGTAGACTTACGATATCGTTGAGGGTAACGAGGAGGAGGATCCATTATCAAAGAAGCATTATAGGAAGCAGGAGAAGAGAGGTCATCGGGAAGCTGATGATCAAAATCTGTATGAGTGTCAATCTTGCAAATAGCATCATTAGAAGAAGAGATGCTAAGGTGGTCTAATTATGGAGAAACATGAGATGACATATCATCAAAGTCTGTGCAAAAGAATCAATACGGGTGAAATCAGTTTCTATGATTAGGAGTGTTAGAGGGAATGGAATAAAATGGAATGTGTTCAAGAAAAATAATATGACGTGAGACATAGAATTTTTGACTAACTGGATCATAACATCGATATTGCAGTTTTAATAATATGTCTATGTTTCTTTCAGAAACATCATTTTGTTCAGGAGTATCAATACAAGAACTTTGATGAAGTGCATCATCTGAGACAAGTAGTTCAGAAAAAAATTAGATATATATATTCACTACCTAAATCAGATTGAAAATATTTAATAATAACATTATGTTGAATTTTTACCATAGCACAAAACATATGATAGATACCAAGGAAATCAGAACGATATTTTATAAGATAAACCCAAGTGTAACGAATACAATCATCAATAAAAGAAATGTATAACGGGATCCACCAGGTGTACAAATCGAAGATAGACCCCACACATCAGAATGAACTAATTCAAACAGTATAAGAGAAACAGAGATACTTTTATAGAAAAATAAGGCAAAGAATTTTTGTTGATACAGTCTGACCCTGATTGTTGTTTTGGTGTTGACATCGATTTTAGTTTAGGTTGATGTTGATGATTATGATTAAGTCATGATCGGGGATTAGGCATGGTATGGAAAATCCTAGCTTGGAGGGCTAGGTGTTGGGAAAATCCTAACCTGGATGATTAGGTGTGAAAAATCCTAGCTTGGAGGGCTAGGTGTTGAAAAGTCCTAATTTGGAAGGGTTGGGTGAAAAGTCCTAACTTGGAGGGTTAGGTGAAAACTCCCAACTTGGAGGGTTAGGTGAAAAAGCCCTGACTTGGAGGGTCAGGTCCTAGCTTGGAGGGCTAGGTTTGGAAAAGTCCTAATTCAAAAGAGTTGGGTGAAAAGTCCTAGCTTGAAGGGCTAGGTGAAAAGTCCTAACTTGGAGGGTTAGGTGAAAATTCCCAACTTGGAGGGTTAGGTGAAAAAGTCCTAGTTTGGAGGGCTAGGTTGGATGAAACCCTAGCTTAGAAGGCTAGGTTTGAGTCCCTAGATCGGTCTGGTGACCGATCAGGGAATTTGGCATGCTGTTCCATCGTGGATCGGTCCGGTGACCGATCCAGCAATGACTGATCGGTCTGGTGACCGATCAGGGAGCGCACAGTGAGGTTGGGAACCTACTGTGTGGCTCCTGATCGGTCTACTGACCGATCAGGGAGTAGGCTGTTGCCTCGTTGCTTGGCTCCTGATCGGTCCGGTGACCGATCAGGGAGCAGGCAACTTCCTCACTGCCTTGCTTCTGATCGGTCTGGTGACCGATCAGGGAGCACTCAGTGAGTTGAGTTCCCCCGCTGATCAGCTCCTGAACGGTCTGGTGACTGATCCACGACTTAGGATTTGATTTCCGCGGTTACTGTTCACTCAGACGTGGACCGATCAGGCTTGAGCCTGATCGGACAAGGAGCTACCTGATCGGTCTGGTGACCGATCAGGCTTCACTCTGATCGGTCTAGTGACTGATCAGGCTTGTGTCGCCGTGAGAGCTAGGAGTCCCAGCAAAGCGGTGGATCAGTCTGGTGACCGACCCACGAGCCCTGGATCGGTCCGGTGACCGATCACTTTAATTCAAAATGCACTGTCAAACGCTCTGATCGCGTCTGAACGTATCCGATTTTCTACGCTTAACATCTGATACACGATTTTCTGCTTGATATGTTGTGCTAACACTCTGATTGAGCTGCAGGTGACAGGGAAGGATTCAAACACTCAAGGAGAGTCAATGGAGGCCTTTCAGCAGGTTTGTCCGTTTTCCATCTCAGGTTGCAACGGACACTGGCGCCGGCTGGAGCTGCTGACTGGGGCTGGTCTGAGGGAAGCTCAGGGAGTCCAGAAGAGCTCAGTGGTGGCTGGTGGTTGCAGGAGAGCAGCTGGAGGCTGCAGTGAGATGGTGTCACCTGGTGCTCAGTGGAGAAACAAAAGGGCGTAGAGGAGAAGAGCAGAGTAGAGTTTTTTTGTGAAGCGATTTCTGGCTTGAGTTCTTGCTGCGCGTTTGTGTTCTCCACACTTTGCTTGTGTGTTCTGAAGTTCCATCATCTTGAGCAAACAACTGCAATCAGTGAAGCAACCATCCCTTACTTGAGCGCTTGGAGGAAGGAACAAGAGGCTTTGAGTTCAACAGCGAGAAGACACGAAGAAATGGTTCTTGCGTGAGATCATCTCTGGGTGGAGCTCGGGAGAAGCTTGTTGTGTTCTTGTCTGTGCTAAGTGCTAAGTAAGATCTTTCTTGTGTTTCATTGTGCTTAAAACTATATCTTTGATTGAAACGCTGTGGAGAGGTTACTCCACCGAGAAGCAGGTTGCTTTCTATCCGGATCTTCCGGGGCTTGATCTGCCGACAATCAAGGGATCGCCCACCTTACGGGCACGCCAAGGAGTAGGGGCAAGTTATCCCCGAACCTTGTAAATCCTCTTGTTAGCGTTCTTGTGTTTGCTCATAGTTTAGGGTTTTGATTTTCTGCATACTCTGTTTTATTACTTCCGTTGTGCTACTAAACGTTTAAGTGCAGAATTTTTGATAAGTGCTAAAGTTCAAGTGATTGGCTATATTCACCCCCCCTCTCTAGTCATCCGAGTTCCAACAATTTTATCAATTTGCAACTACAACAATCTGAAATATCATGAGTTTGCAATTTCCCTAAATTTTCTTTAGAAGCTAAGTATTTCAAACGAGAAGAAGAAACATGTCCAAGACGAGAATGCTACAAATAAAAATCAGAAGAAGCAGAGTTTAACTGAAAGAATGACAAATCAACACAGGATGCTATAATATCTGGAACATTTAGTTGTTCTAATACATATAATTTCCCTGTCTACGGTTTATCCTAATTTGTTTCTGAGATCGCGGATCCTGCACATAACAAAAAGATGAAGTAAAAAAAATTGAGAAACCAGAATCACATAATTGACCAACCGAGATAAGATTCAAAATAAGATTAGGAATATGATATACATTAGATAAAGACAAATTAAATGTAGAAATAAAACCAACACCGACTAATAACATAGGAGAACCATCTGCTGTCATGACCGACACTGACGGAGAAGAATTTATAGATATAAAAGAATTGGCATTAACCGACATATGATGTGAAGCTCCAAAATCAAGGATCCAAATAGTGGAAGGTATACCTTGTTGGTGCAGGAAGCACCATATCGAACCTTATTTTGATATTGGCAAAGGGTTCAAAGTTAAGTATTATTGGTGATCTAACAATGTTACTCAAGTGTGCAGGAAAAGTCCTAGCAAAGGGCTGCTAGGCACCTGACGAATGACTGCCAGGAAACAAAGTCCTAGCGAAGGGCTGCTAGGCACCTGGCGAAGGACTGTCAGGATCCAAAGACCTAGCGAAGGACTGCTAGGCACCAGGCGAAGGACAACTTGGTACTGAAGACCTGGCGAAGGACAGCTAGGCACCTGGCGAAGGACTGCTGGGCAAAAGTCCAACCGGAGGAGTAGGTTGGCATCAGGTAAATTCTCCTGAGAGGAGTAGGTGAGGACGCGTTCCCCGTCGAGAGAACAATAGGCGTCGGTTCGACCTAGGGTTCCATTTTGGAGACGCAAAGTTAGAACCAAGACAGCTAAGGCTGTATAAAACTAATATATTATTGCTCTATGTTATTTTGGACTAACCCTGGATGCAGGACCGAAGGAACGAGTGTCTGCAGCTTAGAGAGCCTCAAAGGAGTGAGGCAGAAGCTGGGTAGGGTGCCCGGAGTGTCCCGGGCGCCCCCAAGGTCAATACAAAAGAAGTAGAGCAAGTGAATGCTTCGACAGCTCATGGGCGGGGCGCCCCCTATGCTCCTGGGCGCCCCGGATGGTCCGGGCGCCCCCAGATCAAGCTAATGAAGCGGAAGCCAGTGAAGCCAACGGATAAGAGTTGACCCGGTCAACCCAGGCGCCCCCAGCGTCCCGGGCGCCCCCGTCAAAGCCTGATCCCGAGTTTGAAGGGATCAGAGCTGACCGAGAGGAACTCAGATCAGCTGACACGTGGGGGGGGGGCGCCCTCGACGTTCCGGGCGCCCCCAGGGGCTATAAAAGGACCCTTGACCCCAAGGCTTTGAACAATCAATTCTTCCAACGCATTCACGCTCTTCTACTCCCGCGCTCTGCTCCGGAAACCTCCCGACTCGAGATACAAGCGCCAACGATGTCCCTCTGCTTAGAAAATACAATCTACACCGGACGTCGATAACGAAGAGCCACTTTTAAGTTTACTATACTAATTTTGTAATACATCTTGTAAACTGGTTTTGCACACATATAGAATTGCCCGCAATAAACGGTCAACGACCGTGGGGCTTGGAGTAGGAGCCGACCGCAACTCCAAACCAAGTAAAAGATCTTGTGTTCGCGTTGATTGTTTATTTCTTCCGCTGCGTAATTTCTCTAACTCTAATCCGAACGTTTTACGATATTCACCCCCTCTATCGTTTCTCTCGATCCAACATACCTGAGGTACCATTGAGGGCAAACCTTTGTAAGAAGAAGCAGACATAACATGTGGATGAGATGCAAAAAAACTTTTGAAACTATTTGGCAAGAGCTACAATTGTGACATTGAATGATTGAGTCCTTCCAGATTTTGTAGGAGGAACTACTGTTGCCATGTTAGATACTCCAAATTTAAAGAATCATTATTGTGATTGACTATCGTATTTCTAATGAGAAGACAGAATCAATAGTCATAATTGTCAATCGTCGAATAGATTTAAAGAATGCAAAATCCGAACTTCACCTTTCAAAATGTAGCCCTGGATGCGAAGAACGTTCCCTCAAAGTTTCAGGGCGATCTAACGGTTAAAACTTAAGAAAATATAATTCTTTTAAAAATGCAATGAATCAATTTTTTTAAACCAACAATGACATAGAAAATGTTAAAAAAACCTCATAATGATCGACCTTCAGACATGTGAAAATCATAAATTTTGACGATGGTATTGAAATCCTTCTGATGGGGTTGAGCACCCCGTGGCTGACACGTGGATGGAAGAAACTATGTGGCAAGAGGTGTCGAGTCTGAACGACTCTCTCTCCGTGACTCCCTAAACCCTCTCGAGAAGGGGATCCCTCGAGACCCTCGCGGGTAGACACGCCCCGGGATCAAATCAGAAGAGGCACTCCCGAGATCACCTCGGGAAGTCATGTCCCCGAGACCACCTCGGGAAGGCCAAATGCCCGAGATCCCCCGCGCCAGAAGACCCCGAGATCACCTTTGGGAAGTGAAGACCAAGAAGCATTCGGTTTCAAGAAACGGTCCCCCTTTCTTCGGATTTGCGGATAATCATCACCAATTATCACGGAGTCATCATGACCCATAATTGTCGCAACGGTCCAAACTTAATGACGGTGTGGACCATTGCAAAGGTTATCCTATAACCGACAAATCGAGGGGGCGTGGCAAAGATCATGGAGACTCGTACAACAGCCGCCGCAGGTATAAAATGTACTCCAACCCCTCCGGTAAAGGGGTTACGCATTCTCTACTACACGCATATCTTCTTGCCTTCTCTTCATCTCCTTGATAGCGACACTAACTTGAGCTTCGGGGTGGGCTCCACTGGACAACCTTCGGCGTGTTCCCCTAACGCTCGTGTTAATCTCGCAGGGTGTGAGTTCCTCCTCTAGCGTCAGCATTCACGTGGGCTGAACGCTGGTGACTGACCGTCGACGTCGATTCCTTCCGGAACAAGTTTGGCACCGTCTGTGGGAATCCAGTAAAGCACCAGAAGGAGCATCGATGGCAGAGCCAACGGGACAATCTATTGTTCTGACGAAGGAGGAACTGGATCGCTTGGTGGCCCACACCATCAAAGAGGCGCTCGAACAACACCAAATCGAGCAGGCCGCCTCACAGTGAGGTGTTTCTGTGCGGGAGGAGATCCCCAGAGCCTCCATCTCGCACCCTCAACCGAGAAGATCCGTCACACCACCGGGGCGACGCGCCGGAGCAGCCCTGGACCACAAGCGAGACTCTCCCGGAGATATTGAGAAGGTCGACTTGGTAGCCTCTAGCACGCTGAGACATAAAGATGGACAGAGAAAGAGGGAGGAACCTAAGGCCTCCCCAAAGGCTCCCTCTACTCCCTTCTCATCTGAGATTGTAGAAGATCCCATGCCGAAGCAGTTCCACGGGTTTGAGATTGCTGATTACGACGGGAAGACAGATCCGGAGGATCATGCCTGCAAGTTCGAAAATCCGGCACTCCTATACCAGTACAACGACGGTGTGAAGTGTCGGGTGTTCTTAAACACCCTATTCGGAGCAGCCCAACGATGGTTACAGATGTTGCCCCCGGATTCTATCAACTCCATCATGGAGTTTAGAACCGCATTCCTCCACCATTTCGCTAGTAGCCGTCACTATCAAAAGATAACACTCAATCTATTCGCTCTCAAACAGAAGCCGAAAGAGCCGCTCAAGGAGTACATCCAGCGGTTCAATCAGGTGGCACAAGATATGCCAAGTGCGACGTCAGAAATCCTCATCAATGCCTGTACACAAGGGCTCTCGGAAGGGGACTTTTTCTGATCATTGGTGAAAAAGCCACCCACCAGCTTCGATGATCTGCTGGGGCGTTCGGTCAAGCACGTCAACGTGGAGGAGGTGCAATTCGCCCATCGCAAGGAACCAGCCGGAGCCCCCCTCCAGCCGTTACCCGGTCCGCGAGGAGGGAACCCCCAGCAGCAACCCGAGGAAAAGACCTTCATCTGGGGAAGGAATAGTGGGCTGACAGGCGAAAGCTGGTCGAGACAGTGGACACCGAGCAGCCGGAGCCACTGATGAAGTACTGCGGTTTCCATGGTAGTACGACCCACTCCGCCGAGAAGTGTCATGCCTTGAAGAAGAAATTGAGTGAGGAGGCAGACACCAAACCTTGGAGGAAGTGGAAGAAGACGAGGTATCACCGGAATTCCTCTCGGCAAAGCTCTTCTCCCCGACAACACCTGCCGACGGAGAGCGAGACCCGACGTCGATCTCGGTCGCGGTTAAGGGGAAGGAGTCGGGGGACTGCACCCCGCAGGTCTCCCTCCTTGGAAAGAGACCCCAGGAAGGGCAAGGTGTTGGATACGGGATGGCTAGAGAGGGGGGGGGGTGAATATAGCCAATCACTTTTATCTTTGGCAAGTAACTTGTTTCTGCACTTAAACTTATCAGTAGCACAGCGGAAGAAATAAAACAACAAAGCAGTGCAGTAAACCAAAATGGAAACCGAGAACAAACAATCACAGCTAGCAAGATCGCTAACAAGAAGGGTTTACAAGGTTCGGGGATAACTTGCCCCTACTCCTTGGCGTGCCCTTAAGATGGGTGATCCCTTGATCGTCGGCAGATCAAGCCCCGGTTATCACCGGATATGAAGCAACCTCCTTCTCGGTGGAGAAACCTCTCCACAGCGTTTCAATCACAGATAAATGTTTAAGCTCAATGAAACAATAAGAAGGATCTTACTCAAGCACTCAGCAAGGAGAAGAACACAGCAAGCTTCCCTGAGCTCCACCCAGTGGCGATCTCACGCAAGAACCCTTCTTCGTGTCTTCCCACTGTCAGACTCCCAACTCCTTGTTCTCTCCTTCAAGCACTCAAGTAATGGATGATTGCTTCTCGAAAATCAGTAGCTTGCTCAAGATGATGAAACTTCAAGAACGCAGCAAGCTTGTTGTGGAGAACTCAAGGCGCAGCAAGGAGTCAGTTTTCGAACTCTCAGAAACTCTGTAGAACTCTGCTTCCACGAAGCCAGCTTCCGCGCTTTTGATTCTCCACACAGCACCAGGTGACAACATCCTCCGTAGCCTCCAGCTGCCAACGCCAGCTACCACTAAGCCCTCTCTGGTCTTCCTGAGATCCCCTCAGCCAAGCCCCAGTCTCGGCTCCAGTCTGTAGCTCGCCGTTGCAACCTGAAATGGAGAATCGGACAAACCTGCTCCAAGGAAAGCCTCCTTTGACCTCTCCTTGAGTGTTTGAATCCTCCCCTGCCACCTGCAGCTTAATCAGAGTGTTAGAGCAGCGTATCATACAGTAAATCAAATATCAGATGTAAGTGGCAGCAAATCGGATACGTTCAGACGCGATCAGAGCGTTTGACAGTGCATTTGAATTAAAGTGATCGGTCACCGGACCGATCAGAGCGATCCCTGATCGGTCACCAGACCGATCAGGCTAGGTCCAGACCGATCAGGCTCCGTCCTGATCGATCCCCAACGCTCGATTAGAAATCGTAATTTCTTTGTGACTTCTCCTGGATCGATCACCAGACCGATCCCAGGTTATGGATCGTTCACCCGACCGATCCACCTCTTTCTTGTGCGATTTCTGAGCTTTGCAGTCCAGACCTCCTGATCGGTCACCAGACCGATCAGGCAGCCTCCTGATCGGTCACCAGACCGATCAGAACATGACCAGACCGATCCTCAACAGGGCAGCGTGCCAGCTTCCCTGACCGATCATAGAGAGGAACCTGCGACGCTAGATCGTTCTCCGGAACGATCTGCACAGAGATCCTGATCGGTCTCCAGACCGATCAGGTTTAGATCGGCAAGGGAACTCAACCTCAACTGTTCGCTCCCTGATTGGTCACCAGACCGATCAGGAGCCAAGCAGTAGGTGAAACACACACACTCCCTGATCGGTCACCGGATCGATCAGGAGCAGTACAGTAGGTTCCCAACCTCACTGTGTGCTCCCTGATCGGTCACCAGACCGATCAGTCGTTGCTGGATCGGTCACCAGACCGATCCTCAACAGGGCAGCGTGCCAGCTTCCCTGACCGATCACCAGACCGATCCAGGGAAGTAAACTTAGCCCTCCAAGCTAAGTTCTCTTCCACCTTAGCCCTCCAAGCTAAGGATTTTTTACCTAACCCTCCAAGTTGGGAATTTGCACCTAACCCTCCAAGTTAGGACTTTTCACCTAGCCCTCCAAGTTAGGACTTTTCACCTAGCCCTCCAAGCTAGGACTTTTTGTTGGATCGAGAGATGCGATAGAGGGGGGGTGAATGTCGCAAATCGTTCGGATTTCGTAAAGAGCAATTGCGTAGCGGAATAATCAAAATCAGACAATGCGAACACCAAGATTTTTACTTGGTTCGGAGCCTGGGTCGACTCCTACTCCAAGGCCCACGGTCGTTGACCGTTTACTATGGGCAATACTATAATCGCGCAAAACAATTTTACAAAGATTGATTACAGTAAATTGCAGTAAGAAAAAAAGACAGCTTTTCTTTGTTACCGACGTCCGGTGTAAATCGAAGTTCCAGAGCAGTTGGACGTCGCCGGCGCTTGTATCTCGAGTCTGGAGGGTTCTGGAGCAGAGCGCGGGAGCAGACGAGCGTGATTGCGTTCAACGGAATTGATGATTTAAACCTGGGGTCGAGGGCCCTTTATATAGGGCTGGGGGCGCCCGGAATGCTCGGGGCGCCCTCCCACGTGGCCTCTGATCCGGCGTGCTCTCGGTCGTGACTGATCGCTTCGACTTCGGGATAACAGTTGACCGGGGCGCCCGGAGCGCTCGGGGCGCCCGGTTGACCGGTCAAAGCTTCATCCATTTGGTTTCGCGAGGGCGCGCTTCGGCAGCTGGCAGTGGGGGCTTCACTGGGGGTGCCCGCGACACGCGGGGCGCCCGGAGCGCGCGGGGCGCCCGAAACATCAGGGGCGCCCCGAAATGCTGCTGTCGGGGCTTTTTCTTTGTCTGCTGACTTCGGTTGACTCTGGGGGCGCCCGAAACCTCCGGGGCGCCCTGCTCAGCTACTGCTCACTCCTCTGAGGTTCTCTGAGCTGCAGATACACAGTCCTGCGGTCCTGCATCCAGGGTTAGTCCAAAACAGCAATATTATGTTAGTTTATACAGCCTTAGCTGTCTTGGTTCTGACTTTGGGTCTCCAAAATGGAGCCCTAGGTCGAACCGACGCCTAATGTTCCCTCAAGGGGAACGCGTCCTCACCTACTCCTCTCGGGAGAATTTACCTGGTGCCAA
>JAGFNQ010006671.1:102850-129845 GCA_024364735.1 Boesenbergia rotunda
GCCCGAGCAGCATCCAGTGACATTGAGTTGGTAGTCCTTCTCTGCCCTAACCACCTGACCCAAAGATAAGGCAAATGGGCCAAGTCCGAGCACCCCTCAACTCGGGAAGTATCCTATCCCATGCGGAAAGATATCGGTTGCATGACCCTGCTCCACTCGGGGCGGCCGGTCGGCGCTTCGGCCTAGTATTATCGTTTCCCAATGAAACACCTACTCCCTGACCCCTTACTGACCAGGACTGTGCGGAAGTCGGCGTAGGCCCGCTCAGGCCTGACGCTACCCATGCCCGAATCACAAATATCCCGCTGACACAGTATATTTGTCTGACACAGTATGATCTGCTGACACAACATGTTTCGCTGACATAGTATGTTCCTGACACACCCTCACTCCCCATACCACGACAACCCTCACTTGTGTCATATGCGGTCAAGAAGTATCAGTTCTCTCGGCTATATAAGCCCCTCCGCATTCCACTTAGCAGGTACGCGCAATAGTTTTTTTCGCCACTGTTCTACTGTTTTATTCTCTTCTACCAAATACTGATTTGACTGTCGGAGAGTCTTGTTAGGGACTTTTCTTAGCGGATTGCTAACGGTCATTTCCTTGCAGGTCGGAACCAGCATCAGCAGTACTCGGGTCCGCTTCGCTCTTGGGAGTCCCTCACTCTGCGACAGGATCATATTTGAACCCAAAACTAACAGAAATATGCTTCAATGGAGTCCCAAAAGCATTAATGAATGATCTGATCATCTTTGAGATAACAAAGAAAAGACAACTACAATGTGTCTCTCTTAAAATTAGTAATTAACACTTAACAAAACAATAATTAAGCAGTGAGAGATAAGCATGCATGAAGTAGGTTCAATGTTGCAAGATAATAAGACAGTAATTAACCAATAGTTAAGTACTTAAGCATGCAATTGCCCACCTTAATTAGGGTTAAGTGCATATACATATAATTGATAATTATACGTCTTGATCTACTTAGTCAAGCTCATGTTCTTCATTAGTCTTCGGTGAACAAACTCTTCGATGGATCGCCATTTACCTACACGAGATCATAATTAATACACAGTTCATCGTGAACAAATGCAGAATGATTAAGTCCGATACAAACCCTAGATGGAGAGTAGACCTCCTGCGGCGAGGAGTGTAGCCTTGAGAGTGGTGGAAGTTCCTCCTTGAATCTTCGGATGGCGGCATAGTCTCAAACTCACTAGTCGATGGTGGTTGCTCATTGTCGTTTATCTAGACATTTAGATCGATTAACCATCTCCTTTTTGAGTAATAGTTGTATAGTTTTGACCATTTTAAAGTGATTTCAATCATGTTTAAATAATTTTGACCGAGTTCATAAAGATTTTTTCTTTTTGATACAAAGTATTTTATGCAAATTATTTTTGACCAAGTTTAATCTATCTAGATTAGCGTAGCAACTACAATATAGCTACTACAATAGCATTGAATAAGAGTATTCATTTTTCAGGAAAAAAAATATGTTAGGGCACTGTTTTGACTTTTTTTTTAAAGTACCCTTTTGATTTTTTCCCCTCCTTATATCTAACAAGGTATAGGTAGGCATAAACTTAAAATTCTACGTTACCAAGAACGCGATATGAAGATTCGCCAAGAGAAGAGAGATAGAGAGAGACCTTGTTCCTCAAATACATGTTGTCGCTCTGCAGCTCCATTTCCTATATAAAGAGGAACAAACCAAGAAAGTAAAATTATAGTGACAGAGATTATTAAGATAATTAAAGGGGTACATATTTAGTTAGATCTTATCATTACCTTTCTCTGTGTGTACTCAATATCAGCAAACAACAACTCATTCTGAAGTAATTAAGAAGAATATAACAAGTGTGAGGACAGTTCGATTATATATATATATATGTATCATTTGATTGGCACATAATGAGATTTAATGAAAGAAATAAACTACCTTTTTCGATCGTATTTTGTTTAATCCTTTCTCTAGTTTAGTTTCGAGTTGCTTCAGGTCCCTTAGGTTCATAGATCCAAGAGTTTCACCCATCAAACTCCTAATAAATAATAAAAAAATGTAGGAGAAAAGTTTAGAGCTTCGATTGTATGCGGTAGATCAAGTGATCTAACCTGTTTGTTCTTTGCAAATTGTTGATCTGTTGACGGAGTTTCCATGCTTCTTGTTGAAAGTACTAAAGATACATAAGTACAAAGAAGATGAACGAGATCAATTTTTGATAGAGAAAAAAGGAGCTTCAAAACCTTTTCTAAGAAGATGTTTGTAATAAGCTACCGACTAATGGATCGACACACATTAAACATGAAATAGCCCTACTCTTAATCAATAATTCAATAGTTTTTTCTCAATACAGAAAGTCTATAAAACCTAGAAATATTTCTTAATACCTTGCTTGGTGACATCTAACTTTACTATGATCTTTTAGTATCCAAAATTATTTTTTTTTCTAAATTCTTAATTATATACATTATAATTTGACTAGATTTTAGTTTTCTATCATTTATACGTCATATGAAATAAAAGGAATAATATGATTTCATTTTCTTACTGATCATCTTATGAGTCATAGGGGTTGAGGGTTTAAGATTTAGGATTTTAGCGTTTAGGGTATTACCTGATCATTGGCTTCTGAAATAAATCCAATGCTAGTTGTGTCATTGCATGCCTTCTTGTACCTATCAATGGTTGCTCTCACACTGCCCATTGAAGGCTCAATTAGTGTTAAAATCATCAAAAAAAATACTGATTAACTTACTTTTTGAAATTGATAGAAAAAATTAGAATCACACATTTGTTTTCAAAATTGTAACTAAAATGGGTGCTCCTGGTTTGAGTATTATCATTCACAGGTGACCATGAGCTCTAACACCAACATTGTGTTTTTCTTCAATCTAGTTTATCGAAAAGTGCCTACTTTCTACTAAACTTTTGGCAGCAATTATTCAAATTAATGAGTATTCACTTATTGCCTCACTTATTCTCTTATAATATATAGGCCTAGAGATGCAATAGTGTTTTCTATAATCATTAAACATGAACAACTTTTAAAACTTATCACTATTCTTTAAATTAAACCGAAAGAATATAATAAGCATATTAGAGGTGGTTATTTAAATGTTCAATAAAAAAGAGAAGATTTTAAAATGGATGCCCCTTATAATAATATTCTTTATATGTATATAGCGACCCAATATTCGATCGCAAAATGATTATTTTCTTGTAGTGAAAGAGCCTTGTGGTGATTTTTGTTCATTGTTTTTTTAATATATACTAAAAAAAATGAAGAAGACAGATAACCTAGTTATCCTAACTGCCTTAGTATTGTAGCTAGCCACGTTTTATTTCTTTACGACTTTATGGTTGCAATGACCAATTTATTAACCTCCTTCATTCCTATTAATCGGTATTAATGGTGCTATATGTAATATCATAACTCTGTAAATTAATTTTAATTTTCACATCAAAACTTGTGTTCATAATGAAGTTCTAAATCAAAAGTAGCATGCAAGGGAGACATTAAATTGATAGACTCACTCGAGGTCTCTTTCATTTTAATTTTCTTCTACATTCATAATGAATATATCCCCTAAGTTAGGACAAACACTTCAACACCCACCATGCAACAAACAAAACCCTAAGCTCTTTTCATCCCAAGACCTAAACTAGGTTTAAAGGGATACCCTAACCCTACCACATTACACATCTTCTCATGCAAACTCACAAGCAGTTCAATCAACTCAAGACTCACACCACACTCCATCACCCACAAATTGTACATCACAGTCCAATGCAAGAGGGAAGGTGGTGTACATCATCCCCAAAACCCTAATAGCCCCAAAATACTAGTCAAAATGATACATGTCTTTTCACCCCCAGCCCTGAACTAGGTTTTAAGGGATACCCTAATTAACCCTACCACATTCCCCATCTTCTCATGCAAACTCACAGTTCAATCAACTCAAGACTCACACCACACTCCATTCCCACGCACAAATTGCACATCACAGTTGTCTAATGCAAGAGGGAAGGTGGTGCAAGTAACATCATGGCAAACCCTAATAAGTAACATGTCTTTTCACCCCAAGCCCTAAACTAGGTTTTAAGGGATACCCTAACCCTACCACATTCCCCATCTTCTCATGCAAACTCGATCACGGTTCAAGCAACTCAAGACGCACATGCACCACACTCGATCACCCACCAATTGCACATTACAGTAGTCCAATGCAAGAGGGAAGGTGGTGCAAGTAACATCACGGTAAACCCTAATAAGTAACATGTCTTTTCACCACAAACCCTAAAGTAGGTTTTAAGGCATACGCCAACCCAACCACATTCCCCATCTTCTCATGCAAACTCACAGTTAGTTCAATCAACTCACACCACACGCCACCACCCACAAATTGCTCACCACTGGGAAGGTGGCGCAAGTAACATCTTCCCAAATCCTAAAAACCCCACAGCTCCTTTTTCCAAGGCCCTGCCCCCAATCTACCACGCTGGCACGAGATCCCACGCATGATTGGTGGAGCTCGAGTTCTTAGATACGGCGGGATCGATCGACTTGTCCACCGTGAAATAGTCTTCATCACCCTTTTACACGGTCGAGAAAGAACATGAAACCCTAAATGGAAGTTATTTTGGTGCAAGAATATCATCGAACGTGTCATATAGATCTACTTGTGAAAAGATAAATCAGATCAGATCAGATCTTGCGTTTGAGCTAGGGGTGAAGCTGTGACCTGTTGGTGGCGTACTCGTAGAGGCGGCCGCGGCCGGAGAAGACTATGAGGGCGACGTCGGCGTCGCAGAGGACGGAGAGCTCATAGGCTTTCTTGAGGAGGCCGTTGCGGCGCTTGCAGAAGGTCACCTGCCGGCTCGTGGTGTTCTCTATCCGCTTGATCTGGATCTTACCCCGCCCCATCCTGGACGAGGTCGCCCCCGCCGCGGCAGGCTCCAGCTTGGCCGAGCTCAAAGCAAGGAGACAAACAAGTACTTACGTATATAATCAGTAGCGAGAAGAGCAACGAGAGGTGAGGGAGGAAGAAGAGATAACACAGAAGGAGAAGAGCATTGGCATTATCCGTTCCGAGTGCGGTGGAGACTGTGCAATCAACTATAGATAGATCAGTGAGAGAACTGTCAGAGGGCGACACCTATGACATGATGTTTAATAACTGAAAAAAAAAAAGATAAAATTTTTTTTATGTATTTAATAACTGGATCACGTGGGTGGTGGTGTAAAAGATAAATAATAGAGAAAATTATTATTCTAATTTTTCTACGTACAAATTCAATTCTCTTTTTAAATCTATGTATTAAAAAAAAAATTTATCTTCGCTCTTTATCTATAAAATTTTTGCACTCCAATTATCAATTTATTCAATTATTCTTAATATTTTTAAATATAAAATTTTAAAATAAAATATAATTTTTCTTAAATTCAATATTATTTAATTAAAATTTAATAAATTTTTTATCAAATTGAGTACGACCCAATCAATTCATCATAAACTAATCGATTGATATGAACTCCTAATGAATTGGTCATGTAGAAAAATAATTGTGCTAAATTTGATAGAAAATATACTAATTTTAATTTAAATATGCTAAATTTAGAAAGAATTATACTTATTTTCGAACTTTCTCTACCTATCAAAAATATAAGCGATGCTCTCTTATGACAAATACAACTGATTGATCATCGTTCAATTCCTAATCGATCGAAGCTCCTCTCAATCGATTAGAGTAGCTCTAATCAATTGTGAGCAGCTTTGATCAATTTTCGATCAACTAAATTTGAAAAAAGGGTTGTACTCAATTTGATAGAACGTATACTAGATTCTAATTATATGATATTGAATATTGAAAAAATTATACTTTATTTTGGACTATTTAATAAAAAATAATAAGGACAATTAAGTAAATTAGTATGTATTAGGGAATTGAAATAAATAAAATTTTAACGAAAATGAATTTTTTCTAATATAGAGATTGAAAATAAAATTTATGATATAATTAAATATTTAAAGGCAATTTACATAAGATAATAACACTCACCAATAATAAAAATTGTGTGTGACAAAACATCCTGACTATTATAAATGTGTAAGACAGTGTTGTGGGTCATTTTGATAGAGACGATTTGATTAAATGCGTAAAAAGATACTTACTGAAATTGTAAAAAAAATATTATTTTATTAATTATCAATATAACATCTAATCTCATTTTTATTATCCGTTCTTTCTCTCTACTCACTTTCACGACTGTTATAATATATATGTAAGTTAGATCTTATTCAACTTAAAGCAAATACAAATTATAGTAATTATAATACATAACAGTTAAGATTCATAACTCATATTATCTATATGTGCTAAAGTGAAAATTTATTAATTCAAGTCAATAATGATCATTAGAATGCTGTTTAACTAAGAATTAATAGGGAGTCACTTTGGAGGTTTATAAGAAATTTAGGTGGAATCGAATCGAGCACATTTAAAATTAATTGATATAAATTAAATATCAGAAATATTGATTCTTAATTATTAGAATTATTAAAAAGATGCTCTTTCTTGAAAAAAAACGTTGTACTGAAAATGTTACTACTATTATAACATTTATTGAGTAATTTTAAATGTGTAAAAAGAAATTTTAACAGGGGGAAAATACTATATATAGATCATTAAATGACGGGTACAATATGTTTATATTGATTTTAATCATTTTAAAAGTGATTTTGATTTAAAAAATTTATTTTATATAAAAGTACTTTATCTATAATACTATTTTTGATAAGTTGAATTAAAAAAGAAAAGTGATTTAATTTAAGAAAAAATTATCCTAAACTCCCTACATGCAAACTCAACTTTCTCCTCAATTCCTACGTCAGAAAAATTTGTTTCCACTCCTTACATGCAATATTTCATGTGTTTTAACTACAGATTTATTGAATTACCCCTCAATTTTTTTTAGATACAAAAAGTCTGAAATCAAGTATAATTCTTTCTAAATTCAGCATCATTTAACTAAAATTTAGTATATTTTATATCAAATTGAGTATAGCCTAATCAATTCATCCTAAGCTAATCAATTGATATGAACTCCTAATCAATTGGTCCGGTGAAAAAAGAATTGTGTTCAATTTGATAGAATATATACTAAATTCTAATTGAAATATACTGAATTTAGAAAGAATTATACTTATTTTTTGAACTTTTTATACATATAAAAAGTATGGTACTTAATTTTATAGAAAATATACTAGATTTTAATTATATGATACTGAATTTAGAAAGAACTATACCTCATTTTTGACTTTTTGTATATAAAAATAATAATGACAATTAGGTATGAACTCCTAATCAATTGGTTTGGTGGAAAAAGAATTGTGCTCAATTTGATAGAACATATACTAAATTCTAATTGAAATATACTGAATTTAGGAAGAATTATACTTCTTCCTTGACTTTTTATACGTATAAAAATGTGGTACTTAATTTGATAGAAAATATATTAGATTTTAATTATATGATACTGAATTTAGGAGGAACTATACCTCATTTTAGACTTTTTGTATCTAAAAATAATAAGGACAACTAGGTATGAACACCTAATCAATTGGTTCGGTGAAAAAAGAATTATGCTCAGTTTGATAGAACATATTGTTGGATCGAGAGAAACGATAGAGGGGGGAGGTGAATATCGTTAATCGTTTTCGGATTAAAAATAAGAACATACGCAGCGGAAAATTAAATCACAACACGAAGACGCAAGCAATTTTACTTGGTTCGGAGTCGCGGTCGGCTCCTACTCTAAGTCCTGGTCGTTGACCGTTTACTACGGGCAATTCTATATGTGCACAGAACCAGTTTACAAAATGTATTACAGGAAATGGTACAGTAAACTTAAAGTAGCTCTTCTTTACCGACGTCCGGTGTAGATTATATTTTCGGAGTAGAAGGGCGTCGTCGACACTTGTATCTCGAGTCGGGAGGTTTCCGGAGCAGAGCGCGGGAGCAGAAGAGCGTGAATGCGTTGGAAGAATTGATTTTCGAAGCCTTGGGTTCGAGGGCCCTTTTATTGCCACTGGGGGCGCCCGGAACGTCGGGGGCGCCCCCCACGTGTCAGCTGATCCGAGTTCCTCTCGGTCAACCCTGATCCCTTCAAACTCGGGATCAGACTTTGACGGGGGCGCCCGGGACACTGGGGGCGCCCGAGTTGACCGGGTCAACTCTTATCTGTTGGCTTCGCTGGCTTCCGCTTCGTTAGCTTGAGCTGGGGGCGCCCGGACCATCCGGGGCTCCCGGGAGCATTGGGGGGGGGGGGGCGCCCGGGAGCACGGGGGCGCCCCGCCCATGAGCTGTCGAAGCACTTCTTTTGCTTCATCTATTTTGTATTCACCTTGGGGGCGCCCGGGACACTCCGGGCGCCCTACTTAGCTACTGCCTCACTCCTTTGAGGCTCTCTGAGCTGCAGACACTCGTTCCTTCGATCCTGCATCCAGGGTTAGTCCAAAACAACATAAAGCAATAATATGTTAGTTTTATACAGCCTTAGCTGTCTTGGTTCTGACTTTGGGTCTCCCAAATGGAGCCCTAGGTCGAACCGACGCCCACTGTTCCCTCGACGGGGAACGCATCCTCACCAACTCCTCTTGGGAGAATTTACCTGATGCCAACCGGCTCCTTCGGTTGGACTTTTGCCTAGCAGTCCTTCGCCAGGTGCCTAGCTGTCCTTCGCCAGGTCTTCAGTACCAAGCTATCCTTCGCCTGGTGCCTAGCAGTCCTTCGCTAGGTCTTCAATACCAAGCTGTCCTTCGCCTGGTGCCTAGCAGTCCTTCGCTAGGTCTTTAATACCAAGCTGTCCTTCGCCTGGTGCCTAGCAGTCCTTCGCTAGGGCTTTGTATCCTGGCATTCTTCGCCAGGTACCTAACAGTCCTTCGCTAGGGCTTTGTATCCCGGCATTCCTTCGCCAGGTGCCTAGCTGTCCTTTGCTAGGACTCTTCCTGCACACTTAAGTAACATGTTAGATAAACAATATACCTTAACTTTTGAACCCTTTTGCCATTATCAAAACACAGGTTCGACTTGGGTGCTTTCTGCACCAACAATCTCCCCCTTTTTGATTTATGGCAACCCTGGTTCAAAAAGTTAAGTTAATCAAAAAATTGAAATTTTGTTTCCTCCCCCTGGAGGGAATCTCCCCCTAGATTTTTCAAAAGTTCGTGGGGGTTTTTGACTAAAGTTGGATTTACTTAAATACTTTTAGCAGAACCTTTAAAGATATTTTCCAAAATAATTTGTGCACTTTGGAAAGTTTATATTTATAGGAAAACTACTTTGACAGCTTAAGTTAGGAAAATTTTGAAAACTTAAGTTTTAAGTACTTAGTGGAGTTTTGAAAACTTACATTTTAAGTACTTAGGAAAATTTCAAAAACTTCAGTTTTAAGTATTTAGTAGGATTTCAAAAACTTCAGTTTTAAGTACTTTCAAAAACTTCAGTTTTAAGTACTTAGTAGGTTTTTGGAAACTTTAGTTTAAAGTATTTAGAAAGTTTTCACTTAGTAGATTGTTGAAAACTTGAGTTTAAAGTACTTTAGAAAGTTTTTGAAAACTTGAGTTTAAAGTACTTAGAAAGTTTTTGAAAACTTATACTCTCTCCCTTTCCTATCTCTCCCCCTTTGCCATATATCAAAAACAAAGAAATATAGCAGATAAAGGATAATTAAATTGCATAAAAGTAAATAATAAATTGCATAATTTGCTGTACTGAGCCAATTCAGGATTTGAACTCAACCAAATCAGTTTCAATTATCTCTTTTGGTCTAACTCAGTTAGCTACTTACTAAGTATTATAAACAGTAGTTTTTGCTAGGGTTAGTCAAGTTAAGTGTTCTGTTCAAGTTAGATTTGCTAAACTTGACACTTGACTTGATTGCTGTTTAAGTTGTATTTAATGCCCCAATTACTGCAGATGCATTGACTTGAAGCATCTTGAATTAAGGCAAAGACCTAAGCATCTCAACCCAGTCTGGGTTATCAATCAAAAGTACCCTAAGGTGTTTGTGAGATACTGGCTTCTAAATCTATAGGTGCATACAGTTTTAAGGTTAGGGCCTAGGCTAAGTCCATTTGCGAAAAAGCCCTAGTTTTGAAAGAGGTAGTTTTTGAAAATAACACTAAGTCGTAAAATTTATTTTTAAAACTTTTCAAAACTAAGTAAAAGCTGATTTTGAAAGCATTTTTTTAACTGATTTTGAAATAAATAAAGTAGTAAGAAAACCCAGAGTAGACTTAACCTATTCTACCAAACATAGTCCTAACTGCTGATCAAATAGTAGAGAAAAACAAGTACTTATCTCCATAAGTCAGCTGGTCAACAGAGAGACTTAGCACAGTCATACAAGTTAAACATGAATCAACCCTTCTGAGTAGGGGCAGTCAGATAGTTACTAGTACAATGTTAATCAACTCTAGGAGGAGGGACCAGGATGATTAGAAGAGCCTGGCTGCCAGGATCGAAACATCGCCATCATCTCGTGATATTGTGCGTCTCTGGTCTCCCTCTCAGCTCTAAGCGCACTCATATAGTTAGTGTAATAGCCTAGATTTGTCTCCATATCTTCAGCATGATTTGCCTCCACTTCCTCTCGGAGGCTCTGGACCTGTGTCTCCAGCCGTGTCACTCTCTCGTAGAGTGTCGGTGGAGGGGGCTCGTCTATGTGTGCTCGAGCCTCTGCTACCAAATCGGCGACATCGACTTCAACCTCCTCGTCTGAGTCGATCTGAGCTCCGGCTCACTGTCGTCTCCAAGTCAAAACCCCGGTGGCCGATACCTCTATACCAGCTAAAGAGAAGTTCCTAAACCCTATCTCGTCAAAATCGGTCATCGCGGTTATTTCACCTACGGTAATGTCACGACCGTGGTGATGAAGAATGGAGGTGATGATGTGGCAGAAGGGGATGCGTACCCGACCCTGAGTCGTGACAGTGGAGGCATATAAGATAGCGTGGAATATGTGAAGGCCAATGTCAATATCTAGATGATGGATCAGGGCATACAGGAGGAAGGCATGAAAAGGTCGCATGGTCGCGACATCCCTAGTAGATAGTGGTACTGTGCAGCGGACCAGGACTCTGTACAGGGCGTAGTCCTGGACCTGAAGTTCAACGGACTGAAATCATCTAGCTACGGGGAGTCTAGCTTCCCTATAGAAATAGGAGTGGAGAGTGTCTAGAGTAATGTGAGAGTAGGGAGCATCAAATGGAGGATCCCTAGGAGGATAGCAACAAAAGGTGGACTGGCAAGGTCATAGTCCAAGAAATCGATTTAGTAAGGTAGGGGTGATTGATAAGGGTATCTGTTGAACAATAGTGACAAACATGAGATCGTTCTGTCTAACTATATTATTATAGAATTCTGCACATAAAGATGTGTTAATTGAATGAGTGCAGAACATTAGATTGTCTAGTTGATAAAAGTTTATGACATTCATGGCTAAAGGACAAGATTGGGTGAAGAAGTGTCTATTTAGGTAGCTAGTTTTGATAGGCTTATAGGTTGTTCAAGCAAACTTATTACAAAGTTCTAGAGTTGGGAACCTAGGGTCGGGACTCAGTTCGGTACCGGGGTTCGCTTGGTTTGCTCGGCGTTTTCTAAGTTAAGAAACATGCATTTATAAGAAGAGAATTAAGAAAGTAATTCTAAATGCATAAAAGAAATCATACCAAGGAGGCATGGTTGAGATTGAGGAAGCACAAGTGTCACTTGATCTCCTTGGAAGGAAGGAAGTGAGGAAGGAGAATGATTTTTGGTGTGGGAAGAAGAGGGGGTTCGGGTGCCTTTTTATAGGCAGTTCATTGGGGGCGCCCGGGAGCTCCCGGGCGCCCGGGAGCTCCCGGGCGCCCGGGACAGTAGTCTACTGCCTTTGGCAGTGACTAATGCTGGTTGGGGGCGCCCGCAATGGCCCGGGCACCCCGGTCAGGCTGGATTTTGCAGCTTTGCTGCTTTGACTGATGCTGGGGGCGCCCGCAAGGTTCGGGGTGCCCCGGTCAAGGGGTAAAGGCAGCTTGTTGCCTTGAAGAAAAAGTCATAGGGGGCGCCCGAGGAGTCACGGGCGCCCGGATTATGTAGGAAGTGACAACTTTGGATGTTTTGTGATCATTTGACCATGGTTTAACTACTTTTGACCAAATTTGACCTGTTTGACTAGGATTGACTGATTTAACCATGGTTTGACCATCTTGACCATGGTTTGGCTTCTTTGACCAAGGTTTGACTACTTTGACCCAAGCTTAAAGTCGTTCTAAGTTTTGATGTTTGTATTTAAATGACAATGAAGGTATTAAATGAATTTCAATTAGGCTAAATTTTTTCCGTCTCACCCAAACTAGGGTTATCAATCACGTTAGTCTTACAGGTTTTATGAGACATGTTTTGAAAAAACAATTTTGATTTATTTTGAAAAACTTGAATTAATTTTGGAAATAATTGAATTTATTTAAAAATTGTTTGAATCTATACATAACTGAAAATTTGTGTTAGATTTAAATTTTAGAAAGAATAATTTGAATTTGAATTTCAGAGATTGGCTTCCAGGTCTTGGCGAGGCACTAGGCCTTCTTTGGCCGTAGCCTTATTGGATCATTAATCCTTTCCTTGACAAAGCCTTTCAATGAAATTTCATTTTCAAGATTATTCTTTGAAAAATTCTGGTCTAACTAGTTTGGGTCTTGGATCGGTAGCTTCGGCTAGTTTCACCAGTCTAAAGAGACCAAGTAGAGTATACTTGACCTTATTAGAATTGGCTTCCCTAACGTACTATCATCTCACCTCCTCCCAGTACTATGCTGTCAATTTTCAGTTAAGTTGGTTTGGTCTTTAAACTAGCCAATCCTAAGTCTAAGCACGGTAAATTGCAGAAATTAAATAAACAAGCAAACATGCAATTTGAAAGCAAGAATTGAATTCTATCTAACAATAAATATGATTTTTAACTTGGCTCCCCCTGGACTATAGCCACGATAATGGTTTGGCAATATGTGAATATTGTCCTTGGGGATCCAATACTGATTTGATCCAGTTTGTTTGTTCAGGCATAGTTTGGGTACCCATGCCTGAGCTTTAGGTCTGGACTGGTTCAGTACAGCATAATAGGATCTTTGTCTAGATTTGGTTCTATAGCCTATTCCAGATCGATTTAGAACCGATTTCTGTTTTCCAAGAATCATGTTAAGACCCTTGGAACCCGAGGTGAATCGTTCTAAAGCTGATATAAGGTCCTTAACCTGAGTTTTCAGGGAGGAGTTCTCTTTCTCAAGTTTTTCAACTTGAGTAGAGGTTCCTTCTTGAACCTTCTCAGTTAAGGGTCTAGAGTCAGCTCCCTCTTTCAGGAGTTTTACTTCCTGTCGGAGGGATTCGACTCGGAGTTTAGCTTTCGCCAAATCTCGAGAAAGATAAGCAATTAATTCATTTAACTGACTTCTAGTAAAATCACTTACCTTGATTTCGCCATCTTCTAAAAATGATAGTCTGCCGTCGTCCTGTTCCGATTCTGACTCGGTCTCAATTTCTTCTGACGCGATTAGTGCGAGCAGGTTCGACTGTGGGACCTCTTCTTCTTCTTCGGAGGAGGACTCGTCCTACGTTGCCTGAAGTGCCTTTTTCCTTCTATTCTTCTTGATCTCCTTTAGGTTCGGACACTCCGTCTTGTAGTGACCCTTCTTCTTGCACTCGTAGCAGGTCACGTTGGGCTAGTTCTTTTCATTAGCGGGTTCAGCTGGTTCATCCTTTCTTCGGCTGGCTTTCCTTTTGTTGGTTTGGTTCTTTAATTCCTTGTAGTAGTTTCGGGCCAGTCGGACCAGCTTAGGTCGATCTCCTTCTTCGTCTTCTGAATCTGAGTCTGAGTTAGACTCGGGTTCAGGTTGAGGCTTCTTCTTGGTTGTCCTTCCAGTTTTTCCTGCAACAAAGGCAATACCTTTCTCGGCCAGATTGCAGTTAGTCTGTTCATGTAATTCTAATTCAGAGAATAATTCATCTAATTTAATTTTTGAAAAGTCCCTTGAAACCTTGTATGCATCTACCATAGATGCCCACAATGTATTTCTCGGGAAAGCATTTAAAGCGCACCTTATTAAGTCACGGTTTTCTACCTTGTGACCGATGGTATGTAGTCCGTTCATTAATGCCTGAATTCGGGCATGGAGTTGAGCTGCTGTTTCGTCGTCGTTCATCTTGATCGTGTATAGCTTGTTCAGGAGGAGATCTCTCTTACTGATCTGAGTGTCTGAAGTTCCTTTGTGCAGCTCGATCAGTTTCCCCCACAGTTCCTTGGCACTGTTGAATGGACCCACCCGGTTCAGCTCCTCTTTTGTTAAGCCACATTGGAGGGTCTGGGTCGCTTTTCCATCATCTTCTATAACGCCTGCCATTTTTTTTCCCACCTTATGGTGTGGCGAGAAGGCGGCGTTACGCTAACCATACATGTACATATAAAACATCTTGATGCAGCAAAATAAATTTTTTTTCTTCTACAAATGCTTTTAACCATGCAACTAGTACTTAAATCATATACATATGTCTAAGTTATCATTCATGGACATGGTGAAATTATACTTAACATATTACCAGCATACATAGCATCATGATATCAACTTTCCATAACTTATCCATAAGCATTCCAGGTAGCAAGTAGTTTATCCATAAACTTCATGAATAATAAGTTGTTTCTTAGGCATAACTATCATAAGTTGAGCATAAAACCAAAATAAGCATTGTCTGATCACAAAACATGCGATAAGTGAAATGAGAGGAATTCTTGGCCATGTCACTACCACACACATATGTTCATGCCTCTCCTGCTGCTTCCCTTAGTAATCTCTTGCTTGATCTGTGGTATAAGAAAAATAAAACTATAAGCACGTAGGCTTAGTAAGACCCTTTCCTACTCACAAAACGTCCATACGTCACATAAACATCAACGTAATGTTTCAATCCTACATATCATAGCATACTTCTTATCATAAACATAAACACAATCATGGCATCACAATTTAGCATGAACATAAATAAAATCATGGCATCATAATTAACATGGACATAAACATAATCATTTGCATAAACATACTTTGCATTATCATACTTTGCATAAACATACTTCGCATAAACATACCTTGCATAAACCTACTTTGCATAAACATTCCTTGCATAAACATAATGCATAACATGGATGGATGCATGCGGCAAATGCATATATCATAAGGATGCTTAGTTTGAAATCATACTTTTAAATACTTAAACATAATCATAACATCATAGGGGTCCCCGGCTTGTACCACATACATACATCATATGCGCGCATCCCTAAGTAAATACGAGGTAGCTAGTCTCGACCTACTAGGGCAAGGATAGCTTCATCGGTAGTCCCAGAACCGTGGACAGCTTCATCGGTAGTCCAGAACCGTGGACAGCTTCATCGGTAGTCCAGAATCGTTGACAGCTTCATCGGTAGTCCAGAACCGTGGACAGCTTCATCGGTAGTCCAGAATCGTGGACCTTACTTAGGTCCGATACAAGCCCATTCATAAAATAAAATACTTTCACATACTTCTTCATTCATAAAACATACATAGCATATTCATTCATTCTTAATGCTTAACATCATCATTATGCCTTGAAAGCATGAACCCTTATCTTCATTCATCATTTTTCATTCCATATCATCATTATGCCTTGAAGGCATGAACTTTATCTTCATTCATCATTTTCATTCATAAACATGTCATGCATACGTAATCATGTCCTAAAGTATAAACATCATCCTAGTTCATAAAGCTTGCCGTGTCATGGTACATAAGATAAACATACAGTTCATACATGATTCATTTCATCTAACATGCATAATCCTAGTATCCATCATTCGGCATGCATGGGTAAAATACATATGAACGTGATGCATACCACTTAGATTCATGGCATTCTACAGTACTTAGGGTCATAGCATTCATCATAAACCATACATAGACCTTCGCACACATATATCCATTATAGGCATTAAACATTCTACATGCATTATTCTATTCGGCCTACTCCTACATCACATATGTTCATGGTATTTGATCTATAATATTCATGAGTAAAACATAACACATAACCTAAACATACCAAAAATCATGTTACATAACACATAAAACTAGGGTTTTAGTAACATAAGGATCCATACATCATGCTTAACCATATACTTACATCATTGTAACCTATCAACAAGTATCCTTGAGACCTTAACCCAATCCAAGCCCTAGGTCATGGTCTTGGCCGAAACCCTAAGGAACCCTAGGTCCATGGAAAAATTCTTATAGGTCACAAATAACATCCCATACAAACATACAATGCCATAGAAAAACATTTGATCCCATAGTTAAAGCTAACCCTAATCCCTTAGCCCTAGATTAGCTCTTGGCCGAAACCTAAATGACCATGAAATTCATAGAAAAATTATTATAAAACACAATTACTATCCATCATGTCATAGGGAAACAAATTAAACATGTTGAATGGTTAGATCAAGTTCCAACCATGCGTTAGGGGTCTTGGCCGAAACTTATAAGGACTATTAAGCATGTAAAAATTCATATGAATCACCACTAACATCACTTACATCATAAAAAGACATAAGAACCATCATTAGAGAGTTAAAACTAATCCTAGCCATGGAAACTTGAAGGTGGCCGAAACCCTAAGTCCTCCTTCATGGATTTCTCAACTTAGATCTCAAACAAAAACTTAGATCATAACCATATCAAGAAAAACCATTACACCACAGGTGAGGGAGTCTTACCTTCCTTGATCTTGCTTATAAACCTTGAATAGAAAATAACAAGAAAAACCCCCTTGTCTCTAAACTTCTCCTTAGCCCTTGTATCCTTGTAGAGGGCCTTAGATCTTCAAGATGGAGTCTTATGTGAACTTTTTCCAAGGGAAGATCCCCCTTGGGGTTTCGGCTAGAATGAGGAAGGAGGAGGGAGAAGGGTGGACTTGGTGGAAGAAGGAAAGTAACTCCCATGCCACCTCTTTATACCACATTAAGGAGGGCAAGTGAAGAGTCATGGTGTCTCTTCTCTTCATGACCCTTCCTTTTCCCTAAGCCTTAACCAAAATCCACTTCATCCTCTACTAGCACTCCCTTGCTAGGTGAATTGGTTAGTACATGCATGGTGGTACCATAGGTCCAAGGTTCAATCCTTGGTGCATGCACTTTATTTTTCTATTCTATTTTATTTTTATATTATTTTCAAAAATTTCCCAAAAATTCCCCCATGATCATACTAATATTCCTAATTAAAACCCATTTATATTTATATTAAATTTCACCTAAAATCCACTAATAGCCATGGTCTTAGAAAAACCCATTAGTACTTAGCTTCTCAATTTAAATGAGAAATTATGGATAATTAGGCTAAGGTTCGTACTAATATCTCTAGGCTCCTTCAAAAAAACTATTTAGACATGACCAATATTTTAAATAAAATATTGAGAAGATTTTCCGAGTCGTTACAATCCCCCATACATCGTGAAAGTTCATCCTCGAACTTATAATAGCTCCGGGTACTTGTGTCTCATCTCGTCCTCGTGTTCCCAGGTAGCTTCCTCGAACTGTTGACTTTGCCATACGACCTTGACAAAGGGTACCTCCTTGTTCTTTAGCTTCTTGACTTCCCGGTCCAAGATCTGGATAGGTCGACTTTCATAACTTAGGTCCTCCCGAACTTGTACTGTCTGTGGTTCGATCAATTGATCCATATCTGGAATACACTTCTTAAGCATTGATACATGGAACACATTATGAATAGCTGACATCTCCTGAGGAAGCTCTAGCTCATATGCCACCTTGCCAACTCGCTTCAGGATTAGGTATGGTCCCACATATCGCGGACTCAGTTTTCCTCTCTTCCCAAATCTCGTCACCCCTAAAAATGTGAATTGAAGCGACCATCCCTATCTGAGATGATGGTCTTGGGAACTCCATGAAGTCTGATTATCTCCTTGACATATAATTGAGCCAATTGCTCAATCGAATAAGTCATCTTGATTGCTAGGAAGTGAGCAGACTTCGTCAACCTGTCCATAATTACCCAAATCCTATCATATCCGTTTGTAGTTCTGGGATGTCCTGAAATAAAATCCATAGAAATATCTTTCCATTTCCATTCCGGAATCAAAAGTGGCTGCAGAACTCCTCCGGGTCGCTGGTGTTCTGCTTTCACTCGCTGACAAGTCAGACAAATACTAACATACTGAGCCACGTCTCTCTTCATACCGGACCACCAAAATTTCTCCTTCAGGTCTTGATACGTTTTGGTGGATCCTGGATGCATCGAATAAGGGGATCCGTGAGCTTCTGCCAATATTTCTTTCCGTAGCTTCGGATCATTAGGGATACATAGGCGATCCCCGAGGTAGAGTACTCCCCCGTCGGCGATACGAAAACCATTGTCCTTTCCTTCTAAGATCTCCTGTTTGATTCTCTGAAGACTCGGATCACCATTTTGTTTTTCCAATATGTCCTCAAACAGCGTCGGTGATATTGTCATGGTAGAAAGCTGTCTGGAGATAACCTCGACCCCAAAATTCACAATTTCTCTTTCGAGTGGTCGGGGTAATATAGATATGGACATCAAGTGGCACTTGACTTCCGGCTGAGTGCATCAGCCACCTTGTTTGCCTTCCCTGGATGGTAGAAGATCTCACAGTCGTAGTCCTTCACCAACTCCAGCCATCGGCATTGTCTCATATTCAGATCTTTCTGAGTGAAGAAATATCACAGACTCTGGTGGTCTGTATAAATTCTACACTGCGCTCCATACAAATAATGCCTCCATACCTTAAGAGCGAAGACCACAGCGGCCAGTTCCTGATCGTGAGTGAGGTAATTTTGTTCATGTTCCTTGAGTTGTCTAGAGGCGTAGGCAATGACCTTACCATTCTGCATAAGTACATCTCCAAGTCCCAGTTTGGAGGCATCGCTATACAAGTTGAAACTCTGGTTACATTCTGGAAGGGTAAGAATTGGAGCACTCGTAAGTCTCCTTTTTAGTTCCGAGAAACTCCTTTCACAATTTTCCATCCATTCATACTTCTTATCCTTCCTGGTGAGGGCCGTTAGAGGGGCTGCAATTCTCGAGAAGTCCTCCACAAATTTTCGGTAATAGCCCGCCAGCCCAAGGAAGCTTCTGATTTCACTGGCGTTCGTTGGCCGACTCCAGTTATTCACCGCTTCAATCTTCGTTGGATCTACCATAACCCCATCTTTGGAAATAATATGGCCCAAAAAGCCTACTTGGTCGAGCCAGAACTCACACTTGGAGAACTTTGCATACAATTGTTTTTCCCGAAGAGTCTGTAATACTATCTTCAGATGCTCGGCGTGCTCCTCTTGGTTCCTCGAATAAATAAGAATATCGTCGATGAAGACGATTACAAATTTGTCGAGGAAAGACGAAAATACCCGATTCATAAGATCCATAAACATGGCAGGAGCATTTGTCACACCGAAAGGCATAACCACAAATTCAAAATGTCCATACCTTGTTCGGAAGGCCGTCTTCGGAATATCATCCTGTTTTAGTCTAACTTGATGATAACCAGACTTCAGATCAATTTTTGAGAAAACGGTGGCTCCTTTCAATTGATCAAACATGTCATCTATCCTTGGAAGGGGATACCTATTTTTGATCGTCACATTTTTCAAGGCTCGATAATCTATGCACATTCGCATAGATCCATATTTCTTCTTCACAAATAATACTGGAGCTCCCCATGGGGAATGACTAGGGCGAATAAAACCCTTATCGAGTAACTCCTGTAGTTGTTCTTGCAGCTCTTTTAATTCAACCGGTGCCATACGGTAAGGTGCCTTGGAGATCGGGTTAGTACCAGGAACCAATTCAATCTCGAATTCCACTTCTCTATCAGGAGCTAATCCTGGTAATTCCTCCGGAAATACCTCTGAATAATCGCACACAATCTTGACTTCTTCTAGCTTTCGGTTCTTTGTTTGACTTGCATCAACACATGTGCTAGAAATCCAGTGTACCCCTTGTCTAACATCTTCTATGCCTGAAGAGTCGATAATAATTTCCTGGTTCTTTTCCTTGGTTCTCCGACAAATTCAAACATAGAATCTGCCTCGGGTCGAAAGATCACCTTTCGCTTACGACACTCGATAGAAGCACCGTATTTGCTCAGAAAATCCATTCCCATTATAACATCATAATCTTGCATGTCGAGTACTATCAGATCGCAGTAAAGTTCTCTTTCCGCGATTCCGACTGGCACAGTACGCAACACGTGAGTGGATGTTATTATCTCTCCCGAAGGCAGGGTCGTTAGGAACTTACAATCTAACACTTGTGGTGGCCTTCCTATTTTCTTAATATATGCCACAGAAACGAACGAATGCGTTGCCCCAGTATCAAATAATACAGTAGCGTACTGACTGGAAATAAGTATCTGACCTGTGACAACCGTAGAAGCGTCCGCAGCATCCTCCTTGGTAACAGAGAAAACCCTGGCATTTGTAACTGTTGGGGAGGCTTCCAACATCGGGGTACCCTCTAGCTCGGCTTGCATATAGTGTAATTTCGCTGGTGCACCTTGGTACTGCACCAGTTGTTGGGGAGAGGCCTGGTTCTTGGTAGGGCAGTAAGCCGCCATATGCCCTTCCACACCACAGATGAAACACCGGTTCATACCCTTGCGGCATTCCCCGGAGTGGTTTTTCCTGCATGTCGCGCATGAGGAAGGCTTGGTTTTTTTATTTGCTGGGCCCCCTTGAGAGCTGTTCCATGGCTTTCATTTACCACCTTGATCTCCCTTCCAATTAGTGTGGGTGCTCTGGGATTTTTGACCTCCTAAGCGATCATTAACGAAAAGAGCATTAAGGATAATGAGAGAAAGAATCGAGAATTCCGGAGTGAACTTGATTCTTACTTTCATTCATCGCCTTCCTTTGCTGATTGATATTGTTCAAATAGTGCTCAGTGAGTAGGGCACTACTAAATAGTTCCTCGGCGGTCTGGGGTCTGTTAACTCCGCCAGCCACGTTCAGAGCTATTTCGGGCTGCAACATCTTCAGCATAAGTCGGACCCTCTCTTTCTCAGTGCGGACCAGCTCAGGGCACAGACGAGCCAGTCGATTAAATTTCTTCACGGCTTCATTGACCGAGAGATTGCCCTGCCGGAATTCCGTGAACTCATCGTAGTGTTTGTTTGTGACTCGCATGTTGAAGAATTCCTCAAAGAACTCTGATTCGAAATCGGACCACGCCATCTGGTTCACCTGTCTCTTGGCCTTGACCCTTTTCCACCACATTCTGGCATCCCCAGAAAGGCAGAATGATGCACACTTGATCTTCTCATGCTCAGGCCAGTCCAGCAGTTCCAGTGTACTTTCCACCGTCTTGAACCACGCTTGGGCGTCCCATGGTTCGCCAGCACCCGAGAAATTTTCCAGTTTCAGCCTCAACCACTGGATCAGATAAGCCTCTTGTCGTGCCATAGTGGTTGAGCCTGTCAGAGGAGTTTGCATAACTGTAGGCACCACGGGTATAGCAGTCTGATTTGCTGGTGGAGTAGTAGAATTTTCTTGTTGGTTCATTAGGGTATTAATGGTTTGCTACTACTCCGTGACTTGACGCTGAAGTTGGGTCACTAATTGCACCAGATCAGGCGAGGAAGTAGTCTCATTAAGTCGATTACTCTGTCTTCTAGCCATGCTTTCCTTCATAAAGGACAAGTATGGTTAATATGGGTTATTGTTATCCCTACCCCATATCGAATTCTAAATTATTTGATTTTCATAAAAAAAATATCATCCATATTCACATATCTTATAGGTACTTTCCATTATCTATCATAGGGTATCATTCATACTTGTATATGCAAGAATTCATACAAGAAAATATAAAGTACGCATAGAGGCACTTACTTGGAAGCGACAGGAAGAAGGCTTGATGTGTGTGTAGTGAGATGGCAAACCGCTCTGATACCAACCTGTAACGCCCGCCTTTTTTTTCCCACCTTATGGTGTGGAGAGAAGGCGGCGTTACGCTAACCATACATGTACATATAAAACATCTTGATGCAGCGGAATAAATTTTTTTCTTCTACAAATGCTTTTAACCATGCAACTAGTACTTAAATCATATACACATGTCTAAGTTATCATTCATGGACATGGTGACATTATACTTAACATATTACCAGCATACATAGCATCATGATATCAACTTTCCATAACTTATCCATAAGCATTCCAGGTAGCAAGTAGTTTATCCATAAACTTCATGAATAATAAGTTGTTTCTTAGGCATAACTATCATAAGTTGAGCATAAAACCAAAATAAGCATTGTCTGATCACAAAACATGCGATAAGTGAAATGAGAGGAATTCTTGGCCATGTCACTACCACACACATATGTTCTTGCCTCTCTTGCTGCTTCCCTTAGTAATCTCTTGCTTGATCTGCGGTATAAGAAAAATAAGACTAAAAGCACGTAGGCTTAGTAAGACCCTTTCCTACTCACAAAACGTCCATACGTCACATAAACATCAACGTAATGTTTCAATCCTACATATCATAGCATACTTCTTATCATAAACATAAACACAATCATGACATCATATTTTTTTTTAACATGAACATAGATATAATCATGACATCATAATTTAGCATGAACATAAATAAAATCATGGCATCATCATTAACATGGACATAAACATAATCATTTGCATAAACATACTTTGCATTATCATACTTTGCATAAACATACTTCGCATAAACATACCTTGCATAAACCTACTTTGCATAAACATTCCTTGCATAAACATAATGCATAACATGGATGGACGCATGCGGCAAATGCATATATCATAAGGATGCTTAGTTTGAAATCATACTTTTAAATACTTAAACATAATCATAACATCATAGGGGTCCCCGGCTTGTACCATATACATACATCATATGCGCGCATCCCTAAGTAAATACGAGGTAGCTAGTCTCAACCTACTAGGGCAAGGACAGCTTCATCGGTAGTCCCAGAACCATGGACAGCTTCATCGGTAGTCCAGAACCGTGGACAGCTTCATCGGTAGTCCAGAATCGTGGACAGCTTCATTGGTAGTCCAGAACCGTGGACCTTACTTAGGTCCGGTACAAGCCCATTCATAAAATAAAATACTTTCACATACTTCTTCATTCATAAAACATACATAGCATATTCATTCATTCTTAATGCTTAACATCATCATTATGCCTTGAAAGCATGAACCCTTATCTTCATTCATCATTTTTCATTCCATATCATCATTATGCCTTGAAGGCATGAACTTTAACTTCATTCATCATTTTCATTCATAAATATGTCATGCATACGTAATCATGTCCTAAAGTATAAACATCATCCTAGTTCATAAAGCTTGCCCTGTCATGGTACATAAGATAAACATACAGTTCATACATGATACATTTCATCTAATATGCATAATCCTAGTATCCATCCTTCGGCATGCATGGGTAAAATACATATAAACGTGATGCATACCACTTAGGTTCATGGCATTCTACAGTACTTAGGGTCATAGCATTCATCATAAACCATACATAGACCTTCGCACACATATTTCCATTATAGGCATTAATCATTCTACATGCATTATTCTATTCGGCCTACTCCTACATCACATATGTTCATGGTATTTGATCTATAATATTCATGAGTAAAACATAACACATAACCTAAACATACCAAAAATCATGTTACATAACACATAAAACTAGGGTTTTAGTAACATAAGGATCCATACATCATGCTTAACCATATACTTACATCACTGTAACCTACCAACAAGTATCCTTGAGACCTTAACCCAATCCAAGCCCTAGGTCATGGTCTTGGCCGAAACCCTAAGGAACCCTAGGTCCATGGAAAAATTCTTATAGGTCACAAATAACATCCCATACAAACATACAATGCCATAGAAAAACATTTGATCCCATAGTTAAAGCTAACCCTAATCCCTTAGCCCTAGATTAGCTCTTGGCCGAAACCTAAATGCCCATGAAATTCATAGAAAAATTATTATAAAACACAATTACTATCCATCATGTCATAGGGAAACAAATTAAACATGTTGAATGGTTAGATCAAGTTCCAACCATGGGTTAGGGGTCTTGGCTGAAACTTATAAGGACTATTAAGCATGTAAAAATTCATATGAATCACCACTAACATCACTTACATCATAAAAAGACATAAGAACCATCATTAGAGAGTTAAAACTAATCCTAGCCATGGAAACTTGAAGGTGGCCGAAACCCTAAGTCCTCCTTCATGGATTTCTCAACTTAGATCTCAAACAAAAACTTAGATCATAACCATATCAAGAAAAACCATTACACCACAGGTGAGGGAGTCTTACCTTCCTTGATCTTGCTTATAAACCTTGAATAGAAAATAACAAGAAAAACCCCCTTGACTCTAAACTTCTCCTTAGCCCTTGTATCCTTGTAGAGGGCCTTAGATCTTCAAGATGGAGTCTTATGTGAACTTTTTCCAAGGGAAGATCCCCCTTGGGGTTTCGGCTAGAATGAGGAAGGAGGAGGGAGAAGGGTGGACTTGGTGGAAGAAGGAAAGTAACTCCCATGCCACCTCTTTATACCACATTAAGGAGGGCAAGTGAAGAGTCATGGTGTCTCTTCTCTTCATGACCCTTCCTTTTCCCTAAGCCTTAACCAAAATCCACTTCATCCTCTACTAGCACTCCCTTGCTAGGTGAATTGGTTAGTACATGCATGGTGGTACCATAGGTCCAAGGTTCAATCCTTGGTGTATGCACTTTATTTTTCTATTCTATTTTATTTTTATATTATTTTCAAAAATTTCCCAAAAATTCCCCCATGATCATACTAATATTCCTAATTAAAACCCATTTATATTTATATTAAATTTCACCTAAAATCCACTAATAGCCATGGTCTTAGAAAAACCCATTAGTACTTAGCTTCTCAATTTAAATGAGAAATTATGGATAATTAGGCTAAGGTTCGTACTAATATCTCTAGGCTCCTTCAAAAAAACTATTTAGACATGACCAATATTTTAAATAAAATATTGAGAAGATTTTCTGGGTCATTACAGCTTCAATCTTCTGTTTCAGAGTGGTGTCCCACTCTGTGTAGGTTTGAGGTACTCTTTTAGCATTTTTTGGAATCTCCAGTCTGGACTGGATGATTATCCACATGTCTACCTGAGTTTTCAGGTGGACCTCCATTCCGCTCTTCCAGTAGGAGAAGTCCTCCGCACTGATGAGAGGTGGTCTTGCGGTGCTGAAGCCTTCTTGCATGACCATTTTATCTGAAAAATAACACTAAAACAAAAGAAAATATCCCAAGACTTGGTCTTGGATTAGCAGTGCGGGATAAAGAGAAATGATTATCGAGGGGTGTTGCACCAACCTCGATTAACGAGAAAACTTTTAAAAAAATATTAATATGATTACATAAAAATACGAAAAGTTCTCAAATTGGTGGTTGCACCAAATTTGAGCTTCCCCACTCTGATACCACTTGTTGGATCGAGAGAAACGATAGAGGGGGGGGGGGTGAATATCGTTAATCGTTTTCGGATTAAAAATAAGAGCATACGCAGCGGAAAATTAAATCACAACACGAAGACGCAAGCAGTTTTACTTGGTTCGGAGTCGCGGTCAGCTCCTACTCCAAGGCCCACGGTCGTTAACCGTTTACTGCGAGCAATTCTATATGTGCACAAAACCAGTTTACAAAATGTATTACAGGAAATGGTACAGTAAACTTAATGTAGCTCTTCTTTACCGACGTCCGGTGTAGATTATATTTTCGGAGCAGAGGAACGTCGTCGGTGCTTGTATCTCGAGTCGGGAGGTTTCCGGAGCAGAGCGCGGGAGCAGAAGAGCGTGAATGCGTTGGAAGAATTGATTTTCGAAGCCTTGGGTTCGAGGGCCCTTTTATAGCCCCTGGGGGCGCCCGGAACATCGAGGGCGCTCCCCCACGTGTCAGCTGATCCGAGTTCCTCTCGGTCAGCCCTGATCCCTTCAAACTCGGGATCAGGCTTTGATGGGGGTGCCCAGGATGCTGGGGGCGCCCGGGATGACCGGGTCAACTCTTATCCGTTGGCTTCACTGGCTTCCGCTTCGTTAGCTTGAGCTGGGGGCGCCCGGACCATCCGGGGCGCCCGGGAGCATGGGGGGGGGGGGCCCGGGAGCACGGGGCCGCCCCGCCCATGAGCTGTCGAAGCACTTCTTTTGCTTCATCTGTTTTGTATTCACCTTGGGGGCGCCCGGGACACTCCGGGCGCCCTACTCAGCTACTGCCTCACTCCTTTGAGGCTCTCTGAGCTGCAGACACTCGTTCCTTCGATCTTGCATCCAGGGTTAGTCCAAAACAACATAAAGCAATAATATGTTAGTTTTATACAGCCTTAGCTGTCTTGGTTCTGACTTTGGGTCTCCCAAATGGAGCCCTAGGTCGAACCGACGCCTACTGTTCCCTCGACGGGGAACGTGTCCTCACCTACTCCTCTCAGGAGAATTTACTTGATGCCAACCGGCTCCTTCAGTTGGACTTTTGCCCAGCAGTCCTTCGCCAGGTGCCTAGCTGTCCTTCGCCAGGTGCCTAGCTGTCCTTCGCCAGGTCTTCAGTACCAAGCTGTCCTTCGCCTGGTGCCTAGCAGTCCTTCGCTAGGTCTTTAATACCAAGCTGTCCTTCGCCTGGTGCCTAGCAGTCCTTCGCTAGGTCTTTAATACCAAGCTGTCCTTCGCCTGGTGCCTAGCAGTCCTTCGCTAGGGCTTTGTATCCTGGCATTCCTTCGCCAGCTGCCTAACAGTCATTCGCTAGGGCTTTGTATCCCGGCATTCCTTCGCCAGTGCCTAGCTGTCCTTCGCTA
>JAGFNQ010006671.1:131191-185234 GCA_024364735.1 Boesenbergia rotunda
ATCGGTAGTCCAGAAACCGTGGACCTTTCTTAGGTCCTGGTACAAGCCCATTCATAAAATAAAATGCTTTCACATGCTTCTTCATTCATAAAACATACATAGCATATTCATTCATTCTTAATGCTTAACATTATCATTATGCCTTGAAGGCATGAACCTTATCTTCATTCATCATTTTCATTCCATATCGTCATTATGTCTCGAAGGCATGTACTTTAACTTCATTCATCATTTTCATTCATGAACATGACATAAAGCTTGCCGTGTCATGGTACATAAGATAAACATACAGTTCATACATGATACATTTCATCCAACATGCATAATCCTAGTATCCATCCTACAACATGCATGGGTAAAATACATATAAACGTGATGCATACCACTTAGGTTCATGACATTCTACAATTCTTAGGGTCATAGCATTCATCATAAACATACATAGACCTTCGTACACATATTTCCATTACAGGCATTTATCATTCTACATGCATGATTCTATTCGACCTACTCCTACATCACATATGTTCATGGTATTTGTTCTATATTATTCATGAGTAAAACATAACACGTAACCTAAACATACCAAAAATCATGTTACATAACACATAAAACTAGGGTTTTAGTAACATAAGGATCCATACATCATGCTTAACCATATACTTACTTCATTGTAACCTAACCACAAGTATCCTTGAGACCTTAACCCAATCCAAGCCCTAGGTCATGGTCTTGGCCGAAACCCTAAGGAACCCTAGGTCCATGGAAAAATTCATATAGGTCACAAATAACATCCCATACAAACATACAATGCCATAGAAAAACATTTGATCCCATAGTTAAAGCTAACCCTTACCCCTTAGCCCTAGATTGCTCTTGGCCGAAACCTAAAGGCCCATGAAACTCATAGAAAAATTCTTATAAACCACAATTACTATCCATCATGTCATAGGGGAAACAAATTAAACATGTTGAATGGTTAGATCAAGTTCCAATCCATAGTTTAGGGGTCTTGGCCGAAACTTATAAGGACTATTAAGCATGTAAAAATTCATATGCATCACCACTAACATCACTTACATCATAAGAAGACATAAGAACCATCATTAGAGAGTTAAAACTACTCCTAGCCATGGAAACTTGAAGGTGGTCGAAACCCTAAGTCCTCCTTCATGGATTTCTCAACTTAGATCTCAAACAAAAACATAGATCATAACCATATCAAGAAAAGAACCATTACACCACAGGTGAGGGAGTCTTACCTTCCTTAATCTTGCTTATAAACCTTGAATAGAAAATAACAAGAAAACCCCCTTGTCTCTAAACTTCTCCTTAGCCCTTGTATCCTTGTAGAGGGCCTTAGATCTTCAAGATGGAGTCTTATGTGAACTTTTTCCAAGGGAAGATCCCCCTTGGGGTTTCGGCTAGAATGAGGAAGGAGGAGGGAGAAGGGTGGACTTGGTGGAAAAAGAAAGTAACTCCCATGTTTATACCACATTAAGGAGGGCAAGTGAAGAGTCATGGTGTCTCTTCCCTTGATGACTCTTCATTATCCCTAAGCCTTAACCAAAATCCACTTCATCCTCTAGTAGCACTCCCTTGCTAGGTACGTGAATTGGTTAGTACATGCATGGTGGTACCATAGGTCCAAGGTTCAATCCTTGGTGCATGCACTTTATTTTTCTATTTTATTTTAATATTATTTTTGAAAATTTCCCAAAAATTCACCCATGATCATGCTAATATTCCTAATTAAAACCCATTCATATTTATATTAAATCTCACCTAAAATCCACTAATAACCATGGTCTTAGAAAAGCCCCTTAGTACTTGGCTTTGTTGGATCGAGAAAACCGATAGAGGGGGGGGGGGTGAATATCGGAAAACTTTCGGATTTGAGTAAGAGTAGGTACGCAGCGGAAATTAAAGAAAAGACACAGAGATGCAATCGATTTACTTGGTTCGGAGCCTGTGTCGACTCCTACTCCAAGGCCCACGGTCGTTGACCGTTTACTTTGGGCAATTCTATATTTGGCGCAAATAAGTTACACAATTTGATTTACAAGATTAAATGCAATAAAATATTAAATAAAAAATACGCTCTTCTTTTTACCGACGTCCGGAGTAGGTCGACTCTTTTGGGGCAGCAGGACGTCGTCAGTTCGAGATGAAGCGTTTTCGGAGCAAGGCGCGAGCGTAGAAGAACTTTGAGACGTTGGAAGTTGTGATTTTTGAAGCATGGGGTCGAGGGCCCTTTATATAGGGCTTGGGGGCGCCCGGGATGTCGGGGGCGCCCCCCACGTGGCCTCCGATCCGTAGAGCTCTCGGTCGCGTCTGATCCTCTGGATCCGCTTTGACCGGGGCGCCCGGAGCGGTCGGGGCGCCCGCGTTGACCGGGTCAATTCTTATCTTCTGGCTTCGAAGTGTTTCGGTTTGAGGTGTGCGCATGGGGGCACCCGCAACGTAGGCACAGGGGCGCCCGCAGCTTGTACTGTCGAAGCGCACTTTTTGATTGTGTGTTTGGTGTGCACCTTGGGGGCGCCCGGGACACTCCGGGCGCCCTGGTCAGCAGTTGCCTCACTCCTTTGAGGTACTCTGAGCTGCAGACTCACGTTCATTCGGTCCTGCATCCAGGGTTAGTCTAAAACACAATAACATAATAAATTATTAGATTTATACAGCCTTAGCTGTCTTGGTTCTGACTTTGGTCTCCAAAATGGAGCCCTAGGTCGAACCGACGCCTACTGTTCCCTCGACGGGGAACGCGTCCTCACCTACTCCTCTCGGGAGAATTTACCTGATGCCAACCGCTCCTCTGGTTGGACTTTTGCCTGACGGTCCTTTGTCAGGTCTTGTAAACTGGCAGTCCTTCGCCAGTTGCGTAGCAGTCCTTCGCTAGGGCTTCGGTCTCAGACTGTCCTTCGCCTGGAGCCTAGCAGTCCTTCGCTAGGGCTTGATACTGGCAGTCCTTCGCCAGTTGCCTAGCAGTCCTTCGCTAGGGCTTGGATACTGGCAGTCCTTCGCCAGTTGCCTAGCAGTCCTTCGCTAGGGCTTGGATACTGGCAGTCCTTCGCCAGGTGCCTAGCAGTCCTTTGGTAGGGCTTTTTCTGCACACTCAGTGAACAACGTTAGATCACAAATAAACTTAACTTTGAATCCTTTGCCAATATCAAAACCAGGTTCGATATGGTGCTTCCTACACCAACAATCTCCCCCTTTTTTATTATGGCAATACAATTCAAAGTTAAGTAAAAAACTTTATAACTGTTAAGAACATAATATAAAAATGAAGTATAGCAATTTTACACAATTCAATGTTAAGTAAAAACTTTATACCATTTACTAACACAAGGTAATGGTTGAAAAAAAAACCTTTATTTCTCATAAAAAACCTTTATTTCTTATACTCCCCCTAAAACCCTGAGTACTTGTGTTATACTACTTAACTTTGACCTTTCCTCCCCCTTTGACATATATCAAAAATAAGCATGGGTGAACTAGGTATCTAATAGGGAGGTTTCAGTTTTACCGAAATAAATTTAAGAAAAGAAGTTCAAAAGCATAGTTTTCAAGAAAAACTTAACCGTAACTTACTTAGCCAACATTTTGAAAGCAAGTTTTCCTTAAAAAGTTTCAACTTTTGCACTCATAGAGAATTTTCCTTAGAACATATTTTGTGCATTAAAAATCATTTTTATTTGGAAAACCTTTAAATAGACAAGTTTTTGCTGAAACATAGATTTGTTTGCTAAGAAAACTTTATTTAGAAACATTTGTCAAAAATTTCCAAAGGTTTTGCTCAGACAAACTTTGTTTACTAAGGAAAATTTTACTTAGAAATATTTTCAAAATAACTACACTTAGTGCTTTAGAGGTGTTGAAAGATGCTTAGACCAATTTTAAAGCACTTAAGAATACTTAGTGAAAACAAGATAAAATTTGAAATTTTCTCTGTCTTGGTCATATATCAATAAGGAACTTTTAAGGAAAAATTATGTGGATCAGAGCTTATGAGTTTTGAAAATATAAAAATACTTAGTATAATTTTGAAAGCACACAGATTAAATTGCACTAAATAGACTCCGCTTTGAATGATATTGTGCAATTTTGAAAAAAGGATTTTGTATTTTTAGCCAAGTCTTTAGAAAATTCACGTACATAGAACACTATTGCCTTGGAAAAGTATTAGAACTTTTTAAAACATTATATTTTGAGATATTATGCAAATTTTGGAAAATATAAGTACTTTTGAAAAGTATGCATGTAGGTATTTTTAAACATAATATTTTAAAAGAATTTAATGTTATTTTGAGATCATGATACTTTACTTTGTTTCTTTTCCAGTATGACACAATCCTAGGAAGCCTTGTTGACCACAAGTATTCTTCCTCTAGTTCTTAGGGTTCAGTTCATATCAAAAGAGTTATTTAATAATTTCAAAGATAATTGCAAAAGAAAATACTTGTTAGACATAATTTCTTTTGGTTTAGACTCCCCCTAAATTTGACACATCCTCGGAGTCCTTGTAGATCATTAAGTGGACCTTCCTTTGTGTCTTTAGGGTTTACTAAAATCAAAAGAATAGTTTTGAATACTAGCATGGTAATATAATTTTTAGTAAATTCAATTTGAGCAGAAACCCTGTTTTCGAAAAACATTTTGAAATAATAATGGTTTTTGTAAAGCACAATTTTAAAAAATATAGTGATTATTGGAAAATATAGTATTTCTTTTAATTTAAGCTCCCCCTGAATCTGACATAGTCCTAGGAGGCTTGTTGACCACAAGTTAATCCTCCTCTTAGTCTTAGGGTTTGTCAAAATTAAAGAAACAATTTTGAACATGCCTTTTGAGTATGATCATTTTTAAGGAAATAGATTTTTGAAAATACAATCTAGTATGATAACACAATTTTTCAAAACCCCTTTTGAAATGGTAATAATTTTTCAAAAATACTTTGAAAGAAAAGAATAAACTACTCCCCCTGTACCGTTTAACTTAATCTAATGTCCATGTTTGACTATGTTGACAAGTTTGACTCAGTTATGTTTGACCAATCAAATAACTAAATTAATCAAACCCTAAATTCTATTTAAAAATGAGTCTATTTTAACATGAAATTCAATATTTTGAAAAAAATAGAGATAATTTTGAATTTTTTTTTTGGAGCACTTTGAGTTTTATTTAAAAGAATAGTGACATATATTCTTAGGTCCTAGATATCTCACCCAGTTCTATGTGATCAAACATGTTAACCTTAAGGGTTTTGTGAGACAAATATTTTAATTTTGAAAACATGGTTAATTTTGAAAAGTTAGATTAATTTTGAAAATAATTGGTTTTAAATTTAATTTGAAAAGAAATATTTGAATCTAAGATTAACTGAACATTTGTGTTAGATTCGAATTTGACAAAAAGTAATTTGAATTTGAAATTCAAAAATTGGCTTCCAGGTCTTGGCGAGGCACTAGGCCTTCTTTGGCCGTAGCCTTATGGGATCATCCACCCTTTCCTTGACAAAGCCTTTTAATGAAATTTCATTTTCAAAATTATGCTTTAAAAAATTTCTGGTCTAACTAGTTTGGATTTTGGATCGGTAGCTTCGGCTAGTTTCACCAGTCTAAAGAGACCAAGTAAACTTGATCTTATTAGAGTTGGTTTCCCTAACGTACTATCATCTCACCTCCACCCAATACTATGTTGTCAAGTTTCAGTTAAACTGTTTTGTCCTTAAACTAATCAATCCTAATTTTAAGCAAAAAGAACATAAACATAAAATAAAAAGAAACCTACAATTAAAGCACAAAAAAAATGATCTATGTTACATCATAATCGTAATAATATTCTGGATTATCAAAAACAATAATATTATGAATTAAATTTTCTAACAAATTAGCCTTAACTAATTTATAAGATTCAATCATATTATTCATGGTAAATAAGGGGTTTTCAAATACTGTAAGCTTACCTCTCCCGATCGTTTGTCTAGTATTCTTGTAGTGACCACGAGCTAATCGGACCATATTGGGTCGATCTCCTTTTTTGTCGTCAAATTCTGAGCCTGAGTTGGACTCGGGTACAGGTTGAATCTTCTTCTTTGGTGGTTCTCTTGGAGTTTTCCCTGTACTAGAAATTATACCTTCCTCGACCATTATAGTATCTGTTGGATTATCTAATTGTAATTCAAAAAAGGATTCGAAATTAGTTACCATTTCTAGTTCGATTTCGATGTCGGGGATGGATTCTTTCTCGTCTTCTGATCCGGAGTCAAAGATCTCAATGCTAGAGCTCTCTTCGTGTAGATTGATTAGCTTTTCCCACATCTCTTTAGCACAGTTGAAGGATCCGACCCGCTTCAGTTCTTCTTTGGTCAGGCCGCATTGTAAGATTACTGTTGCCCTGGCATCAATCTCAATCTTTCTCAGAGTTGGTTCATCCAATTTGTCCCAAGTGATCGATGTTCCTTCTTCTGTGGGGAATGTGAACCCCGTTTGGATTATCAACCATAACTCCATATTAGCTTTCAAATGAGACTCCATTAGATCCTTCCAGACTCTGAAATTTTCGCTAGAGAATAGCGGTGGACGAATGCTACTCCAATCTTGATTTGCCATTTAAATTAATCCTTGCACACAGAAAAGAAATAACAGAATGTACCAAGACTTGGTCTTGGATTAGTAGTGCGGGAGAAGGAAAAAAATAGTCCAAAATAAATATTGCACAAATTTCGAGGCAAAATATTAATAAAATAATAAAAACAATTTATGATAAATTTTTGAAAATGATAATTTTGTCAATTCTGATTAATAATGAAAAAGTAAGATTTTAATGTTTGGGAAAAATTTTGCTCAAATTAAAGTGCCACGAATTTCGAGAAAAATATTAAAATAATAATAAAAAAATTTATGACAAATTTTCAAAAATTTTTTGTTTTATCAATTCAGACTTATGGTGAAAATATGTAAATTCAAAATTGAAAAAGGCGTAAGAATATTTTAAATACACCTACAGATATTATTTATATAAAAAAACGAACGAGATTGAGTTGTGTTGATTAACAAAAAGAAAAGAAATAAAAAAAATTCGTAAATCCGAAAAAAATATTCAAACTAGTGGTTGCACCAAGTTTGAACTACCCCGCTCTGATAACACTTGTTGGATCGAGAAAACCGATAGAGGGGGGGGTGAATATCGGAAAACTTTCGGATTTGAGTAAGAGTAGGTACGCAGCGGAAATTAACGAAAAGACACAGAGACGCAATCGATTTACTTGGTTCGGAGCCTGTGTCGACTCCTACTCCAAGGCCCACGGTCGTTGACCGTTTACTTTGGGCAATTCTATATTTGGCGCAAATAAGTTACACAATTTGATTTACAAGATTAAATGCAATAAAATATTAAATAAAAAATACGCTCTTCTTTTTACCGACGTCCTGAGTAGGTCGACTCTTTTGGGGCAGCAGGACGTCGTCAGTTCGACATGAAGCGTTTTCGGAGCAAGGGGCGAGCGTAGAAGAACTTTGAGACGTTGGAAGTTATGATTTTTGAAGCATGGGGTCGAGGGCCCTTTATATAGGGCCTGGGGGTGCTCGGGATGTCGGGGGCGCCCCCCACGTGACCTCCGATCCGCAGAGCTCTCGGTCGCGTCTGATCCTCTGGATCCGCTTTGACCGGGGCGCCCGGAGCGGTCGGGGCGCCCGCGTTGACCGGGTCAATTCTTATCTTCTGGCTTCGAAGTGTTTCTGTTCGCAGTGTGCGCATGGGGGCGCCCACAGCGTAGGGAGCGCCCGGGAGCAGCGGGGGTGCCCGGAAGCACGGGGGCGCCCGCAGCTTGTACTGTCGAAGCGCACTTTTTGATTGTGTGTTTGGTGTGCACCTTGGGGGCGCCCGGGACACTCCGGGCGCCCTGGTCAGCAGTTGCCTCACTCCTTTGAGGCACTCTGAGCTGCAGACTCACGTTCCTTCGGTCCTGCATCCAGCGTTAGTCCAAAACATAATAACATAATAAATTATTAGATTTATACAGCCTTAGCTGTCTTGGTTCTGACTTTGGTCTCCAAAATGGAGCCCTAGGTCGAACCGACGCCTACTGTTCCCTCGACGGGGAACACGTCCTCACCTACTCCTCTCGGGAGAATTTACCTGATGCCAACCGCTCCTCTGGTTGGACTTTTGCCTGACGGTCCTTTGTCAGGTCTTGTAAACTGGCAGTCCTTCGCCAGTTGCCTAGCAGTCCTTCGCTAGGGCTTCGGTCTCAGACTGTCCTTCGCCTGGAGCCTAGCAGTCCTTCGCTAGGGCTTGATACTGGCAGTCCTTCGCCAGTTGCCTAGCAGTCCTTCGCTAGGGCTTGGATACTGGCAGTCCTTCGCCAGTTGCCTAGCAGTCCTTCGCTAGGGACTAAGTACATGTCCCGTCATTATATCGGGATTCAGAGCATGTACTCTATAATAAACCGACGTCCGATCCAATTATAAAGTCAGTACAAATTTGATTACCTCTATTTTGGTCCTGCTCAATGCACACAATGCGTACTTGTGTAATTCTATGGTCAAGATAAACCACACCTAATTACATTACAACCATCTCGATAGTTTGTCCAACTCCATCTCGGTTTTGAGCCTCTACTTATTCTATGCAAGGGACTGATAACATGTAACGACCCGGAAAATTTTCTTAATATTTTCTTTAAAATATTAAGCATGTCTAGATAATTTTCCGAAAGATCTAGAAATATTAGTACGAACCTTAGCCTAGAAACCCAAGGTTCTCTCATTTAAATTGAGAGAAACTAAGTACTAAGGGGCCTTATAGGGGCTTCTAGTGCCATTATTATGGGTGGTTTTAGGTAGAATTCAATATAAAAATAGATGGATTGTAATGAAAAATATTAACATAATTATGGGGGAATTTTTAAGGAATTTTCGAAAATAATAGGAAATAAATTAAAAATAAAATAGAAAATTAGTACATGCACCAAGGATTGAACCTTGGACCTAGTCTACAACCATGCATGCACTAACCAATTCACCTAGCAAGGGAGTGCTATGAGGGAATAAAGTGGATATTAGTTAAGGTGTAGGAAATGAAGAGTCATCAAGGGAAGAGGCACCATGACTCTTCATTTACCCCTTTTCAAAATGATATAAATAGGAAAGGAAGTTACAACTTCCCTTCTCTTCTTCATTTCTTATTCCTCCTTGCTTTGGCCGAAAATTGAAGGTGCTCTTCCCCTTGAGAAAAGTTCCACCAAGAACTCTATTTGGAAGATCTAAGGCCCCCTACAAGGATACAAGGACTAAGGAGAATTTTGAGACAAGGAGGTTCTCTTGTTATCTTTTATCTAAAGTTGTAAGCAAGATCAAGGAAGGTAAATCCCTCTCACCTGTGGTATGATAGCTTTCAAAGTTATATGTCATGATCTAAGTCTTATTGGCATGATATGTTGAAAAAAAAATCCATGAAAAGGGCATGAAGGTTTCGGCCAAGGCACATCTTAGGCTAGAAATCATGTTAGAGACTTGAGTTATATTTGCAAATGGTTACCTATGATAGGTGAAGTATAAAAACATGATGTTTGAAGTTTTAGGGCACCCTAAGAACCCCTTAGGGTTTCGGCCACTTTTAAGATTAGACATAGGTTTAATCTTCAATTCTCCAAGCATGCTTAGTATGTCTTGTTATGATATAGCATGGATGAAAGTAGTGATTTGTATAAATTTTCTATGGGTTTATTACCCTTATGGGTTTCGGCCATGACATGTACTAGGGCTAGGGCTTAGTGTTAAGTCCAATCAAGGGTTAAATTGGTCTTCCATGGTACGATATGCAAGGTATAGGATGTTAATCTTACCCTAGGAAAATTTTCTATGAACTTAGTTTTCTTCAAGTTTCGGCCAAGACCCCAAACTTAGGGTTTGGTTTGGGTTAGGGTCTCAAGAATGCATGTTATAAATTACCATGATGCTAGTACATTTTTAAGCATGATGTAAGGGCCTCCATGTGACTAAAATCCTAGTTGATGTGTTATATAACATGACTTTGTATGCTTGATGTTAGGTTATGTTTAATCATGAATATTTAGATCATATGCCATGGATACATGTAATTGATATAGAAGTAGGTTATGATAAATATAATAATGCATGAATATTGATAAATGCTTATAATGGATTTATGATTCATGAAGATATATATACATGTTTTATGATGAATGCTATGAACCCTAGTAGTAGGTGTTAGGATTATATGTAGCTTCTCATCCATGTCTTATGATGAATACTAGGATTATGTATGCTAGATAAAATGTGTCATGTATGAGGTGTATGTTTATTATGTATCATGATCATGCAAGCTTGATGAACCCGGATAAGGTTATGACTAGAACCATGATTATGCATGTATGTCTTATTATGTGAATAAAGAATGATAAGTATGAATGAAAGTGATGGTTATACCTTAAGTATGTATGATAAGTATGAATGATAAGTATGAATGATGAAGGCATAACGATGATATAAAATAAGTATGAATGATAAGTATGAATGACAAGTATGAATGATAAAGCATGCATGTTTATTTTTTATGTATGAGGCTTGTACCGGACCGAAGTAAGGGTCTAAGGGATGGGCACCTTAAGAACGCCCCGGTTCTGGACTATCGACTATGCTATCCACGGTTCTGGCACTACCGAAGCTGTGGAACAGGGATGGGCACCTTAAGAACGCCCCGGTTCTAGGACTACCGACTATGCTGTCCTTACCCTGGTAGGTTGAGGCTAGCTACCTCATATTTACTTAGGGATGCGCACTTATGATGTATGTATGTGGTATAAGCCGGGGACCCCAATGATGCTATGTTTATATTAAGCATTTAAAAGTATGATTTTAAAACTAAGCATCCTTATGTAGTAAATGCATTTGACTCATTCATACATCCATGTTATGCATCGCGCCAAAGTAAGTATATTTTATGTTTGTGTTTATGCTCATATTTCATGTCATGTATAAGTATGCTTATGTTCATGTATGCTAAGAATTATGTTATGATAAGTATGCCTATGTTCATGTATGCTAAGAACTATGTCATGATAAGTATGCCTTATGTTCATGTATGTTAGGAATTATGCCAAGTATAAGTATGTTCCATGTCATGTATGTATGTTTTACACTCATGTATGTTAAGATTTATGCCATGTTAAGTAGATTGTAGATCTATGGTGATGTTAGGAATCATGCTATGTTAGTTATTCATATGCTTATGACTTATGCTATGACCATGCTTATGTCTATGTTCGAAGTTATGTTATGTCAGATACTTGATATGTTTATATTTAAGTGACGTATGGTTTTATTGAGTAGGAAAGGGTTTTACTAAGCCTTTGTGTTTATAGTTTTATTTTCCTCGTACCGCAGATCATGCAAGAGGCTATTAAGGGAAGCCGCAGGAGAGGCAGAAGCATGTGTGTGTGTAGCAGTGACTTGGCAAAAGATTCTCGTATTCTCACATAATGCATGTCTTGGGTGTGAAAATGTTTTCTTAAATTTGATGCTACGTTTTATGGTTATGACTAATAGATGACTTAAGACTTATGATGCTACTTTTATGGATAAGTACATACTGCTTATGATGATTATGAATAAGTCATGGAATGGTTATGTTATGATATGATGCCATGTATGAATGTTTCATGTGTTTAGTTGCATGGTTAAAAGCATGTTAAGAAAAAAATGTTTCCGCTGCATTAAGGTGTTTTTATGCACATGTATGTTTAGCGTAACGACGCCTATCTTGCCACACCACGAGGTGTGGGAAAAAGGCGGGCGTTACATAACATGATCTTCTGTGTGTCACCACACACTATGTTATTTACAATTCAAAGTATCAGACAGTTATACACATACTAATATAAACATGCATCAGTGTTGTTGTGATTCTTTTTTAAAATGTAGATGTTCATAGAAAAAGACAAGTCTTTTAGTATACATCCTTACAATCTCTCACTTATACTCAAAGACTCTACTGTCCTCAAAATTTCATACATCTATCTGCCTTATCTTTCACATGCCTAAAAGCTCTTGCTATCAAGGCATTAGTGAAAAGATCTCCCAGGTTGTCTTCTGATGTAATCTAGGCAACAACAACTTTTACTCTCTTAGGTGGTATGTGCGCTCTATGAGTTTACTCTCCTTATGGACTCGTGGTTCCTTCGAGTTTGCAACTGCACCACTGTTATCACAACAATTGTGAAAGCTCTGGGCAAACCAGGAATAACATCTAAGTCCATCTTGAGGTTCCTGAATCATACAACTTCCTTTTGGCTGTCACAAAGGCTGCCACATACTCAGCTTCAATGGTGGAGTCCGCCAAGCAGCCGCTGCTTGACACTCCTCCATACTATGGTTCCACATCCTAAAGTAAACACAAAGACCCTGAGGAATACTTATATTTGCCACTATCTGATTGAATGTCTGTATCCATATAATCCATAGGGAGTAATTGGTCTCCTCGGTAAACCAACATATAGTCCCTAGTCCGTCTTAGGTACTTCAGTATATGCTTTACCATAGCCCAATGCCCCTGTCCAGGGTTACTCTGATATCTGCTAACCATGCCCACGGTAAAGCAGATATTTGGTTTCGTGCACAATATAGCATGCATGAGGCTTCCTACAGCTGATGCATAAGGAACTGCCTTCACCTCCTCTATCTCCTTTGATTTTTCGGACACATCTCCTTAGATAGAGGAACTCCATGCCTGAAAGGTAGAAAATCATTCTTGGAGTTTTCCATGCTAAAACGAGCCAGGACAGTGTCTATGTATGAAACTTAAGACAAGCACAACATCATTTTCTGACGATCCCTTATGACCTTGATCCCAAGGATATACCCTGCTTCTCCCATGTCCTTCATATCGAACTGTTTGGACAAGCATACCGTTACGTCTGACAACACTTTGACATTGTTGCCAAAGAGCAAAATGACATCTACGTATAGTACAAGAAACACCACTACGTTTCCGTCACATCTCTTATATATAGATGATTCATCCGGACTTTGAACAAATCCATATGGCTGGATTATCTTATCAAAGCGGATGTTCCAAGATCCTGAAGCTTGCTTCAATCCATAAATGGATCAATTAAGCTTGCACACTAGATGCTCTTTGCCCTTCGCAATCAATCCCTATGGTTGCTTCATGTAGATGGTCTCCTCAAGACTTCCGTTAAGGAAAGCTGTCTTGACGTCCATCTGCCATACGCCATAGTCCATATGAGCGGCAATAGATAAGAGAATCCGGATAAACTTAAGCATGGCTACCGGTGAAAAGGTCTTCTCATAATCGATACTCTCTTTCTGTTGGATCGGAGTAAATCGATAGAGGGGGGGGTGAATATCGATCGAAAAATTTTCGGACAATAAATAGAAATACGCAGCGGAAATAGTAAAGCAATGTCGCTAACATGATTTGTTTTACTTGGTTCGAAGTCGCGGTCGGCTCCTACTCCATGGCCCACGGTCGTTGACCGTTTATGTTAGGCAATTCTATATTCATAAAAGTGATTACAGTTTCAAGTATAGATATAGAATCGGAAAAAGCAGTTACAACACTTAAGAAAGTTAACAGTTTTACCGACGACCGATGTGGATGGAATCTCGGAGCAGCGGGTCGTCGTCGGCGTTTGAATCTCGAATACAGAGCGTGCCTGAGCGTAGCGCTTGAGCGAAAGTGTTGAAAGCGAATTGAGTGAGTTGTTCTCAAGCCTTGGGGGTGAACCCCCTTTTATAGTCGTCTCCTGGGCGCCTGTGTCGAAGGGGGTGCCTACACGTGGCCTCTCCTGCGTGAACTCCAATCCGCAGGCTTGGTCAACGCTTATCCCCTTCATTGAGGCGCCTGAGCTGTCTGGGGTGCCTGTATGGACACAGGCGCCTAGCTTGACTTGGTCCAATGGCTTTCGTGGCAGTTTGCTTTGATGGTCTCGGTTTGGCCTTGCACTGCGGTGCCTCTATCCTTACAGGCGCATAGCCCAGTAAGGTGCCTCAATCCAATGAGGCGCCTGAGTTGCAGAAACACAGTCCCTTCGTTTCCTGCAACCAGGGTTAGTTCGAAAACACAAGAAGCAAGCATACAATATATGTTAGACATTATTTACAGCTTAAGCTGTTTTGGTTCTGACTTTGGGTTTCCCAAATGGAACCCTAGGTTGAACCGACGCCTAATGTTTCCTATTACAGGGAACGCGTCCTCACCTACTTCTCTCGGGAGAATTTACCTTTTTTTCCAACTGGCTCCTCCGGTTGGACTTTTGCCCAGCTTCACTCACCAGGTCTTCGGTGCCCAGTCCTCGACCAGGTCTTAGTGCCCAGCATCACTCACCAGGTCTTCGGTGCCCAATCCTCGACCAGGTCTTAGTGCCTAGCTTCACTCTCCAGGTCTTTATGCCCAACTTCACTCGCCAAGTCTTATTGCCCATCATTAGGTCAGGACTTAGTTGCCCAGCCCGCGGCCAGGACTTAGTGCCCAATTCAATGAACCAGGACTTAGTGCCTAGTGTACCTAGGACTTTCCTGCACACTTAATCAGCTTGTTAGATCACAACCAAATCTTAACTTTTGAACCCTTTGCCATTATCAAAATAAAGGTTTGACTTTGGTGCTCTCGGCACCAACAATCTCCCCTTTTCTGATTTATGACAACACGGTTCAAAAAATTAAGTTAAAAGCATATTATAGCAATCTAACAATACTAACAACAGAATTTTAACTCCCCCTGAATTTCACATTCTCCCCCTAAATTTCTCTCCCCCTTTGTCATATATCAAAAAATTGATATTAGTTACAACAAATAAATTAGAGCTAGTAATATATTCCAATTCTGTATTCAACCAATTCAAAAAAAACTGGACCAAACCAAATTAAACCAATCTTGTTCGGGTCCTGTCTAACCATATTAGCTACTTACTAACTGTCATAAACAGTAGCTTTCGCTAGGGTTAGTCATGTTAAGTGATATGATCAAGTTAGATTTTCTAAGCTTGACACCTAACCTGATTGCTGTTCAACTTGTATTTATTGCCTCAATTGTTGTAGATGCACTGACTTAAAATATCTTGAATCAAGGAATAGGCCTAATCATCTCAACCCAATCTAGGTTATCAATCAAAAGTACCCTAAGGTGCTTGTGAGATGCTGACTTCTAGATCTATAGGTGCATGCAGTTCTAGGATTAGGGGTCTAAGCTAAGTCCATTTGCGAAAAAGCCCTAGTTTTGAAGGGGGTAGTTTTTGAAATAAAACTAAGTTGGAAAATATTTTTAAATTTCAAAAACTTGATAAATGAAATGATAAATTTGCAAAAAAAGGAAAATTTTAGGAAAACAATATAGACCAATCCTAGTCTATTAAGCACAACCTTAACTGTCTTTTTAGTGAGCTAAACTCAGACTCAAGTAAGGGTTTGGTGAAGATATCAGCTAAGTTGGATTTTGAGTCCACATGTTTAAGTACTATTTCACCCCTAGCTACATGATCCTTCACAAAGTAATGTTTTACTTCTATATGTTTTGTTGGGGAATGTTGAATTGGGTTTTTAGTCAAGTTGATTGAACTAATGTTATCAATATAGATTTGGGTTTGGGTGTAGTCAAGCTGAAAGTCCTTATGTGTGTGCATCATCCACAAAAGTTGTGCTACATATTCTCCTATGGCAACATATTCTGCTTCTATTGTGGACAGTGCTACGTAGTGTTGCTTTCTGCTACACCAACTGACTAGGCTATGTCTTAATAGTTGGCAACTTCCACTTGTACTTTTTCTATCTACATTGCACTCAGCATAGTCAGAGTCAGAATATCCTGACAATTCAAAAGTGGAAGTCCTAGAATACCAAATCCCTACATTTAGGATACCCTTAATGTACCTAAGTACTCTTTTTAGGGATGCTAAGTGGGATTCCTTAGCACAAGTTTGGTACCTAGCACACATTCCTACAGAAAATAGGATATCAGATATGCTAGCGGTCAAGTAAAGTAGGCTACCAATCATACTTCGGTATAGTTTAAGATCAACAGGCTTACCTTCAGGGTCACTATCAATTTTGACATTTGTGGTCATAGGGGTACTTAAGCTTTTGGAGTTATCCATTTTAAATTTATTTATTAACTCTTTAGCATACTTAGATTGGTGAACATAATTACTGTCTCTCGTTTGTTTAATTTGTAATCCTAAGAAAAAGTTGAGCTCACCTACCAAGCTCATTTCGAATTCACTTTCCATTATTTTTACAAATTCTTTTAGAAAGTTGAAGTTGGTGGATCCAAAAATTATATCATCAACATAAATTTGGGCCCTAAAAATGTCATTTTCTATGGTTTTAACAAAAAGGGTGGAGTCTATTTGACCTTGGTTAAATTCCTTAGAAATTAGATAAGTTGATAAACGTTCATACGATGCCCTAGGTGCTTGTTTCAACCCATACAGTGCTTTTCTAAGTTTAAAGACATACTCAGGTTTTTCTAGGTCCTTAAATCTTGGGGGTTGTCCTACATAGACTTCTTCTTTGATGAACCCATTCAAAAAGGCAGACTTAACATCCATTTGGTACAGCTTGAACCCTCTATGGGTTGTAAAGACTAAAAACATTCTAATTGATTCAAATCTGGCTACTGGGGCATAGGTTTCATCATAGTCTAACCCTTCGACTTGACTAAACCCTTTAGCTACTAAGCGGGCTTTATTTCTAACTATTTCCCCTTGATCATTTAATTTGTTTCTGAACACCCACTTAGTATCTATAACAGATTTAACCTCAGGTTTAGGTACTAGCTCCCAGACTTGGGTTCTTTCAAATTGGGCTAACTCCTCTTGCATAACTATGATCCAATCAGGGTCAGGTGGGGCTTCCTCTATAGTCTTAGATTCAATTTTTGAAATTAACGCGATTTGACTAAGATTTCTATAGGAAGACCTAGTTCTGACTCCTAAGGTTGGATCATCCATAATTTGATTAGAAGGGTGACTGAGTCTGGGTTTCATGGTTCTTCTAGTACTAAGTTCAGCCTTAGGTCCGGCTGGATGATTCGGTTCAGTGTTTGGTTCAACTACTTGGGTTGGTTCAATTATAGGTTTAGTTGAGACCTCATTAATTGGTACAAGAGTTAGATTACTATAATATGTCTTTTTAAATTAACTTTTTGAACCATGTTGCCATAAATAAAAAAGGGGGAGATTGTTGGTGTCGGAAGCACCAAAGTCAAACCTTGGTTTTGATAATGGCAAAGGGTTCAGAAGTTAAGATTTGCTTGTGATCTAACAGACTAGTTGAGTGTGCAGGAAAGTCCTAGGTACACTAGGCACTAAGTCCTGGCCGTGGGCTGGGCAACTAAGTCCTGACCTAAAGTTGGGAAATAAGACCTGGTGAGTGAAGTTGGGCACTAAGACCTGGTGAGTGAAGTTGGCAGCTAAAACCTGGTCGAGGACTGGGCACTGATGACCTGGTGAGTGAAATTGGGCACTAAGACCTGGTCGAGGACTAGGCACCAAAGACCTGGTGAGTGAAGTTGGGCAAAAGTCCAACCGGATGAGCCATTGGCAAAAAGGTAAATTCTCTCAAGAGTAGTAGGTGAGGACGTGTTCCCCGTAGAGGGAACATTAGACGTCGGTTCGACCTAGGGTTCCATTTGGGAGACCCAAAGTCAGAACCAAGACAGCTAAGGCTGTAAACAATGGTCTAAACTTATTATTTCATTGCTTCTTGTGTTTTGGAACTATCTTTGGTTGCAGGAACCGAAGGGACGGTGTTTCTGCAGCTCAGGCGCCTCAATGGAGTGAGGCGCCTCACTGGGCTAGGCGCCTGTATTGATACAGGCGCCCTAGTGCAAGGCAATTTCAAAGCCATCGAAGCAAACTACCACGAAGCCTCTGGACTAAGTCAAGCTAGGCGTCTGTGTCCATACAGGCGCCCCAGACAGCTCAGGCGCCCCAATGAAGGGGATAAGCGCTGACCGAGCCTGCGGATTGGAGTTCGCGGAGGAGAGGCCACGTGTATACACCCCCTTCAACACAGGCGCCTAGGAGTCGACTATAAAAGGGGGTTCACCCCCAAGGCTTCAATATATCTCGCTCACATCACTCTCAACACTTTCGTTCAAGCGCTACGCTCTGACAAGCTCCGACCTCGCGATTCAAGCGCCGACGACGACCCGTTGCTCCGAACTTCCATCCACCTCGGGCGTCGGTAACATTTAAATTACGAAAAGTGTTGTACTTTCAATTTCAATTCTATATCTCTATTCGAACCTGTAAAAGATCTTTACGAATATAGAATTGCCCAACATAAATGGTCAAGGACTGTGGGCCTTAGAGTAGGAGTCGACCGCGACTCCGAACCAAGTAAAAAGAACTTGTGTTAGCGATTGTTTTCTTGTTTTCCGCTGCGTAATCACTCTACATATCCGAAAAATTTTAAGTTCGATATTCACCCCCTCTCTATCGATTTACTCCGATCCAACACTCTCTTCCTCTTTGCTCGCTGGCTGCCCAAGAAGTGAGAAAGTGAGGGAGAGGAGAGAAAAGCCTTGGTTATTGATGATTAATTAGATTAGCCTTGGTTTCATGATTCCATGGGGTATATATAGAGCTACGATTGGGACCATGAGGAGGAGTTGAGACTTGGCCCGTTAATGGATCTAAATTCGATCCATTAATGAAGATCCATTTCACTAAAGGATCTCCATTGAACTTCCTCACCAACCCCCATATTTCCATATGAGTTCCACCCATTATGAGTACATCCATCTCCTCGTGTTTAAGATATCGAATGCCCATCGATTAATTTAAATTACTGGCAATTTTAATTAATCAACCTCTTACTCCTTGACTAGTACCACTCATCCTTATTAATATGTTGGATCAAATCCACCTGCAGGGTTAAACTGTTGGGTATGGCTTGGCAGGTTTCCCTAGCAAATACCTGGTCGAACCGAGAAACCTCTCCATGCCTACTGTAACGCCCGCTTTTTTTTTTCCTTTCCATAAAGCGGCGTTACGTTAACATGAGTAGGACAGGTGGACATCATAATGCAGCGGAAAACTTTAAACTTACACCTACATGCACCTACTACCATTCCTAACATCATGACATGGGAACTTGACATATTAACTTCATACTTAGCATCATATCATGTCATACTTAGCATCATGTCATAGAGTCACATAAGTCACCATTCAAGCACATAAATAGCAAAGGTAAAGTTCTATCATAAGACGAGCAACCATATTGTTTCTTAGCCAAGTCACTACCACACACATGCTTTATTGCCCTCATGCTGCTTCCTTACTGTCCCCTTGCGTGATCTGCGGTATAAGGAAATAAGACTATAAGCACACAGGCTTAGTAAGACTCTTTCCTACTCACTAAAATCATTCATCACTTAATAATGAGCACATGAAACATTTACATACTTGGTGCTCTACTTAGAACATCAGCATTTATGATCACTTAGCATATATTTGACATGGCATGAACATAAGCATAATAAACATTCGTAGCATAGCATAAACCTAAACATGATAAACATTCGTAGCATGACATAATACTTGGCATAAACATGACATAATAAACATTCGTAGCATGGCATAATACTTGGCATCAACATAGACATGATAAACATTCGTAGCATGGCATAAATATAAACATGATAAACGTTCGTAGCATGACATGATACATGACATAAACATAAACATAAAGAGACATTCTTAACATGCATGATACATGACATAACATAAACATAAAGTATATATCATGGTTCTTAACATGAGCATAGCATGGTCCTTAACATAACATAAGCATAGCATGGTTCTTAACATAACATAAGCATAGTATGGTTCTTAACATAACATAAGCATAGCATGGTTCTTAACATAGCATAAGCATAGCATGGTTCTTATCATAACATAAGCATAGCATGGTTCTTATCATAACATAAGCATAAGTGCATATCATAAATGGATGCATGAGTCAAATGCATATACATAAGGATGCTTAACTTTTAAAATCATACTTTTAAATACATAAACATAATCATAACATCATTGGGGGTCCCCGGCTTGTACCACATACATACATCATAAGCGCGCATCCCTAAGTAAATACGAGGTAGTGAGCCCCGACCTACTAGGGTAAGGACAGCATAGTCGGTAGTCCCAGAACCGGGGCGTTCTTAAGGTGCCCATCCCTGTTGCACAGCTTCGGTAGTGCCAGAACCGTGGACAGCATAGTCGGTAGTCCAGAACCGGGGCGTTCTTAAGGTGCCCATCCCTTGGACCCATACTTCGGTCCGGTACAAGCCCATTCATAAAGTAAAATACTTCATATGCTTCATCATTCATACATCATGGCATGCATCTTTATTCATAAAACATGGCATGCATCTTCATTCATAAACATAACATATGTAACGACCCGGCCCGTCTACCGGCCCATTTACCTGTCCTCATGACCGTCGTACCGTCGTACCGTCGACCATCGACCGTGCCGTTATTCATAAAACATGGCATGCATCTTTATTCATAAAACATAGTATGTACTTTCATTCATAAACATAACATACATCTTCATTTATAAACATAGCATGCATCTTCATTCATAGAACATGGCCTACTTACATAAACATCATTCTTATTTCTAGTGCTTGCATGATCATGGCATATAAGGTAAGCATTGCATTATATTCATTGTACATGACATGTTTGCATAGGCAATCATCCTAATCCATAGAGTTTGCATGATCATGATATATAAGGTAAACATGGCATTTCATACATAAGCATGGTATTCATCCCAAGCATACATAAGTAGGACTTCCATAAACATACTACCTACCATTCAAGTGCATGGCATAGAACACATGACATTCATAAATAAACCCTATTAAGCATGTCATCCAACCATAAACATAAAACATAAAACATGGTGCTTAGGGTTAGGGGTATAGGTAACTTAATTTCTACCACATGCTTGAACCTTTATATATATTTCATAAATAAGTATAAATCATCATTCTTCAAACCCTAACTCCTGCCAAATCCTATTTACCTTGCTTGGCCGAAACCTATAAGGGAGGGTTCCATCATTCCATTAACATGTAAGATAACATAAGGTAAAGAACAACCATACATTACTTATAAGGCCATGGGAAGCCATTAGGGCTCATGATTAGGGTTATCCCTAACCTTTAGGCCTCCTTCTTAGGGCTGGCTGAAACCCTACAAGGCCATGGGTGCATGGAAAAATTCCATAAAATCCCCAATCAAACATTAAACACCAACCATACCCTACCATAGGGGCCATTGGACCCCTTACTTGAGGTAAGCCCTAACTTCTTGCCCTAGAACCCTCTTGGCCGAAACTTACAAGGGTCACAAGACCTTGTGAAAATTCATACAATTCACTTTAAACCTCCTTTTGAATCACGGGGATACCCAAAGTACATACTTGAAAGGTTAAGCCCTTTCCTAACCAAAGAATCATGGTGAGAGTCCCAAACCCTAAGGGGTCTTTAGGGTACTCCAAAAATTCCCCAAAAATTATATTTATCCCATATTCATCATGATAACACATTAGAAAACATGATTTAGATTTTTAACATCATTATGGACCAAAAACCCATGGTGGCCGAATATGATAGGGTCCAAAACATAGTTTTCTCAACATCAAACTCCAAAACCAACTTTATATCATGCTAAAAATTACAAGGAACTATTATACCACAGGTGAGGGAGTCTTACCTTGGGTTACCTTTGGTTCTTAGACCTTAAAGGAGAAGGAACTTGTAAATCTCTTTGACACTTGAACTCTCCTTGCCCTTGTAGCCTTGGAAGAGACCCTAGATCTTCAAAATGGAGGCTTATGTGAACTTTTCTCAAGGGAGAAGGGAGCTTGGAGGTTTCGGCTAGGAGGGGAGGAAGAAGAAGAGAAAACAAATGACTTGATGGAATGAGAGAAATGAAAGGTAACTTCCGTCTTATGCCTTTAATCTACATTAAAGGGGGTAAGTGAAGAGTCATGGTGTCTCTTCTCTTGATGACTCTTCATTTCTCCCAACCCTTAACCAAGATTCACTTCATTCCCTCATAGCACTCCCTTGCTAGGTGAATTGGTTAGAGCATGTATGGTTGTACAAGAGGTCCAAGGTTCAATCCTTGGTGCATGCACTAATTTTTTTCCATTTATTTTTATTTTATTTCCCTAATATTTCGAAAATCCCTTAAAAATTCTCCCATAATTATGTTAATATTTCCCATTAAAAATCCCTTTATATTTCTATAAATTTTTACCTAAAATTCACCAACAATCATGGTAATAGAAAGCCCATCTAAGGCCCATTAGTGCCTATTTTCTCAATTTAAATGGAAAACATGGATTTCTAGGTTAAAATTCATGTTAATATTTCTAGGTCCCTTGGAAAATCATCTAAACATGCTCAATATTTTAAAGACATATTAGGAGAATTTTGCGGGTCGTTACACCTACGGATTAAAAATTTAATCCGAATGAAGAGCCGTCTCCCATCGACCGTCTCATGCTATATTGAACGACCCAAATTGTAACTTAGCCAATTACCAAAATTGGCCTTGCAATTTGCTCGATCGTTCGATCGCGGAAAAGGCGACGAGTTGATCGCCGACTTTTGTGTTTATGGTCGGGGTCTAATTATTTAATTATTAACTATGATATCAAATCAAAACAATTAAATAATTATCATGAAATTACGAGGCAAATAAATAAGGCACAAAATAAAATCATAAGGAGCAAGGGAAGAATATACATTCCGTTACCTTACGATCTTCTACCGTATGACCCTTCCCTCTTGGACGTCGTGTGGGCTACGATCTACCAAGACCCGTGGCCACCAAGTCGATCCATTCTCCTTGTGCTAACCTATCCCCAACCAAAGGGATGCCGCCGGCCGCTCCTAGGAGATAATCCAAACACAAACCCAATTAGTTCCTTTCCTCCACTGTTAACGCCTGAACAACAAGTATCTTGGAGTTCTTGTGATCTGAGCAACTCCAAGTTGCCCCACAACTCCAACTTGTATCCTCTCCTCCTAAGGAATTCCTCACAGCGGCGCCTCCACGGGGGCTGCCTCGCGGCAGTGAGGCGCTGGTTCACGGCAGCGCCTGCCTCACGGCAGCGCCTGCCTCACCTTGGCACTGGTGCTACCACATGGCAGTGCCTGCCGGGCACTGGCGGCAGCATCTGCCTAAGGCAGGGCAGCGCCGCCTCGCCTCGGCACTGGCACTGCCACATGGCAGCGCCTGCCGGCCACTGGTGGCAGTGCCTGCCGCTGCCTCTGATGCAGTGGTACTGAGGCAGCCAAGCGCTGCCTCTGCTGCTGTCTCTGAGGCAGGCAATGCCTCTCGCTGCCTCTGAGGCAGCGGTCCTAAGGCAGCCAAGGCAGCGCCTGCCGCTGCCTCCCACTGCCTCTGAGGCAGCGGGACCGAGGCAGCCAGGCACTGCCTCAAGGCAGCGCGCTCGGGCGCTGCTACCTCACGGCAGCGCACTCGGGCGCTGCTGCCTCACGGCAGCGCTCCCGAGCGAGAAAGAAAGTGGTGGAGGAGGAGGAAGAGGAAAGGAGAGGAAGGTGTTTAGGGTCTTTGTGTTCTACCGAAATCAACCATCGTCTTGGTTCTTTGCCACTAAGGGGTATTTATAGGGTTACGGTAGGGACCAAGAGGAGGAGTTGGATCTTGGCCTGCTAATGGATCCAAACCCGGTTCATTAATGAGGATTCATTCCACTAAAGGGCCCTCATTGACTTACCTCACCAACCCCCATATTTACATATGGGCTCCACTTATTACGAGTCGTCCATCCTCCGTGTTTAAGATCGCGCATGCCTGTTAATTAATTAAATTACTGACAATTTAAATTAATTAACTTCTGGATCCTTGATTAGTACCACTCAACCTTATCAATGTGCCGGATCAAATCCACCTGCAGGGTTTGGCACGATGAACCTTTTAAGCTCATCAAGGGGGCATCATCATCCTGACTCACCAGGACACGGATTTCATCAATAATCATCGGCATATAATATTATTAATATTATTTTCCAACTTACCGGGTCTGTCGATCTAACATAATAGATCTCGCCCATTGGTAAATCAAAGAAATAATAATTAATAATATGCCCGATATTATTTCGGGATTAAGGGATCGTACTCCATAATAATATCTTGAGGTCCTATCCAATTATCGAGTCAGTACAAATTAGATAACCTCGGATTTTGGTCCTACCCAATGTACTCAAAGCACACTAGTGTAATTCTATGGTTAAGATCAACCACATCTAATTACACTACAACCATCCCGATGGGTTGTCCAATTTCATCTCGGTTGTGAGCCTCTATTTTATGATAAGTAAGGAACCGATAACATAATCTTCCGTGTGACACCATACACCATGTTATCTACAATGCAAAGCAATAGGACTTCGAGTATGTACTATTATAAACAAACACCTAGTGTAGTGTGATTCTCTTTTCAAAATAAGATGTTCATATAAAGAAATCATGTCTTTCAGTATACACATCTTACATTAACATGATGAACCTTATGAGCTCATCAAGGGAGCATCATCATCTCGACTCACCAGGATACGGATTTCGTCAATAATCAATGGCACACCATGTAAACAATATTATCTCCCAACATACCATGTAAATCATTTTGTTCGATCAAAACCTTCTGTATCGAACCTGATCAGTCAACCGATCGATCATGACTCACTTTGATTGGTCAAGGTGACCGATCAGGGCTGTTTCTGATCAATCAGCAGATCGATCAGCAGCTTAGGTATCGAATCTCAAAAGCCCTCTGATCGTCCTCCTGATCGGTCCACAGACCGATCAGGCTATCCTACTGATCATTCCACAGACCGATCAGGATCCTCCTGATTGGTCAAGCAGACCGATCAGGGATCCTTCTGATCAGTCCGGTGATCGATCAACAACCTTCTGATCGGTCACGATGACCGATCAGATCATTTCTGATCGATCAGGGAACCCCTGATCGATCTAAAAAGCCTTCTGATCGATCAACCGTTCGATCCTCTGCATTAAAACTAGTTGGTGATCGGTCCACCAACCTATTAAATCACTCTTCCCTTTACTCCTTCAACCCTAGCCGCTGAACACCCTCCTCTTCGTACTCTTCCTACTTCCTGTGAGTTTTGTCTCCTGCGTGATCTGTGAGTCTTTCTCTGCGAGTTCTCTTGCGCGAGCTCTAGTTCTTTCTCTCTCGGGTTCTCTTCTCTGCAAGGTTCTCTATTGCGCGAGCTCTGTGGTGTTCTTCTCAACCAACCAACTTCCATGGCACCCAAGTAAGATGTTCTTGTGGTTTTTTTTCTTCCAAATTGTTTTATGCTTGTGTATGTTGGGAACTAACCACTATGTTTACTTCCTGTGTCGTGCCCTTAACTCTAAACCCAACTGCAAATCCCATTCATTTTGGTATTTTGGTATTTTGGTTGTGTGGTTGACCTTCACTGATCCAACCTACCGTGACCTTCACTGATCCAACTTGTCGTGACCTTCACTGATCCAACTTTGTGCCGTGACCAACCTTTAGGAAATCTTCCAAGGGTAAGGCTCCAGCTGAGGGAACTTCCAAGTCCAAAGCACCTTCATCATCTAGACCTACCCAACCTTCCAGACCTCAACCCTCTACCAGTTCGAGGTTTCCCAATGCACACTTCAAACAATCTTTCCAAAACTCCACTTTCAAACTCCTCCCCTGTCGATCTGTGGATAAAGCTTTTGTCTATGACCACTGCCCATCCATGAGACAGATTATAGAGTATTATTATTTGGAATTGGTTCTTTTTTTGGAACGGGATATCAACATAGATTTGATTTCTGAATTCTGTAACAATCATCTTGGTTCCGTCAGTATGGGATATACCACCCGCGTGGCTAGAACCAACTTAGATTTCATTCTCGCCATTTTCACGTAGTATCTTGGATGTTGTAGATCAATAAATCGCTATCCTTTCTACCCTTGTCTTCCAGATCCTTTACCGGCTCCGTTTGAGGGAGTCACCCCTGATTCTATCTACGAGTATTTCTTTGGACATACCAGGCCGGATGGCCTTGATGAGCTAGCCTCTGAGTTCCCCACTTTTGTTGCTCTTAGACTCTCCCCAGTTGATTATATCCTCTTCAAGATTATAACCAACTGCCTTCTGCCGATCACCTCAAAACCCCTAGCAGAGATCTGTCCTTATCACTGTCTGTTGCTTTATGGGATGCATCGGCACCTGGACTTTGATATTATGACGAGCATCTTTCATTCCATTATCCACAATAGTGATCCCAGGCATCGTACGATTTATATGCCTTTTGGTCACATTACTATTGATTGGCTCCAGTCAGTCGGTATTGATGTGTCCAAGGGCAGGACTGTGCCGATGGTTCGGCAAGATTGCAAACATGGGAGACGTACGTTTTCCAAGTCTGGCATCATTGCTGATGCTCGGGGTATTAGGTGGAAGGATGGGAGGGGGCTTGTGGTGCTTCCACGTGCGCCACATGTTCAGATACCTGCTGATCCAGTTGGATATCATGGTGCGCCCGCTGCAGCGGAGGATGACTATGAGGCCGAGCCAGATCTCAGATGGCAGATCGCCGAGCTCGAGCAGACGATGGACCACAGATTTCACATGTTAGAGCTCGAGCAGTAAGAGATTCGGTCTGAGATGTGTGTCGGTCAGCAGGAGATCCAGTCTGAGATTTTTGGGATGTGTGCCGATCAGCGGGAGATGTTTGCCGAGTTGTGCGCTTGGATGGATGGTCATCCGCCACCGCAGATATTTCCTGGCTTCCAGCCATCGGGCAGCACGACTCCACGGAGCTTCCCGCCTATTGATGATACAGTGTTAGATCCGATGTAGTCTGATGACCCCCCCCCCCCCCCCCCCCCGCCCCCACATGATCTCGTTGATCAGGATTGATTTCTTTGGCTGTATTCTGATTATGACTACTGTTTCATGATGACTATGTGTGATGACATTCTGATGGATTTACTTGTTTTGGTGACAATTTCTGTCATGATTTACAGTCTATATTTACTTTCATATGATGCATATGAATGTTTTGTCATGCTGTATTTATTTCATATGCTTTTCACTTATGACTCTATATTCTTTTTGGTTGTGGGGAGAGACCCACGATTAAGAGGGATATTTTTAAACTTGATAACCAGTCTACATCCTTTTCGGTGTTTGACAAAGGGGGAGAGAACGGTTAGGAGAGAATGGTTAGTTAAGTTTAGGGTTTGTTAACAAATTTTATTATTGTAGGGGGAGGATTCTGATTCCCTTGCAATAGTAAAATTTGACTTCATTTGACTTCTAATACCTAAACTTAAAATCAGGTTGTCAAACAATAAAAAGGGGGAGATTGTTGATGCTGTCTGACCTGATTGTTGTTTTGGTGTTGACACCGATTTAAGTTTAGGTAAGTAAGATATGTTCGGATTAAGTCCTGGTCGGGGACTGGGCACGAACCCTTGTGAGCGAAGCCGGGTCCTAGCAAGTGAAGCTAGGTGACGGAAACCTCGGTGAGTGAAGTCGGGTCCTAGTCAGTGAAGCTAGGTGACGGAAACCCCGGTGAGTGAAGCCGGGTCCTAACAATTGAAGCTAGGTGACGGATACCATGGTGAGTGAAGCCAGGTCCTAGTGATTGAAGCTAGGTTAGACTAAATCCCGGTGGGTGAAGCTGGGCATGAAGTCTTGGTCCATGGAACTGAGCATGAGTCGGAGAGTGGCTGGATCGTTCTGGAGTCCGATCAGGGAGTCGACACGAACTTCCTTGATAATGGATCAGTCTGGTGAACAATCAGAAATAGATCAGAAACATTCTGTGTGGTTTCTGATAGTTCTGGTGAACGATAAGAAACAAATCAGTAGGCTTCTGATTAAACCCTGATCGGTCTTCATGACCAATCAGGGCCATCCTGGACCAATCAGGATTGTTCTTGATCGATCAGGAAGTGACCTGATCGGTCACTCTGACCGATCAGGTCCTAACCTGATTGGTCATTGGACCGATCAGGTTTCTGTGGTCTGAAAGGTCAGACCTTAACTGATCGGTCAGTGGACCGATCAGGGGTCTTGACCCTCAAAACCCTGAGTTCACAAAAGGTTTGAGTATCAGTCTGGTGACCGATCCCTGATCGCTGATTGGTCAGTGAGACTGATCAGATATATACTGATCGATCAGCGTTGAGTCTGATCGGTCAGAAGGGTGACTGATCGGTCAGGGTGACCGATTAGTGTCTGAGAACTTTAATTTGAATTAGTGTCAGACTTCTGATTCAGCTCTGATTTTCTTCTGATACCTTCTGATATGTTTCAATTTGATTTGCTAATCCGTCTGATGAGTGTGCAAGTGATACAGAGATGATACCAACCATGAAGGAGGGTCAATGGGGACTTTCTCTGTGGCAGGTTTGTTTGTTTTTTGTTTGTAGGTTTCAATGGTTTTTGGCGGGCTGGCGACTGACCTAAGGCTCAGCTGAAGAGTTCTTCAGTGGACTGAGTGCTCTGTGGAGGTCAGTGGGTCAGTGGTGACGAAGTTATGGTTCAGTGGGTGCAGACATGCCTGGTGATGAGCAGAAGGGAAGCTTAAGACGAGGCTAGCGAAGCAGAGACAAGTAACTTTGAAAAAACTTTGCGAGTCGATCAGAAACCAAGTAGACACAATGAGAACAAAGGGCTGAGTGAAGGTTCTTGCGTTAAGGTTGTGCTGTGTTGTGCTCTGTGAAGTTTCTTCTTTGCATTTTCTGTGCCTGTGCTTACGGTTCCATCTGTAAGCTTATTCTCATGGTCTCCTATACTCAACTTATACATTTCTGAGATCTGTGGTGAGGTTACTCCACCGAGAAGGAGTTTTGATTATCCGGATTTTCGAGGCTTGATCTGCCGACTATCAAGGGATCACACACCTCACGGGCACGCCAAGGAGTAGGGGCAAGCTATCCCTAATCCTTGTAAATCTTTCTGTTAGCGTTTGTTTTCTCTCTGTGTTGTTTGCTTTCTGTTCTATTTCTTTGTTTTCGCTGCTAACCTAAGTGCAGAAAGTACAAAAAAGAGCTATTTTTTAAGTGGGTGGCTATTCACACCCCCTCTCTAGTCATCCCAAATCCAACAGGCTCGTGGTTCCTACGAGTTTGACACTGCACCACTGTTATCACAATAAATTGTGATAGCTTTGGGCAAACCAGGAATCACCTCTAAGTCTATCAAGAAGTTTCTCAGCCAGATAGCTTCTTTGGCTGCCTCAGAGGTTACCACATACTCAGCTTCCATGGTGGAGTCCGCAATGCATTTTTGTTTGATACTCCTCCATACTATGACTCCACTTCCCAAAGTAAACACATAACCTGAGATAGACTTACTGTTATCCCTATCTGATTGGAAATCAGAATCCATGTAACCCAGAGGGAGCAAATGATCTGCCTGGTAAACTAGCATATAATTTCTAGTCCTTTTCAGGTACTTTAATAAATGATTTATCGCAGTCCAATGTCCTTGTCCTAGATTACTTTGACATCTGCTAACCATGTCCACGACAAAATAGATATCCGGTCTCGTACATAACATAGCATACTTTAGGCTTTCTATAGCCAAAACATAAGGAACTGCCTTCATCTCCTCTATCTCCTTTGATGATTTATGACACATCTCCTTAGATAAAGATACTCCATGAAGAAAAGGTAGAAAACTTTTCTTGGAATTTTGCATGCGAAAACGAGCTAGGATAGTGTCAATATACGAAGCTTGAGATAAGAACTACATCCTTCTCTTGCGATCCCTTATAACTATGATCCCAAGGATGTGTGCAGCTTCTTCCAAGTCCTTCATATCAAACTGTTTGGACAACCATACCCTTACGTCTGACAACACATTGACATTGTTGCCAATGAGCAAAATGTCATCTACGTATAGTACAAGAATACCACTACATTTCCATCATTTCTCTTGTATACTCAAGACTCATCCAGACACTGTATGAATCCATAAGACTGGATTACCTCATCAAAATAGATGTTCTAATATTGTGAAGATTGTTTCAATCCATAAATGGACTGATTAAGCTTGCACATAAGATGCTCTTTGCATTTTGCAATGAATCCCTTCAGTTGCTTCATATAGATGCTTTTTTCAAGATTTTCGTTAAGGAATGCTGTCTTGACATCTATTTGCCAAACCTCATAATCCATATGAGTAGCAATAGACAAAAGAATCTGGATAGACCTAAGCATGACTACTGGCGAAAAGGTTTCCTCATAATGGATCCCGACTTTCTGGGTATACCCCTTTGCAACAATCCTTGCTTTAAAGGTTTCCACCTTTCCGTCTGATCCTCTATTTCTTTTGTAGATCCACTTACATCCAATGGCTTTTACACTATCAGGTGGTTCTACTAGCTCCCAGACTTGATTAGAATCCATAGATTCTATCTCAGATTTCATCGCCTTTTGCCAAGATACCGCATCTTTATCTTGGAGTGCTTCGTCATAGGCCCAAGGATCAGGTTCATGTTCACCAGGGACCATGTTCGAAGACCCTCCGAAGAACATGAATCTGTCAGGTTGTCTAACAACCCTCCCACTACGATGAAGTACTACCTGTGTGCCATTTGTGACACACGCTGCAGTCACTTGTGGTTTATCATCCTATACCGTTGGTACTGATGTAGGAACTTCCCCAATCATTTCCTCTAGAATAATCTTACTCATGGTCTTGTGGTCCATTACATAGTCCTCTTCTAAAAATCGTACATTCGTGCTAACGATGACCTTCTGATCTTTAAGACTATAAAACATACTACCATTCGTTCCTTTAGGAGAGCATACAAACAAGCAAACTTCCGTACGAGATTCCAACTTATCAGTGTCTCCCTTCAGCACATGTGTTGGACAACCCCAAATTCAAATATGTCTCAGACTAAGATTACACCCATTCCACAATTCTGTGGGTGTACAGGGTACTGATTTAGAAGGTACCAAGTTCAGAATGTACACCGCTGTTTCCAGAACATACCCCCAGAACGAATTCGAAAATTCAGAATAACTCATCATCAATCTAACTGTTAGGATGTATACTAAAAGCTTTGTCTTTTGGTTAAGGATACATCTACATTTTAAAGTGAATAAGAAATCACACAGTGCTTGTTTATGTTTATATTAGTATGTGCACTAAACGTCTAATGCTTGGCATTGAAGATAACATGGTGCGTGGTGTCGCATAGAAAATCATGTTATCAGGTTCCTTACCGAAGCATAAGAAAGAGGCACATAACCGAGATGAAGTTGGACAGACCATCGGCATGGTTGTAGTGTAATCAGGTGTGGTTTATCTTAACCATAGGATTACACTAGTGTACTTTGTGTACATTGAGTAGGACCAAAAGAGAGGTCATCCAATTTTTGTATTGACCTAGTAAGTTGGATTAGACCTCAGATGCTATTATGGAGTACGATCATTGAATCCCAAAATAATGGCGGGCATATATTATTAATTATTGTTTCTTTAATTTACCAATGGGCGAGATCTATTCTGTTAGATCGATAGACCCGTATGTTGGGAAATAATATTAATAATATGATGTGCCGTTGATTATTGATGGAATCTGTGTCCTGGTGAGTCAGGGTGATGATGCCCCCTTGGTGAGCTCAAAAGGATCGTCATGTCAAATCTTGCAAGTGGACCATGGTCCGGCATGTCGAAAAGGTTGAGTGGTACTAATCAAAGATGAAGAAGATAATTAATTTAATTATCAGTAAATTAAATTAATTGTCGGGCATACGATATCATAAACACGGGGAAATGGACGACTCCTAATAGGTGGAGCCCATATGAAAATATGGGGATTGGTGATGAAGTACAATGGGATCCTTTAGTGGAATGGATCTCCATTAATGGATCGGGTTGGATCCATTAGAGGGCTAAAAACCAACTCCTCCTCATGGTCCCTATCTTAGCCCATTAAATCCCCATAAGAGTCATGATAAAATGCCGAATTAATTAAGGAATTAATTTGGGATAATTTATTTATTAATCTCGAAATTAATTAAAGGAATTAATCAAGGATTAATTAAGGAATTATTTGGGATTAATTAATTAATCTCGAATTAATTAAGGAATTAATCATAGAATAATTAAGGAATTATTCTATATAAAAATTTGGATGGAATAATTAAAGGAATTAATCATGGATTAATTAAGGAATTATTCTATATAAATTTTTATAATCAATCCTTATTTAATTGGAAAATTTTTTCCAATTAAACTAACTAATCCCCTATATAAACCTCCAACTCTCTCCCTCTCTCAATTAATCACTCCTCCTCACCTGTCAACCCTTGGCCGCCGGCGGTAGAAGGAAGACCTCTTCTTCTTCTTCTTCTCTTGTTTTCTTCTCACCCTCAAGGACGCATTCGGTCACGGAGCAAGGAATGAGTTGTCTCTTACCCTTGGTGGCGTGCGGCAAGGAGGGTGGAGGAAGAAATTGGTGGCGCAAGGAGAGGAGGTCGGCATCGGCGGTGTGATAGGTATCATTTTGTTGATCATTTTAGATGCTAAAATCCAAGTTTGACCCATATTTTACCTGTTTAATATCGAATTTGGCCTAGGGTTGATGAATCTGATCTATTTTGGACTTTATTGTAAATCTTGATATATTTGAATTATTTTGCTACTAAATTGTTGATCTGATTTTGCAGGCTTGAAAGGATCATGGACCTAGGGAATGTTGGTGAAACATGAGTCGGAAGTGGACCCGGATCGAGTGATCAAACTTCAGATTAATCTGGGTCGTCCGATTCAACAACGGCTAGATCTGAGCCATCTGAGACCCTTTCAGGCAATCCGAGATAGGGTTAAGGGTGATCAAACAATCAGGTCAAGATCTGAGATTTTCATCCAAATCAGAGATCATTCAACCGTTGGATCAAGCTCAGAGGTGTAATGCCCGCTTTTTTTTTCCCTAAAGCGGCGTTACGCTAACATACTTAAGGCATGTAACATCATACTGCAGCGGAATAACTTAAACATTACATATACATGCCCCTACTACCATCCCTATATAATGACATGGAACTTCACATATGAACATCATGCTTAATCATCATATCATAACATGCTTAACATCATACCATAAGGTTCATATCATATCATACTGGACATCTTATCATAAAGTTCCATAAGTCACTATTCGAGCATATAGGTAGCAAAATAAAGTTCTTAGCATAAACGGTTAACACATTCGATCTCATGGGCCAAGTCACCAACACACACATACTTCAGGCCCTCCTGCTGCTTCCTCGTTATCCCCTTGCATGATCTGCGGTATAAGGAAAGAAGACTATAAGCACACAGGCTTAGTAAGACTCTTTCCTACTCACAAAAACCATTCATCGTTCATCATCTCATAATGAGCACATGAACTTTAACATACTGGGTGCTCTACTTAAAACATAACATCTTAAATCACTTTAGCATGACATGCATATAAACATGGTAAACATTCTAAGCATGGCATAATTCATGGCATACATCATAAACATAGTAGCATGGCATCTTTCATGGCATAAATCATAAACATAGTAGCATGGCATCTTTCATGGCATAAATCATAAACATAGTAGCATGGCATCTTTCATGGCATAAATCATAAACATAGTAGCATGGCATCTTTCATGACATAAATCATAAACATAGTAGCATGGCATATTTCATGGCATAAATCATTCATTCTCATGCATACTCTTAACATGAAACGTAAGCATAAAATCTTATCATCATAGCATAATGCATAACATGTATGAATGCGTGGGTGGAATGCATATACATATATGGATGCTTAGTTTAAAATCATACTTTTCATGAACATACTTTTTCATAAACATACTTTTTCCATAATGAATGTATGGGCAATGCATATATATCATAAGGATGCTTAATCTTTTAAAAACATACTTTTCATTTCTTAACATAATCATCATAACATCATTTGGGATCCCCGGCTTGTACCACATACATACATCATAGCGTGCATCCCTAGTAAATCCAAGGTAGCTAGCCCCGACCTACTAGGGTAAGGACAGCATAATCGGTAGTCCCCGAACCGAGGCGCTTCTTAAGGAGCCCATCCCTGTTGCACAGCTCCGGTAGTGCCAGAACCGTGGACAGCTGCGATAGTCCATAACCGGGGCATTCTTAAGGTGCCCATCCCTTGGACCCATACTTCGGTCCGGTACAAGCCCATAGATAAAGAAAAAATACTTTTCATACTTCGTCATTCATAAGCCATTCATAGCATACTTATCATGGCATCATTCTTATCATGAACATGATCATAACATACTTGTCGTAACATCATTCTTATCATGCATAACCATGGCATATCATTCATAAACATGGCATATCATTCGTAAACATGGCATATCATTCATAACATGGCATATCATTCATAAGCATAGCATATCATGTATAACCATGGCATATCATTCATAAACAAGGCATATCATTCGTAAGCATGGCATATCATTCATAACATAGCATATCATTCATAAGCATAGCATATCATGTATAACCTTGGCATATCATTCATAAACATGGCATATCATTCGTAAACATGGCATATCATTCATAACATAGCATATCATGTATAACCATGGCATATCATTCATAAACATGGCATATCATTCGTAAGCATGACATATCATTCATAACATAGCATATCATTCATAAGCATAGCATATCATGTATAACCATGGCATATCATTTATAAACATGGCATATCATTCGTAAGCATGACATATCATTCATAACATAGCATATCATTCATAAACATAAATCACATCTTACCATAGGGCCATTGGGACCCTTACTTGGAATAAATCTTAACTCTTATCCTATTAACCCTTATTGGCCGAAACTTATGGAGTCCCATGGCCATGTGAAAATTCACACAATCACCATCCATCATCCTTATATCATGGCAACACATAAACATAAGTTGAAGTTAAAGACTCAACCCTAACCCTTGGGTCCTTGGGGTTGGCCGAACCATATGAGGCCTATAGGGTGCTCCAAAAATTCCCAAAATTTATACTTAACTTATAAACATCATCAGGGAACATTAAATAACATTATCATGATTTTTAACATATTTATAGATATTTAAATCATGGTGGCCGAAACCCATAAACATAGGGACCTTGGTTTTGTCCCTTTCATGTTGGCCGAAACCCTAGAGTGTCCTAAGATACTCCAAAATTTCCAAAAAATTACACTTAACTTCTAAACATCATAAGGGAACATCAAATAACATTATCATGATTTTTAACATATTTCTAGACATTTAAAACATGGTGGCCAAAACCCTTGAACTTAAGGTTCTAGCTTTTGCTTCTTTCATGTTGGCCGAGACCCTAGGGTGTCATAGGGTACTCAAAAAATCCCAAAAAATTACACTTAACTTCTAAACATCATAAGGAAACATCAAATAACATTATCATGATTTTTAACATATTTCTAGACATTTAAAACATGGTGGCCGAAACCCTTGAGCTTAAGGTTCTGGGTTTTGCATCTTTCATGTTGGCCGAGACCCTAGGGTGTCCTAGGTTACTCCAAAAATCCACAAAAATTTCACTTAACTTCTAAACATCATAAGGGAACATGAAATAATATTATCGTGATTTTTAACATATTTCTAGACATTTAAAACATGGTGGCCGAAACCCTTGAACTTAAGGTTCTGGGTTTTGCTTCTTTCATGTTGGCCGAGACCCTAGGGTGTCCTAGGTTACTCCAAAAATCCCCAAAAATTACACTTAACTTATAAACATCATAAGGGAATATTAAATAATATTATCATGATTTTTAGCATAATTATGGACCTTTAAAACATGCTGGCCGAAACCTTTGAACATGGGAACCTTGATTTTTGTTTCCCTTCAACATTAAATCTGAAAACTAACCAATATATCATGCCAAAAATCATGGAAATCATAGGTAACTATTATACCACAGGTGAGGGAGTCTTACCTTGGGGTTTCTAAATTTTTAGACCTTGGATGGAGTGAAGGAAGAAGACTTGATGTCTCTTGACCACACCTAGTCCTTGAATCCTTGTAAGAACTTTAGATCTTGGGTGATGGAGCCTTGGTGGAAGCTTTTCCAAGGGGGAACTCTTCTTAGAGTTTTGGCTAGAATGAGGAGGGAGGAGGGGAGCAAATGCACTTGATGATGAAGAGAAGTAACCCCCCAAACCCCCTCTTTATAGCTCCTTTAAAGAGGCAAATGAAGAGTTTTCCATGGCCCTTCATCTTCTTCTACTACTTAACCATCATCCACTTCCTTTCCTCATAAGAATTCCTTGCTAGGTGAGTTGGTTAAAGTATTCATGGTTGTACAAGAGGTCCAAGGTTCAATCCTTGGCCCATGAACCTTTATTTTTATTTTATTTTTATTTTATTTAAACCCCTTTTTCTTATTTTCGAAAATTCCCTTCTATTTCAAAAATTCTCCTAAAATCCCCCATAATTATGCTAATATTCCTAAATAAAATTCTTTTATATTTATATAAAATTCACCTAATTAATACCTATTTTTGGAGCCCATTTAAAGCCCATTAGTACCTAATTTCTCGATTTAAGTAAGAAAATTAAGCTAAGACTTACCTCTAATCATGCTAATATTTCTAATTAAATCCTATTTATATTTATACTAATTTTTCCTAAACTGTTTATGTTTATACTAATTTTTCCCTAATCCAACAATAATTATGGTGCTAGAAAGGCCCATATAAGGCCCATTAGTACTTAGTTTTCTCAATTTAAATGAGAAAACATGGATTTTCTAGCCCAAAGTTCACCTTAATATTTCTAGGTCCCTTGGAAAATTATTTAAATATGCTTAATATTTTAATAAAATATTAAGAGAATTTTCCGGGTCGTTACAAGAGGGCTCTAGACTGTCCATTTAAAGATCGGTTGATCTGGGCCATCCATTGCAAATCTGGAAGATCCGAGCTACCCCGAGGTAGATCCTGACCCTTGATCTACATCTGGAAGTTTTGGTTCAGATTGGAGAAGATTCGACCGTTGGATTCATCCAAAACACTCTCAGCTGTTGGTTTCAAAATATTTAAGCCAAAAATCCCCAGGAAGCAGCTTGTCGCGTCTTCGCCGCAGCTCGTCGTCTTTGTTTCTTCCTTCCCTTTCTTCTTCAATTTCTCTTCATCTGAGGGCGTGACCGCATGGATTCCAGACTTGGTTAGAGTTCTAGATCGTTGGAAGGTTTTCTCCGTGAGAAATTCAGTTCAACTTCATCATTAAACAGAGCAACGTGAGGGTTTCACTAGCTCTGCCAATCGCACGATCGAATCAATCTGGTGAGCCATTTTTCATCCATCTGAGTAGTCCGGAGGGGTTCTCTGGAGTGCTCTGATTATCCACAAATTATAATCGCAATCCCACAAAGCTAGATTGAAGAGATCAGTTGGGTTTTTAACCAGCAGCAGAGTTTGATTTTGAATCGATCGGGGAGACAGATTTTTCAGCAATCTGTGGAGCTTAGGGGTTCGAGGCTCACTCTTGCTTGATGGCAAGAAGAACTTGGATCATAGGAAGGGATCGATGGCAAGAAGAACTTGGAGCTTCTGAATTCTTGTCAAGAAAACACTAGTTTTTTTTCAGCTTAAGGTTCTCTGATCTTCAGATTTGTGCATCAATTACAGCTTATTTGTTGTTCTACATCCAAGTTTTAGCTGCATTTCTTCATACAGTTCCTGCTTCTCTGCATTTCGTTTATGCATTAGAATTGTTTCTCAAATTTAGTGTTGTTCTTGCGTATAAGTTTGCTTTGCATTCATCTGAATTTCTTCATCAAACCCTGCATTTGATTGTTTCTAAACTTTGTAGCTAGTTTGCAAATCCTTGTTGAGTTTGATTTCTGAAGTTTTCATTCATTCTTGCATTCAGCTTGTTTTTTTTTTGCATTGATCAGTTCATTTCTGCACATCGAGTTCAGCTTTTCAACAGTACCGCCTTCACATTCGGTTTCTTCTGAATTTTAGTATCCTTTTTATGCGTATGAAGTTGTTTCATTGCTACATTTTGTGAATTTTCAGCACTGTCTTTGTATTAGTTGTTCCTAGATTGTTTTGCGTTAGGTTTGCCTTGAGTGGTAATTTCCGAAGTTGAGCACAAGCTGTAGTGAACACTTGCACTTGAGTTTAGATTTGTTTGCCAAATTCGGTAAAGTTACCTTGGTTAATTAGGTTTTCCATTGGTTGAGTTGTTAATTGCCATCACTTTGTTTAGTTCACTAGCTAAGCCCTTTCTTTTCATTGCATTTTCATTCCTATTTGCAATCCAAACCCACGTTTTATTTGAAACACAAAAATATCAACGACACATAAACTCGAGATCGAATCAAGCACCCTCAACTAGCCCTAGGAAAAATACGACATGTGGCCCCTTTACTACGTTTTCATTTTTGCTCGCAAATACGGGTTTCTAGCTTTACACATATCTAAATTTTGAGACCCACATTTGTGACAACCTAGTTCGGGCCCATCAAAATTTTTGGCGTCGTTGCCGGGGAGGCTACTAGTTGAGTTGTTTGATTTTTGCTTGTGAGCTTATTTCATATATTTCTTGATTCATTTTTGTGCTTACTGCTATATCTTGTGATTGATTTTACTTGTTTCATCTTTCTATATATTTTTACTGTGATTTGTTTTTGATTTTATGACCAGGTCTGCAGGTGGTGATCTTGAAGAATTTGACCCTGAAATTGAGAGAACTTTCAGAGCAAGGAGGAACCAAGGCATACTTTCAAAGACTATTGATATTCCTTCTCTTCAGACTTTTCCCACTCATTCAGGCATTATCATGGCAGACCACCAGAAGACTATGAAAGAACTCGCAGCACCAGATGATACATTTCAGTACTCCAGTATTGCATATCCAGAGCTGGCTGGTGATTTTGAGTCGAGATCTGGACTCATCCACTTGCTACCTAAGTTTCAAGGATTATCTAGAGAAGATCCATGTTGGAAACGAGATGACTAGAGAGGGGGGGGGGGAATATAGCCAATCACTTTTTCTTTGAAACTTAACAAGTTTCCTGCACTCAACTTATCAGTAGCACAAAGGAAGAAACAAAAGGAAATGAAGCAGTGCAGTAAACGAAAACAGAAACCGAAAACAAACAACCACAATTAGCAAGATCGCTAACAATGAGGGTTTACATGGTTCGGGGATAACTTGCCCCTACTCCTTGGCGTGCCCTTATGGTGGGCGATCCCTTGATCGTCGGCAGATCAAGCCCCGGATAACACCGGATAGGAAGCAACCTCCTTCTCGGTGGAGAAACCTCTCCACAGTGTTTCAATCACAGAAAAAGTTTAAGCACAAAGAAACAACTAGAAGGATCTTACTCAAACACTTAGCAAGGACAAGAACACAGCAAGCTTCTCTGAGTTCCACCCAGAGGCGATCACACGCAAGAACCCTTCTTCGTGTCTTCCCACTGTCGGACTCCCAGCTCCTTGTTCTCTCCTTCAAGCGCTCAAGTAATGGATGATTGCTTTTCGAAATCAGTAGCTTGCTCAAAGTAATGAAGCTTCATGAACGCAGCAAGCTTGCAATAGAGAACTCAAGGCGCAGCAAGAAGATTGTATTCGAACTCTGCTTCCACGAAGCTAGCTTCCGCGCTTTTGATTCTCCACACAACACCAGGTGACAACATCCTCCGTAGCCTCCAGCTACCACACTGCCAACGCCAGCTACCACTGAGCCCTCTCTGGTCTTCCTGAGATCCCCTCAGCCAAGCCCCAGTCACGGCTCTAGTCTGCAGCTCGGCCGTTGCAACCTGAAATGGAGAATCGGACAAACCTGCTCCAAGGAAAGCCTCCATTGACCTCTCCTTGAGTTTTTGAATCCTCCCCTGTCACCTGCAGCTTAATCAAAGTGATAGAGCAGCGTATCACACAGTAAATCAAATATCAGATGTAAGTGGCAGCAAATCGGATATGGTCAGACGCGATCAGAGCGTCTGACAGAGCAATTTGAATTAAAGTGATCGGTCACCGTACCGATCAGAGAGCCTCCTGATCGGTCATCAGACCGATCAGGCTGGGTCCAGACAGCTCAGGCTCCGTCTTGATCGATCCCCAACGCTCAATCAGAAATCGCGATTTCTTTGATATTCTCCTGGACCGATCACCAGACCGATCCCAGGTTGTGGATCGTTCACCTGACCGATCCACCCTTATACTGGGCGATTTCTGAGTTTCTCAGCCTAAGCCTTCTAATCGGTCAACTGACCGATCAGGGTGTCACCTGATCGGTCATCAGTCCGATCAGATCATCACCAGACCGATCATGAACCGTCCTGATTGATCTTAGTGAGGAACCCGCGAAGCTGGATCGTTCACCAGAATGATCTGCACAGTGATCCTGATCGGTCATCAGACCGATCAGGAGCAGTTCAGCAAGGGAACTCAACCTCACTGCTCGCTCCCTGATCGGTCACCAGACCGATCAGGAGCCAATCAATGGGTGAAACGTATACTCCCTGATCGGTCACCAGATCGATCAGGAGTAGCACAGTAGGTTCCCAACCTCACTGTGTGCTCCCTGATCAGTCACCAGACCGATCAGTCATCGCTGGATCGGTCACCAGACCGATCCACGAAGGAGCAGCATGCCAGAATCCCTGATCGATCACCAGACCGATCCACGAATTCAAACTTAGCCCTCCAAGCAAAGTTTTCATCCACCTTAGCCCTCCAAGCTAAGGATTTTTCACCTAACTCTCCAAGTTGGGAATTTGCACCTAACCCTCCAAGTTAGGACTTTTCACCTAGCCCTCCAAGCTAGGACTTTTCACCCAACCCTTCCGAATTAGGACTTTTCCAAACCTAGCCCTCCAAGCTAGGACCTGACCCTCCAAGCCAGGACGTTTTCACCTAATTCTCCACGATGGGATTTTGCACCTAACCCTCCAAGTTAGAACTTTTCACCTAGCCCTCCAAGCTAGGACTTTTCACCCACCTCCTCCGAATTAGGACTTTTCACACACCTAGCCCTCCAAGCTAGGACTTTCAACACCTAACCTCCCAGATTCGGATTTTCTAACACCTAGCCCTCCAAGCTAGGATTTTCCATACCATGCCTAATCCTCGATCAGGACTTAATCATCATCAATAATCATCCACCTAAACTAAAATCGGTGTCAACACCAAAACAACAATTAGGGCCAGACTGCATCAACAATCTCCCCCTTTTTGTTGTTTGACTGTAACGACCCGAAAAATCTTCTCAATATTTTCTTTAAAATATTGATCATGTTTAGATAGTGTTTCGAGGAACCTAGAGATACTAGTATGAACTTTAGCCTAGTTATCCAAGATTTCCCAATTTAAATAGAAAAGCTAAGTACTAATGGGCCTTATATGGGCTTTTCTAGTACCATAGTTATTAGTGGATTTTAGGTAGAATTTAATATAAATATAAATGGATTTTAATTAGGAATATTACCATGATCATGGGTGAATTTTAGGAGAATATTCGGAAATAAGAAAAAATAAAAATAAAATAAAAACAAAGTGCATGCACCAAGAATTGAACCTTGGACCTATGTTACAACCATGCATGTACTAACCAATTCACTTAGTAAGGAAGTGCTATTAGAAGAGGATGGGGAATTGTAGATAAGTGGGAAAGAAGATGAAGAGACACAAAGAAGATGAAAAGACACCATTAAAGAGGTGCTTGCCTCTTTACTCATCATAAAAGGCAATGAAGAGGGGGAAATGCCAAATGCATTTCGACCAAGACACCTTTCCCTTTTCTCTCCACCAAACTCTTCTCCTTCCTCCTCTTCCTCACCGAAATCCTTGGTCCCCTTGCTACCATTTTCAAGTCCTTCACCTCCTAGAGAAAACCGGACCAAAAGAAGAGAAGAACAAGAGGAGTGCTAGAGTTTAAGAGGTCTTTTCTTCTCCAAAATTTGGAGATCTTTTGGGAACATAAGAACAAGTGGTAAGACTCCCTCACCTGCAACATAATGGCTTTTTTTATGTATTTTTATGATTTTTATATTTGCTTGTGATGTTGGGTGAAAGAGAATGGACGAAAACCTTGAGGGAAGTTTCGGCCATAAAGGGATACCCCTTTTCTATGTCCAAAAACTTAAAGGAAGAGTTCTTGAAATTGTTACTACCTTTTTGTAATGAATATATGATGGATACATGGTGTTTGAATGCATTCCATGATGTAAAGGACTTGGAAGAATTCGGCCAAGTCATGAAATGGATAAATGTTGATGCATGAAGTAGGCTATTGTTCTAATGATTGTTTCCTTGCTATATAAATGTTTTAGGCCACGAAATTTTGTGGAATCTATTCTAAGGGACCTCTGTAACATTCATCCAAGGGACCTTAAATTATTCCTTAATACAGATTTTTATAGACCTTCATGAAGTTAGGGTTAAATCAAGTGATATGCATGTGATTGGCTGTTTTATTTCATGATGGAAATAATTTTATACCTTAGGGTCAGTACCTTATCTAAGTTGTTTGAGCCTAAACTCATGATTAATTCTATGTATTGATGTTTAGAAAAATGTTACATGTACCCATATGCTTGATAATCCAAGTAGAACTCTAGATCATACACCTAGACTAGTGTTTGGTGAAGTACAAACTACTTATGCACTTGTGAATGAATTCTTATGAAAAATATGCTTTTATTACCATGATATGTGAATGAATATGCTATGAAATCCCTACTGTGAGTTTTGACAAATTACAAGAATAAGGGTTAAGAATAGGCTCGAGTACAAAGCATGCCCCTAAACTAGTGTTTAATGAAACTTAGACTACCTTTATGCTTGTATATGACCTTAATGGTAAGATATGTTTTTGTTTACATGTTATATGAACATTCATGCCATGTTATCTAGCAGTGAATTTCGGACAAATACTGGGATAAGGGTTAAAAATAAGCTCAAGCACAAAACATTCGCCTAAACTAGTGTTCAATGAAGTCTTGACTACCCTTGTGCTTATATATGATTCCATGTGTAACGTATGTTTTATTTCCATGATTATATGACTTTTATACTATGTTATCCATGCTGTGAATGTTGGTCAATTACTAGAATAAAGGCTAAGAATAAGTTCAAGTACAATTCATGCACCTAAACTAGTGTTTAGTGAAGTCTAGACTACCCGTGTACTTGTAAATGACCTCTTATGAAATGTATGCCTTTATTCCAATGTTATGTGGGTTTTATGCTATGATATCCTTGCTATGAAGTTTCGGCCAGCATGTATTAAGATAGGAAAAGAAAGATTAAACTAACATATTACCTTGATTAAGACAAGCATGTTATATGTATGATGTATTGATGAAACTAGCATGATGGTTGCTTCACTTACATGTGCTAAAAGAAAGGCCCTTCCATGTCTTGCTATTTATGCTAATGATTATACCATGAAAGGATGTCTATGTTTATGAACGATTGAATGCCTATAGTATATGCAATAGGAAAGAAATAAAGAAAAAGAAAGAATGCATGTTCTATATATGAAAGTATGCATATGATTATGAATGATTGAATGTCTATAGTACATGCAATATGAAAGAAAGGAAAAAAAAGAAAAGAATGCATGTTCTATATGAATGAAAGAAAGAAAAGAAAAGAATGCATGTATGTATTTTACTTTAAAGATTGGCTTGTATCGGATCTTGAAATGATCCACGGTTCTGGACTACCGAAGCTGTCCCTAGGCTGAAAGATAGTAAGCCTAGAATGTAGACCCCTGTAGGTCGGGATTAGCTACCGCGCATCCTACATAGGGGTATGTGCACAAATGAAAGATTGGGTACAAAGCCGGGGACCCCAAAGGATGATGATGTACGCTTATGTTAAAGTATTACTTATTATGTTTTCCAAAGAGCATCCTAAATGTTTTTGCAAAGCATATGTTCATGTGTTTATATGCCTTTATATGTTTATATGCCTTATGTATGTTTATGCTATGGATAAGATATTATATGTCTCTCAAATGCATGTGAAGTATGGATTTAGTGAGTAGGAATGAGCTTACTATGTTTCATACTTATAGTTTGTTTGCTTATGTTGCAGATCAACATAGAAATTATTAAAGAAAGGGAAGCTGCAGGAAGGGTTAATATGTGTGGTGGTGACTTGGCTGATCGATCCACTTTAGTGCCATATATAGACTTAGATCTTATTTCTAATAAGACATATGTTGCTACTTTATGCATGATACTTACTAGTTCTTTTGGAGTTTATTTAAGTATGGATGCTATTAGATGTTACATGATTTATATTTACACTCCTTCTCCCTTTGCATATGATTATGTTTATGTTTTATTTCCGCTGCAATGTTAGATTAATACGCAATGATATAAGTAAGTAAGGAAAAAAAAGGTTAAAGGTAACGCCACCGCCTAATGGTAAGGGGCGGGCGTTACAGTATGGTATCAGAGCAGTTGCCATCTCACTACACACACATCAAGCCTTCTTCCTACAGCTTCCAAGTAAGTACCTCTATGTATACCTTATGTTCTTTTATGATATTCTTTTATGATTCAAGAATATGTAAGTATAGATGATATTTTATGATTCTACAATATGTGAGTATGGAGGATACCTTACGATCCTAGGATATGCAACTATGGATGATATGTTATGATGCTAGAATATGCAAGTAGGAATAATACCTTATGATGGATGATAGAAAGTGCTTGCAAGATATGTGAATATGAATGATATTTTCTTATTATTTATAGAAATCAAATAATTTAGAATTTAATATGGGGGTAGGAATAACAATAACTTATATTATCCATACTTGTCTTTTATGAAGAAAAGCATGGCTAGAAGATATAGTAACAGAATTAATGAGACTACCAAGACTAAAACGGTAAGAGAAAAGAATTTGAGATTAGGCTTATAATTGCAAAAGAATACCGTATTTAATATGTGGACGATGAACAACTATGAAATGGTAGTAAGAAGCGGTGAGTATCTAGAAGAGCAGAAAGACAAAGTACTAATAAAGCGAAGAGCGCGATTGATATAGAAGAGTTATATTAGGTAATAGATAATAGTATTTATCTCTTGATAGATTGTGTGGTAGTTAGAGTAGGTATGGAAAGAGTAGAGAAAAGTATAGTTTACATGTAAATGGAAGAAAAAAAAAGAGAAGAGACAATCGTTAAAGTATAAATGAGTAATGTTATCGAATTTTTAAATTTTGACTGCTTGATGGAAAACTCTGAGTGGAAAGGAATGACTTGATAAATAAATAGGAATTACTGTGTAGTAAGAGAATTGTTAACATGGATTGAGAAGAAGAGATGTTGTCTTTTAGGTTTAGTTACATTGTCTGGTGGATTAGATTTGGATAAGAGCAGGGTCCGATAGATAAAAGTAGTTAGTGTATGTAAGTCACTTGGCTGGAAATAGATAGTTGTGAGAAAACAAAGTAGAGTAGGTAGATTTGATGTCCATTATATTATGAGATGATGAATTAACTGAATTGAGTAGTTATTTTTCATGATGACATAAAAACAGTAGAGTAAATGTAGTAGCAAAAATTAAATAAGCAAGCTTAGCGCATAATATTCTAAAAAAAAAAATTGTTTATGGTTTTAGGTTGATAAAAACTGAAGAGATTAGCACGTTATATTTAGTTTAAACTAAATAGTAAAATCTTGGATACAAGTGTTTCGAGTTAGCTTTTAGGTTAGCATAGATTATTAGTCAAAGACTAGTTATCTGGTAATGGGTTTAAATATATGGATTTGATTGAGAAATTTTAGTATAATTGATAGAGACTGTATGCATTATAGGTTAGTCAGTTAAAACAAAGTAAGTAGCTCAAATAACTAGAATAGAAAGTAATATGATAAGCGATACATGAGTTTATGTACTCTGAGAAGTTATGTTACATAGAAACGAATATATTCTTAAAATAGATAATAAAAGAACTAAGATTAATAAAGTAAGAATAATTCTCGGAAAAAGGGATAACGAGATTCGAGTAGAAAGGAGAAAGAGTTGTACTTATATAAAGTTGTAATTATGTTGTCAAGGAGTAGATTTGAAGTATGATACTGAATGTAATAAAAGAGAATCATATAATAATAATTGTAATTTTCATTTAGTTTATACAGATAAAAGATGTATGTGAGAAGTAGAGACATTGAAATTAGTGCTAATTGAGAAGAGCTTCGGAGTGATAAGTTGATGCATAGATGATAAACATGTGCATAGTAAGTGAAAGCTAGAGTCTTGTTTGAAGTAGCAATTGAAATTAACCAGGAATACGTTAAATTATATTCTTCCATGTACAGCTTAATAGTAGAGAAAATTATGACAATAAGTAATAGAAACAGTGATAAACAAGTAGAGCTAGAGGGAAAAAAACAAATTGCAAGAGAATCCATGTAGATTGTTGTCAAGCTACTAAGATTTGCTATAACGCGTGTGGAAAAGATGTTTGAGATGAAATCATAGTTAGGTATTAGAAGCACCTAAATATAGAGATGTAGCAAAACGAATAAAATGATATGATATCACGAAGAGTAGAAGCAGTTATTATGGTACTTAGAAATCGTAAAGATGTAGAAATTTTGGATCTAAGAGTTGCATAACTGATAGACAAAAAGCTAAGGAACAAGGAGGTACCCTTAGTCAAGGTTTCATGGCAAAGCCAAAGGTTCGAGGAAGCTACCAGGGAACATGAGGACGAGATGAGACGCAAGTACCCGGAGTTATTCTAAGTTCGAGGACGAACTTTCACGAGGTATGGGGGATTGTAACGACCCAGAATATCTTCTCAATATTTTCTTTAAAATATTGATCATGTTTAGATAGTGTTTCGAGGAACCTATAGACACTAGTATGAACTTTAGCCTAGTTATCCATGATTTCCCCATTTAAATAGAAAAGCTAAGTACTAATGGGCCTTATATGAGCTTTTCTAGTACCATGGTTATTAGTGGATTTTAGGTAGAATTTAATATAAATATAAATGGATTTTAATTAAGAATATTAGCATGATCATGGGTGAATTTTAGGAGAATTTTCGGAAATAAGGAAAAATAAAAATAAAATAAAAACAAAGTGCATGCACCAAGGATTGAACCTTGGACCTATGTTACAACCATGCATGTACTAACCAATTCACCTAGTAAGGAAGTGCTATTAGAAGAGGATGGGAAATTGTAGATAAATGGAAAAGAAGATGAAGAGACACAAAGAAGATGAAGAGACACAAAGAAGATGAAGTGACACCATTAAAGAGGTGCTTGCCTCTTTACTCATCATAAAAGGCCATGAAGAGGAGGAAATGCCTAATGCATTTCGACATAGACACCTTTCCCTTTTCTCTCCACCAAACTCTTCTCCTTCCTCCTCTTCCTCACCGAAATCCTTGGTCCCCTTGCTACCATTTTCAAGTCCTTCACCTCCTAGAGAAAACCGGACCAAAAGAAGAGAAGAACAAGAGGAGTGCTAGAGTTTAAGAGGTCTTTTCTTCTCCAAAATTTGGAGATCATTTGGGAACATAAGAACAAGTGGTAAGACTCCCTCACCTGCAACATAATGGCTTTTTATGTATTTTTATGATTTTTATATTTGCTTGTGATGTTGGGTGAAAGAGAATGGAAGAAAACCTTGAGGGAAGTTTCGGCCATAAAGGGATACCCCTTTTCTATGTCCAAAAACTTAAAGGAAGAGTTCTTGAAATTGTTACTACCTTTTTGTAATGAATATATGATGGATACATGGTGTTTGAATGCCTTTCATGATGTAAAGGACTTGGAAGAATTCGGCCAAGTCATGAAATGGATAAATATTGATGCATGAAGTAGGCTATTGTTCTAATGATTGTTTCCTTGCTATATAAATGTTTTAGGCCACGAAATTTTGTGGAATCTATTCTAAGGGACCTCTGTAACATTCATCCAAGGGACCTTAAATTATTCCTTAAAACAGATTTTTATAGACCTTCATGAAGTTAGGGTTAAATCAAGTGATATGCATGTGATTGGCTGTTTTATTTCATGATGGAAATAATTTTATACCTTGGGGTCAGTACCTTATCTAAGTTGTTTGAGCCTAAACTCATGCTTAATTCTATGTATTGATGTTTAGAAAAATGTTACATGTACCCATATGCTTGATAATCCAAGTAGAACTCTAGATCATACACCTAGACTAGTGTTTGGTGAAGTACAAACTACTTTTGCACTTATGAATGAATTCTTATGAAAAATATGCTTTTATTCCCATGTTATGTGAATGATTATGCTATGAAATCCCTACTGTGTGTTTTGACAAATTACAAGAATAAGGGTTAAGAATAGGCTCGAGTACAAAGCATGCCCCTAAACTAGTGTTTAATGAAGCTTAGACTACCTTTATGCTTGTATATGACCTTAATGGTAAGGTATGTTTTTGTTTACATGTTATATGAACATTCATGCCTTGTTATCTAGCTGTGAATTTCGGACTAATACCGGGATAAGGGTTAAAAATAAGCTCAAGCACAAAACATGCACCTAAACTAGTGTTCAATGAAGTCTAGACTACCCTTGTGCTTGTATATGATTCCATGTGTAACGTATATTTTATTTCCATGATTATATGACTTTTATACTATGTTATCCATGCTGTGAATGTTGGTCAATTACTAGAATAAAGGTTAAGAATAAGTTCAAGTATAATTCATGCACCTAAACTAGTGTTTAGTGAAGTCTAGACTACCCGTGTACTTGTAAATGACCTCTTATGAAATGTATGCCTTTATTCCAATGTTATGTGTGTTTTATGCTATGATATCCTTGCTATGAAGTTTCGGCCAGCATGTATTAAGATAGGAAAAGAATGATTAAACTAACATATTACCTTGATTAAGACAAGCATGTTATATGTATGATGTATTGATGAAACTAGCATGATGGTTGCTTCACTTACATGTGCTAAAAGAAAGGCCCTTCCATGTCTTGCTATTTATGCTAATGATTATACCATGAAAGGATACCTATGTTTATGAATGATTGAATGCCTATAGTATATGCAATAGGAAAGAAATAAAGAAAAAGAAAGAATGCATGTTCTATATATGAAAGTATGCTTATGATTATGAATGATTGAATGCCTATAGTACATGCAATATGAACGAAAGGAAAAAAGAAAAGAATGCATGTTCTATATGAATGAAAGAAAGAAAAGAAAAGAATGCATGTATGTATTTTACTTTAAAGATTGGCATGTACCGGATCTTGAAAAGATCCACGGTTCTGGACTACCGAAGCTGTCCCTAGGCTGAAAGATAGTAAGCCTAGAATGTAGACCCCTGTAGGTCGGGATTAGCTACCACGCATCCTACATAGGGGTATGCGCATAAAAGAATGAATGGGTACAAAGCCGGGGACCCCAAAGAAAGATGATGTACGCTTATGTTAAAGTATTACTTATTATGTTTTCCAAAGAGCATCCTAAATGTTTTTACAAAGCATATGTTCATGTGTTTATATGCCTTTATATGTTTATATGCCTTATGTATGTTTATGCTATGCATAAGATATTATATGTCTCTCAAATGCATGTGAAGTATGGATTTAGTGAGTAGGAAAGAGTTTACTAAGTTTCATACTTATAGTTTGTTTGCTTATGTTGCTGATCAACGTAGAAATTATTAAAGAAAGGGATGCTGCAGGAAGGGCTAATGTGTGTGGTGGTGACTTGGCTGATCGATCCACTTTAGTGCCATCTGTAGACTTAGTTCTTATTTCTAATATGACATATGTTGCTACTTTATGCATGATACTTACTAGTTCTTTTGGAGTTTATTTAAGTATGTATGCTATTAGATGTTACATGATTTATATTTACACTCCTTCTCCCTTTGCATATGATTATGTTTATGTTTTATTTCCGCTGCAATGTTAGATTCATACGCAATGATATAAGTAAGTAAGGAAAAAAAAGGTTAAAGGTAACGCCACCGCCTAACGGTAAGGGGCGGGCGTTACATTGACAACCCGATTTTAAGTTTAGGGATTCTCAATCATGTTTTCCTACATTTAGAATCATTGGTGAATCCAGATCATCCCCCTATAACATGATCATCCTAAACTTAACCAACCAACACTCTCCCCCTTTGTCGAACACCGAAAAGGGGTCTAGAAGGGCTGTTAAGTTTAAACTAAACTCCCCCTCAACCCTAGGGGTATCCCAAAACAACATGGATTTGATGGAATATTGATAAGCATATGACCACATATGACAAAAAGATATAAGCATGGAAAAACAGGCATATGTATCATATGAGTATGGTAGCATAAGCATGAACATAGCTATAGATCAAAAATGCAGATAAAATAACATAGCATCAGCAATAAGCAGACTAAAAGAAAATAGACATGCATCAAAGTTAGAAAGTCTAAGTCATAAAAACATCCAGGATGCAAGACATATGCATCAAAATACGTGTGGCACAAGACCACAACAAGAAAGTCATAGGGCATACAGCCCGAAAGTATCACAGTCAAATACTCAGATCATTATAAGACAGCAGACATCCAAGCTCAAGTGTCAGTGGGGGGTCGTCATCGCGCATGAGGTCATCCATCGTGGCATCAGTAGATCCCGGTGCAGCGCTGCCCGAAGGAGCATCCCCTGGAAATGTATGGCGGCGCTACTCTCCGTACCACGTCTGCTGCAATGCCTGGACCCCAGAAATAGTAGACTCTACGCCGGTCAATCGGCGATCGAATGACCTGAACTCCGAGTGGATCTCCTCTCGATGAAGCTCTCGTAAATGAAGATCCTGCTGGATGGTCCACTCGAGCTCTGAAATCTGCCAGCGCAAATCTGGCTCGGGCTCATCGTAGTAATCGCCAGCAACATGGGGCTCATGAGGCGCAGCAACATCGGGTGGTGCCTGAACGTGTGGTGCTCCGCCAGGTAACTCACCGAGACCTCGCCCATACTTCCACACCAAGGCCCCGTCGCGCTCTCGAATAATAATGCCAGACTTGGCAAAACTGCGTCGACCCAGGCGACAATCCTGTTTGACCAAGGGCATGTTAGTGATATGAGAGAAGTGTCCTAAGGCAATCGCCTTATGATGTAAACATTTATTTTAATAAATGATAATTCACTATTTGAGTATACATGTTTCATGTATTTGATTGGGATCTTAAACTCATATACTGAATGTCCGCAATACAACTCACAGCATAAGAGAATTTGTGATGGGATCACAACTAGTGATTATCTCTAATGTGCAATTGTGAAGTATTGAAATTATCCCTAGTCGATGAATTGATAAAAACGGACACTATCAATTCTGTTGAGACTAGCATGGGTTATTCTCTGATCAGCTGATTCTCACTGGCTGGTGACATTGGGATGTCCGGAGATAAACATGGATGCTAGTTAAGGGAACTAGTTCATTGGAGTGACTAGCTGTAAGACTTCATATGGGAATCTACATGTAGATATGTCAATTGTAGCGACCCGCCTTCTTCTACCTTAGACGGATCGTTACTTTTCTCTACTTCTCGACTTCTGATGCATGACTAAAAATGCGGAAATCTTTTTTTTTTCTTTTAAATTCATCTAACAATGATATTCTAACTTAAGTAGTCATGCACGATACCATATCACACTTTCCTTCTCAAAAGCTCGCAAGATGATACTCATTGAAGCTTGCCTCGCCCAACTCATCTTTCGGGTATCAGTCGAGTGATACTGTATCAGTCGACTGATAGGCCTGAAATCTGAAATTCAGGTTTCGGCACTTGCTTCAAAGGTCCACCAATCATGTATTTTCGAGCCATATAAAACTATGATACCATTTCTATACTCTATGCCAGTTTTCTAAACAATTTAGCCAAACAAAATCAATCCATAAACTTGAAATTAGGACTTTTGCGGAAGAAAATAAACTATTCAAGTTATATGAACTTTAACACTAAAGTTTGTACCAATCTTGACTCCTATGCATTCCTAACACCAAATACATGTTTTATAACCTTGCTAAAGCATTATGAAATATGGATGCAACTTTTCTAAACATATTTAAGCAATAAAACTTAATTCAAGAGAAATTGATACTATCTTGGCACATGCATCTATTTCTCTAACAAAGTATCAATATCTCCAACTACTCACATTTCTACTCATCCAATGCAATCATAAGAATATGTAGGCTAAAAGAAATGACATGGAATCTTTACTCTAAGAAATTGAGTATGTAAAACTATCCAAAACTTAAATGTTCGCTAAACTCCCTAAAACAAGAACTTGAAATTTGAATAAACTATAACATTGTAATTTGGATAGTTAAATTGTCTCATCTCAAAGATCTCTCCAAAATCAGCCACCACACACACTTTACTCAGCACCGCCTCGTCGCCTTTCTTCAGGATTGCTTGCCTTTACCTTTATCTGCAATAAGAGGAAATGCAACTAGTAAGCAAAAAGCTTAGTAAGTACTATCTAGCTCACAAAATCTCGAAATGTGCAAACATGCTTCTAGAACAATATGAAAATCATATGAGATACTAACATGCTTGGAAGAAAACTAAGAACATGTATAACTCAAAACATGCATACTCAAGCAATAATAAATCTCAATTTTCTTTTCTTGGCTCAACTTGAAACTTTAGCTATTCTTTAACTTTTGAAAACTTTCTTAAACTTTCGAAACTTTGCTAAAGCATATACTTGAAAATAATAATCACTTGGATCCACTGAAGACGTAAGTACCATCTGATGCGCGTTCCCAAAAAGGTTGGGGTAGCGAGCCACCAATCCTAATAGAGCAGACCTTGGTCTACCAGGGCCAAGACCTTGGAATTGGACACCTGGATTTCTTTAACGACGCCCTTGGACGCCGGGTACTGGCCTTAGAAAATAAAATAGCTTTTCTTTCTCTTCTTTCTTATCTGTAAATGCCTTGGCATTTTCTGGAGCACCTTGCGTGCTAAAATCCCTAAGTCTTGACTTTTGGGGATTTTCTTAAGGCCTTGGCCTTTTCTTTTCTTATCTTTATCTTCTTTTCTTTTCTCATAACTTTCTTGGCCCTAAACTCACATAGGGTGCTTATCAAACATATACAAGCATATAAGAAACTAAGATCACATGCAAAAACTAAAGCAAAAAGGAAAAATTCTCTTTTAAAAACTTTTAAAGGAAATTCTCGCGGTAAAACCGCCTCTTATTGCAGGTGAGCAGTACTTACATTGATATCTTGGACTTACAACCAAGATTAACGTCTAGGACTCGAGAGAAACTTGAGATCTTGGAGAATTCTTCACGTCTACGCGTTCCTCTCGCTGCGGGGATCCCGAATATAGAATTATCTCTTGGAGAAGAGCCTTAACCGGCCCCCTAGAGCTTGGTGTAGTTTCGCCCAGAAGAGGAGGGGTCGGCGTGAGGGTTTGGAGAGGAGAGAAAATAAAACTTCTCTCTTTAATTACCTATTTATACTTATGGGGCGGATTAACCTAACTACACCTTAAATATAGGTCTCTCCATCCTTTTCTGTGCTTGATACCCTAGCCCAGCTGGTCGCGCGCGTTTCTGCTTTCATGCTGGTCGCGGGTTCGATCCACCAGCTGCCCTTAATTGTTTTTTTCCATTTATACTTATGGGGGCAAATCGACCTAACTACTCCTTAAATATAGGTCTCTCCTTCCTTTTCTGTGCTTGATACCCTAGCCCGGCTGGTTGCGCGCGCGGGCTGTTTCGTGGTGGTCGCGGGTTCAATCCACCGGCTGCCCTTAAACCTTTTTATTATTTTTCTTTTTATTTTTATTTTTCTTTTTCCAAAAACACCAAACGGACTCGGAAAATTCCATAAAAATACTCTAAAAATTCCTAAAAATATCTAGAATATTTCTA
>JAGFNQ010006672.1:0-12502 GCA_024364735.1 Boesenbergia rotunda
TGCGTTCCCTAAAAGGTTGGGGTAGCGAGCCACCAATCCTAATAGAGCAGACCTTGGTCTACCAGGGCCAAGACCTTGGAATTGGACACCTGGATTTCTTTAACGACGCCCTTGGACGCCGGGTACTGGCCTTAGAAAATAAAATACTTACTTTTTCTTATCTTGAATGTCTTGGCATTTTAACGAGCACCTTGTGTGCCCAAATCCCTAAGTCTTGACTTTTGGGGATTTCTTAAGGCCTTGGCTTTTCTTTTCTTATCTTTATCTTCTCTTTTCTTTTCTCATAACTTTTCTTAGACCCTAACCTCATATAGGGTACTTAATAAACTTATACAAGCATGGATTAAACTAGAGGTTACATGCAAAATCATAAAACTAAAGGAAAATTGCATTTTAACTTTCTAACGGGAAAAACTTGCGAAAACCGCCTCTTACTGCAGGTGAGCAGTATTTACTTGATATCTTGGACTTACAACCAAGAACGGCGTCGGAGGTCCGGAGAAACTCGGAGTCTCGGAGATTTCTTCGCGCTCACGCGTTCCTCTCGTCGCGGGGATTCCGAATATGGAAAATCTCTCGGAGGAGAGCCTTGGCCGGCCACCGGAGGAAGCCTAGGGCTTGTGTGTGGCGTGCGCACAAGAGAGGGAAGAGGGCGGTGCGTGGGCTTGGGCGAGGAGAGGGTTTAGTTGAGAGAAAAATAAAATTTCTCTCTTTAATTATCTATTTATACTTAGGGTATTTAAGTCCAACTTTTAACTTAACTTAATATCTCTCTATTTTCTTTCAGCACACCCCTGCTGGGGCTCCTGGTTAACCCGACCAACTTAAGTCGCTGGTCCTATGGGAGGTCTCGAGTTCAAAACTCGTCCAGGCAACTTGTTGCCGAAAACTCTATTTCTTTTAATAAAAATACTAAACGGTCTCGAAAAATTCCATAAAAATATTCTAAAATCCCAAAAGATATCTAGAATATTTCTAAAACATTTTTAAATAGTTCTAAGGACTTTAAGAACTTCAATATGGAAATTTCGGGGCGTTACATATTCTCTCCTCTTTTTGATTTGCATCAACTCCAGTTAAGTTAGAGAAATACAAACAAGAAGTAAATCATTAAAGTAGGAAAATTTTGTAATAAAACCTTTCCCTTAACTTAATTCTTATTATTTTTCTCTTTGATCACAAAAAAAAATTTGTTAAGGAGAAAAAAAACTTTAAAAAAATTCCTAAGTTATACTAATAGACTTAAGAAAAATCTTTATCTTTTTTTAAAAATAAAATCCATTAAAAAAATATTTTTCTTTGACAAGAGAATAGTTTTTTAAATAAAAAAATAGAATTTTCTGTCCAAAATAAGTTGATATATTTCTATGTTTGTGATATGTAATCCAGATTCAGTGAAAAATTGATTTCGTCAAAAATATATTTTTGAGAAATTTTAAATTTTAAAACTTAATTTTTGATAAAAAAATTCATAGGAAATTATATTGCTCCGAAAATTTTATAAATTTTTGTAAACACTTCAAAATATCAATTATGACTATATAAAAATTTTCACAAGAAAATAATTTAATTGGATGTGAAATATTAATTTTTAACAAAAACATAACTTTTTGAAGATTCTAAAAAATGAGTTTAGACCTAAAAAATCTTTATAATTTTTTGTAATAGTCAAAATCTAATGGTTAATCTCTAAAAAATTCAGATTTTTAAAAATAAATTTTGAAGAATTTAAAATTTTTAAAATTTGTTTTTTAATCAAAAGTTTGTAAAAATTTATTTAGGGATCAAACAATCCTAAAATTTTTTTGATGGATAGATATGATTTATGTCTATCAGATATTTTTTTTTGATCTTATTAAATTGTGAAACAAAAAACTTTGAGAGATTTTTGAAATAACTAAAGAAATTCGATAATTAAAAAAAACTAGCATGCAAGAAAAATAGGGTAAATTTTCCTAAACTTCCCACTTACCAAGTCAACTTTGCATGCAATCCCAACCAAAATGTTTCTTTGCATGCAGTCCCTGATGTGATGTTTGGTGAGTATTATTTGAAGAAAATTGAGTATAAAAGTTAGAAAATTGAGTATGGCAGTTTGCATCCACCACATCAATAACCCTGTACTCAATTTTCACTCTTTTATACTCAAGTTTCACTCTTTTATACTCAGTTTTCACTGATGTATACTCAATTTTCACCCTTTTATACTCAGTTCTATCAGGGAGCAAAAACAAATAAAAACTTGTGTGGGGAGTGAATGCAAAGTTTCACTCCCCATTAGGGATTTAAAGTAACTTTACCGAGAAAAATATTATCTAAAATTTGATATAGATTGCATAATCAAAAATAAATTTTTACTTATTGGATTGATCAAAAATTTAGGTGGAATATAATTTTTAAACACTTTTATAATTTTGTCTCTATGATTCTTAATATACCAATTTAGTAGTCTATAAAAATTTTAATAATTTTAAACTTGAAAATTATTTGTATTTGAGCATGCAAGATTCTTTAATTTTTCAATTTGTTCCTTTAATTGAATATTTTCGATTTTCAATTTATCGTACAATTCTAATGGGCATGCATTTGCTAATTTCCTTTAAGTCCATATTTTTTGTCTTTAATTTGTATAACGATTTGGACATGAGTTTAATGTCGTTGTATAGTTAATCAGAAGATAAAAGTCATACCTCACTTACCATATCAGATCTGAAGTTGGATTCTCCGTCTTCTGACATAGCTCTCCCTTCATTAATGTTTTCTTCTGAGGTTGCGTCTTCTTCTTATGGTTGGTGAGTTGTCATTAGTGCAAGACTGACATACTCTTTGGTCTCAGACTCTTCTGAAGATGAATTAATATCCATCGTGAAATCGGATTTTGCTTCATTGGTCTTAGCTCTCCCTTCATTAATGTTTTTTAAAAACCTCTCCAAGGCTCCCCCTACACTTGGGCTTACCAAGGGTTTTTTAAGAACCTATTACAAGGCTCCCCCATTGTCAGTACATGAGCAACAATACTCCCCCTTTACCTAAGCTCCCCTTGAGCTAGGATTTCTTGTAAAGGTACATAAGATTTTTCCAATTAAACCTTAATTCACCTCCTTTGCCACCGTCGACTAATACTCAAAAATCAGTCTTTTCTGCATTCTGAACCCAATTTCAAAAATATATAACTAATTTTATAATTCTCCAAATATTCTCAAATTTTGTGGAGAGATTTGTAATACTCGTGTTTACTTGGAAAAAATACATTCAAAAATATATCTATCACAAATCGCAAGATTGATACAAAATCTAAAATTAACTAAATGGTTCAAATGAACGTTGACTTAAAATTCTAGATTTGACTTTCTCTTGATATATCTGCCCATACCAAACCATGGTGCATCCCTAGCATTGGTTTATATTACATCTATACATCAAAAACTAATTTTCATGCAATATGACCCCAATGTCATATTTTTATCCATGAAACACACACCATATGTGACAAATCCCTAAGGTTGAGATTCAAATCCATCTCCAAACCCTTTAGCACATTCGATGGTTCCCCTAGACCTCCAAGAGATATCCTCCCGAGATCCATTGACCATGGGTCCCAAATTGACTCGTTGAGCTTCCTCTTGAGCTCTTAGCCTTAGCCACCTCCTTAGGTGACTCAACAAATACTAGGCCACACTAGTGTAATTCCAATGATTCTTGGCCTCAAACCTCACCTTCTTATCCTTGGACACCTTATCCTTGGTTAAGTTCTTCTTCCTTTAACCTTGAACACCTTGCCCTTGATTAAGGTCTTCTTGCCATTAAATGACACTCTCTTGCCATTTTTGGACTTCTCGTTACTATAGTTATATGCTACTCTAGCATATATCTTTTCATTGGCCTTGGATGAGTTACCCAAATTGACATTTTTGAGGTTTTAACCACCCAAATACATGTTAAGTCCCCTAGGTCCAATAGTGAACCTATCTAGGACTCTCCCCATTTCCTCAAGCCTTGCATTCAAGGCTTGATTTTTCAATTCTAGGGTTCTAAACCTAGAGTCAACATGTCCATCTTGGACATCCCTAGACTTACCCACCTTCCTAGGCATATGCCTCCCTTTCTTGGGATTACTACCTTGATCATTTACTACATTCCTCCCCTTAGGCATGGTAGTTTGGGTCTTGTTAGGTCTAGTCTTGGATAATGATTTCCTAGGATTATCCATCTTGTTAACCCTATTCATATCATTATACCTAAATTCATGATTATGCTTGGGTAAATAATCTACATTATTTCTAGCATGCATCAAGAAATTTAAATTTGAATTATACTTTGAATTAGGGTATACCTTTCTTACCCTTGAAGGTCTCCCTTGATGTGAGCTCTTCTTTTCTCCTTCTTCTTCCATTTCCTCAAATGCTCCAACTTCTTGAATTCTCCTTTCCTTGAGCATTTAGCATGGTAGTGGCCCCACTCACTGTTGGTGCAGGAAGCACCATATCGAACCTTGTTTTGATATTGGCAAAGGGTTCAAAGTTAAGTATTAGTGGTGATCTAACAATGTTACTCAAGTGTGCAGGAAAAGTCCCAGCGAAGGGCTGCTAGGCACCTGGCGAAGGACCGCCAGGAAACAAAGTCCTAGCGAAGGGCTGCTAGGCACCTGGGGAAGGGCTGCCAGGAAACAAAGTCCTAGCGAAGGGCTACTAGGCACCTGGCGAAGGGCTGCCAGGAAACAAAGTCCTAACGAAGGGCTGCTAGGCACCTGGCGAAGGACTGCCAGGATACAAAGCCCTAGCGAAGGACTGCTAGGCACCTAGCGAAGGAATGTCAGGATACAAAGCCCTAGCGAAGGACCGCTAGGCAACTAGCGAAGGGCTGCTAGTCACCAAGTCCTAGTGAAGGACTGCTAGGCAACTAGCGAAGGGCTGCTAGTCACCAAGTCCTAGTGAAGGACTACTAGGCAACTAGCAAAGGGCTGCTAGTCATCAAGACCTAGCGAAGGAATGCTAGGCACCAGGCGAAGGACAGCCGAGTACTGAAGTCCTAGCGAAGGACTACTGGGCAAAAGTCCAACCAGAGGAGCCGGTTGGCGATAGGTAAACTCTCCTAAGAGGAGTAGGTGAGGACGCGTTCTCCGTTGAGGGAACAGTAGGCGTCGGTTCGACCTAGGGTTCCATTTTGGAAACCCAAAGTCAGAACCAAGATAGCTAAGGCTGTATAAAACTAACAACTTACTGCTTTATGTTGTTTTCGGACTAACCCTGGATGCAGGACCAAAGGAATGAGTGTCTGCAGCTCAGAGAGCCTCAAAGGAGTAAGGCAGCAGCTGAGTAGGGCACCCTGAGTGTCACGGGCGCCCCCAAGGTGAACACAAAACAAATGAAGCAAAAGGAGCTTCGGCTGAATACTGGCCGAGGCGCCCTCAGCAGCCAGGGCCCCCCCCAGCACCCAGGGCGCCCCCAGCCACCAGGGCGCCCCGCACTTGGAGCCAGCGAAGAGGATAATATTATCCAGCCGAGACTTCCGCTGAACAGGTCAGCCAGGGCACCCTCGGCTTCTCAGGCGCCCCGTCAAAGCATTATCCCGACTTTGAAGGGATAACTCGCTGCCCGCGAGAAGAGGGGATCACAGGCCATGTAGAGGGCACCCCCGTGCTCCAAGGCGCCCTCAGAACCCTATAAAAGGCCCTCGACCCCCCAAGCTTCAACACAACTTCTTCCAACGCTGTTATGTTCTTCTGCTCCTGCGCTTCGCCCCAGAAACCTTCCAACTCAACACGAAAGCGCCGACGATGTCCCTCTGCTCCGAGATAAATTTTCTACACCGGACGTCGGTAACGAAGAACTGTTTTCTTTCAGTTTACTATACTACTATTGTAATCAATCTTTGTAAACTGTTTTTGCGCCTCATATAGAATTGCCCAAAGTAAACGGTCAACGACCGTGGGCCTTGGAGTAGGAGTCGACCTAGGCTCCGAACCAAGTAAAACTACCTGTGTTCGTGTGTTGTGTTTTAATTTCCGCTGTGCAATTTCTCTATCTCTAAATCCGAACGATTTACGATATTCACCCCCCCTCTATCGTATTCTCTCGATTCAACAAGTGGTATCAGAGCGGGGTAGTTCAAACTTGGTGCAACCACCAGTTTGAAAGTTTTTCGGATTTACAAAATTTTTAATCTTATTTCTTTTCTTTCTAGTTAATCAACACCACTCGATCTTTTTCGCCTTTTATTTTAAAATAAAAAATATCTGTAGGTGGATTTAAAATATCCTTACGCCTTTTTCAATTTTGAATTCTCATTTTTTCACCATAAGTTAGAATTGTTAAAACGATCAACTTTTGAAATTTTGTCATAAAATTTTTTTTATTATTATTTTAATATTTTTTTTCAAAATTCGTGCTACCCTAATTCGAGCAAGGTTTTTTTTTAACATTGACTTCTTACTTTTTCATCATTAATCAGAAGTAATAAAATCAACATTTTCAAAAATTTGTCATAATTTATTATTATTATTTTACTCGAAATTCGTGCAATATTTTTGTTGGGCTATATCTTTTCTCTCCCGCACTACTAATCCAAGACCAATTCTTAGTACAATTTTTTGTTATTTTGTTTGTGTGCAAGGTTTATATTAAATGGCCAACCAAGAGTGGAACAGTGCACGTCCACCACTATTCTCCGGCGAGAACTTCACGTTTTGGAGATGTCAAATGGAGTCCCTTTTGAAGGCCCACATGGACTTATGACAGATCATCCAAACGGGATTCTCATTTCCCGTAGAAGATGAGTCATCAATCGAGTGGGACAAACTGGATAAACACACCCTCAACCAAATTGAGACCGATGCAAGGGCAACTGGAATCCTACAATGTGGCCTAACTAAGGAGCAACGCGAGCCAGTAGGTCCATGCAGATGTGCTAGAGAAATCTGGGAAAAATTGATTAATCTTCATCAAGAGATCTCAAATGAAGAAGAAGATCAGGTAAGTTATCTTGCCCTTTCGGTCCAAGCACAAACAGCCGAGTCAGAGTCTGAACCCGAATCCATAGTCGAACCAGAATCAGACGACGAATTGACTGAGACGGTAACTAATTTTGAATTCTTTTCAAAATTTGAATTAAATAATCAAACAAATACTGTAATGGTCGAGGAAGGTGTAAATTCTTTTGCAGGGAAAAATCTTAAAGAACCACCAAAGAAGGAGCTTCAACTAGTACCCGAGTCCGACTCAGACACAGAATCAGAAGATGAACCTAGATCCGAGGCGGCAAGAATCAAGGGGGAGATTCCCAATAAGGAACCAAAAGGTAAAAGTGTAAAATCAGATTTTAAAAATCATGTAATTTGTTACACATGCAGGGAGAGAGGGCACCACCAAAGTGAGTGTCCTACTCGTAAGATTCAAACGACACCACCGATGGCGACAAAGGAACCAGTTCCAAAAGCACGAAGGGACAAAAGTCGCATCCAATGCTTCAAGTGCCAGGAGTTTCGGGCATTACCAACGTGAATGCACAGATAAAAGAGCTACCAAGAATGCCGGACAAACGATCGACAAAGGTAAATTTACAATATTTGAAAATCCGTTATTTACCTTGAATAATGTGATTGATTCATGTAACTTAATTAAAGCAAACTTCAGAAAATTGAAACAAGAAAATGAAACCCTAAAACATAAGGTCAATAAGCTAGAAAATTTAATTCATAATCTTGCTGATTTCGAAAATCCGGAGTATTACTCCAATTGTGACCTTACTTAGACAATTGTTTGTTTTAATTATGTGTTTCTTTTTATTTTTATTTTTTTGCTTAGAATTATGATTGGTTAGTGTAAGGACTAAATCAATTAATTGAAATTTGAACAACATAGTATTGGGTGGAGGTGAGATGATAGTACGTTAGGGAAGCCATCTTGGCGGAACTAGCCGAAGCTACCGATCCAAGACCCAAACTAGTTAGACCAGAATTTACCAAAAAGTAATTTTGAAGATGAAATTTCACTAAAAGACTTTGTCTAGGAAAGGGTTGATGATCCAATAAGGCTACGGCCAAAGAAGGCCTTGTGCCTCGCCAAGACCTGGAAGCCAATTTTTGAAATTCAAATTCAATTTACTCTTTGTTAAAATCGAATCTAATACAAATTTTCAGTTAATTTTAGATCCAAATATCTCTTTTCAAAATAAATTTAAATTGGGTTTAAAAAACAATTTAACCTTTCAAAATTAATCTTTCTATTAAAATATGCATCTCACAAAATAGTTAAGGATATCCTGTTTTGTCACATAGAAATGGGTGAGATGCTTAGGACCTAAAAGTTGAGTCCAACCCAACCAACTAATTCAGATTAATCAAAATCAAATCTTAATTAAATCAAAATCAAATCTTAATTAAATCAAAATTAAATCTTAATTAAATCAATTAAATTCAATTAAATCTTAATAAATTAAATTTAATTCAATCAAATTCAAATTAAATCATCTGACTTTTAAGATTCAAATTTAATTCATCTGACTTTTAACATTCAAATTTAATTTAACTAACTTTTAAAATTCAAAGTTAAAATTCTAATTAATTTCAAAATCCTCAAAAATCATTTTTTTTAAAACTAAGGTTTAATGTTTCAAAATTAACCATTTTTTTGTTAAAATTAAATATGTGTCTCACACAACTCATAAGGTTAACATGTTTGACCACGTAGAACTGGGTGAGACATCTAGGACCTAAAAGCATGATTCACTATCCTTTTAAATAAAAAAAATATTTGCAAAAATTATTCAAACTTACCTCTAATTTTTAATTGCACTGTACCCTACTTTTTCATTTATCACATTTTTTGTCAAATATCACAATAAATAGAGTCTAGGGCTTATTCTGATTTAGTCAAAATAGTCAACCCTAGTCCATATAGTCAAACCTGGTCAATACTGAAGTCCCTTAAGGAACTTAGATAAAAGACAGACTGTGTCGGATACAGGGGGAGTTCTTCTTAATTTTTTTCAAAAAATTCAAATTTTTCAAAAACCTTATGCTTTAAAACATATTCAAAAACCCTCAATATTACTATCTCGTTGAAAAATTATCATAATGATTTTTGAAAACTGTGCTATCATTTCAAGTTATGTTTTCAAAAATTTATCTTGAAAGTTATCATACTCAAAAGATTGTTCAAAATTATTCTTTTGATTTTAATAAACCCTAAAGACACAGAGGAAGGTCCACTTCATGATCTACAAGGACTCTTAGGATGTGTGAAATTTAGGGGGAGTTGGAGTCAAAAGAAGAATTTCTGAAATATTTTTTTTGGTAATTATTTGTTTTGAAGTTATTAGATAATTCTTATAATTTAAATCGAACCCTAAGAACTCAGAGAAAGAATACTTGTGGTCAACAAGCTTCCAAGGACTGTATCAAGTTTAGGGGAAGATCAAATTAAAAGAGTTATTAAACATTTCTAAATAATATATTTTCATACACTATATTTTCAAAATTGTGTCGAAAACATTTGTCTTACAAAATAATATTATTTTAAAATGTTTTTGTGGCTTATAAAATTATTTTTGAAATACCTTTTGAAATAATATTTACTTGGGTTGGAGAAATTTCTAGGATACTTAGGAAAATGTCCTTGTAGTCAACAAGGTTTCCTAGGATTGTGTCAGACTGGAAAAGAAACCTAGTCAAGTAAAATATTATCAAAATGCATAATACTTTTCAAAAATTATTTATATTTTTCAAAGTCTAATAGTTTTTAAAAACAGTACTTAGACTTTCCAAAAAGGCTCAATCTGCTTTTTTTAAAAGTACTTGCATATTTTTCAAAAATGCATATTTTTTAAAAAGTACTTATATTTTACAAAAATTGCATAATATCTTTCAAAAGTACTTCTATTTTTTCGAAATATCATGTTTTCAAAAAGTACTAATACTTTTCTAAGGCAATAGTATTCTAAGTACGTGAATTTTCTAAAAACTTGCCTACAAATACAAAATAGTTTTTAAATTAACAATACTTTTCAAAGTGGAGTTTTCATTGGTACAATTTAAGCTACTTGGTATACTTTCAGAATTATAACAAGTATTTTTATTTTCAAAGCTCATAAACTCTGATACACACATTTCTCTCTTAAATCTTCCTTCAAAACCTCCTTATTGATATATGGCCAAGGGGGAGAAAAATAGAAAAGAGAGAGAAATTTTTTTTATCTCGTTTTCACAAAATTTCTAAGTACTTCAAATTATTTTTAAGTGCCAAGTGTTGTTAAAATTTCAAACTACTTCAAATGCTTTCAAGTATTTCTAGTGCTTCAAATTTTTTATGTCTAAATGTTTCAAATGTTTTTAAGTACAGTTTTTTTTCTAAGTAAAATTTTTTCTTAGTAAATTTGCCTGAGCAAAGATTTTTTTTTAAATTTTGGCAAATGTTGTTTTGGTGAAAAACTTGTCTAGAAATTTTTTAAAGATTTTGTTTTTCAAAATACACAAAGTATTTCCTAGCAAAGTTTTTTATAAAATATTTAAAAAAAAACAAATTTTCTCCCAATTCTCAAAGTTGAACCATTTGTTAGGGAAATTTGGCTTCAAAACTTTGCCTAAGTAAAATTCTTTTTGCAAAGCCAAGTAAAAGTTTTGTAACAAAATTTAGGTTTGCAAAAACTTTTTTACTTTACCTTGTTCACCCATGTTTGTTTTTGATATATGTCAAAGGGGGAGGAAGGGTCAAAGTTAAGTATTTTATAACACAATGATTCAGGGGGAGTATGAGAAAAAAATTTTCGTTTACATTAGTTTTAGACTGTTCAGAATTGCTATGTGTTACTGGTCTTAACCTTCTTGCTTAACTGTTGTAATTTTTACTTAACTTTGAATTGTGTTGCCATAAATCAAAAAGGGGGAGATTGTTGGTGCAGGAAGCACCATATCGAACCTTGTTTTGATATTGGCAAAGGGTTCAAAGTTAAGTATTAGTGGTGATCTGACAATGTTACTCAAGTGTGCAGGAAAAGTCCCAGCATAGGGCTGCTAGGCACCTGGCGAAGGACCGCCAGGAAACAAAGTCCTAGCGAAGAGCTGCTAGGCACCTGGCGAAGGGCTGCCAGGAAACAAAGTCCTAGCGAAGGGCTGCTAGGCACCTGGCGAAGGGCTGTCAGGAAACAAAGTCCTAGCGAAGGGCTGCTAGGCACCTGGCGAAGGACTGCCAGGATATTAAGCCCTAGCGAAGGACTGCTAGGCACCTGGCGAAGGAATGCCAGGATACAAAGCCCTAGCGAAGGACTGCTAGGCAACTAGCGAAAGGCTGCTAGTCACCAAGTCCTAGTGAAGGACTGCTAGGCAACTAGCGAAGGGCTGCTAGTCACCATGTCCTAGTGAAGGACTACTAGGCAACTAGCGAAGGGTTGCTAGTCATCAAGACCTAGCGAAGGAATGCTAGGCACCAAGCGAAGGACAGCCTAGTACTGAAGTCCTGGCGAATGACTACTGGGCAAAAGTCCAACCAGAGGAGCCGGTTGGCGACAGGTAAACTCTCCTGAGAGGAGTAGGTGATGAGGCGTTCTCCATTGAGGGAACAGTAGGCGTCGGTTCGACCTAGGGTTCCATTTTGGAAACCCAAAGTCAGAACCAAGACAGCTAAGGCTGTATAAAACTAACAACTTACTGCTTTATGTTGTTTTTGGACTAACCCTGGATGCAGGACCAAAGGAACGAGTGTCTGCAGCTCAGAGAGCCTCAAAGGAGTGAGGCAGCAGCTGAGTAGGGCGCCCTGAGTGTCACGGGCGCCCCCAAGGTGAACACAAAACAAATGAAGCAAAAGGACCTTCGGCTGAATACTGGCCGGGGCGCCCTCAGCAGCTAGGGCGCCCCCAGCACCCAGGGCGCCCCGAACGCCCAGGGCGCCCCTAGCCACCAGGGCGCCCCGCACTTGGAGCCAGCGAAGAGGATAATATTATCCAGCCGAGACTTCCGCTGAACAGGTCAGCCAGGGCGCCCTCGGCTTCTCGGGCGCCCCCGTCATAGCATTATCCCGACTTTGAAGGGATAACTCGCTGACCGCGAGAAGAGGGGATCACAGGCCACGTGGAGGGCGCCCCCGTGCTCCAAGGCGCCCTCAGAACCCTATAAAAGGCCCTCGACCCCCCAAACTTCAACACAACTTCTTCCAACGCTGTTACGTTCTTCTGCTCCTGCGCTTCGCCCCAGAAACCTTCCAACTCAACACGAAAGCGCCGACGACATCCCTCTGCTCCGAGATAAATTTTCTACACCGGACATCGGTAACGAAGAACTGTTTTTTTTTCAGTTTACTATACTACTATTGTAATCAATCTTTGTAAACTGTTTTTGCGCCTCATATAGAATTGCCCAAAGTAAACGGTCAACGACCGTGGGCCTTGGAGTAGGAGTCGACCTAGGCTCCGAACCAAGTAAAACTACCTGTGTTCGTGTGTGTTGTGTTTTAATTCCGCTGTGCAATTTCTCTATCTCTAAATCCGAACGATTTACGATATTCACCCCCCC
>JAGFNQ010006672.1:12874-31891 GCA_024364735.1 Boesenbergia rotunda
ACAAGCTGTCCTTCGCCTGGTGCCTAGCTGTCCTTCGCTAGGTCTTCAGTACTTAGGCTGTCCTTCGCCTAGTGCCTAGCAGTCCTTCGCTAGGTCTTTGTATCCTGGTATTCCTTCGCCAGGTGCCTAGCAGCCCTTCGCTAGGACTTTGTTTCCTGGCAGCCCTTCGCCAAGTGCCTAGCAGCCCTTTGCTAGGACTTTGTTGTTGGTGCAGGAAGCACCATATCGAACCTTGTTTTGATATTGGCAAAGGATTGAAAGTTAAGTTTGTTTGTGATCTAATGTTACTCAAGTGTGCAGAGACAAAGCCCTAGTGAAGGACTGCTAGGCAACTGCCGAAGGACTGCCAGTATCCAAGCCCTAGCGAAGGACTGCTAGGCAACTGGCGAAGGACTGCCTGTATCCAAGCCCTAGCGAAGGACTGCTAGGCAACTGGCGAAGGACTGCCAGTATCCAAGCCCTAGCGAAGGACTGCTAGGCACTAGCGAAGGAATGCTAGGCACCGAGCGAAGGGCAGCTCGGCATCCAAGACCTGACAAAGGACCGTCAGGCAAAAGTCCAACCAGAGGAACGATTGGCATCAGGTAAATTCTCCCGAGAGGAGTAGGTGAGCACGCGTTCCCCGTCGAGGGAACAGTAGGCGTCGGTTCGACCTAGGGCTCCATTTTGGTGACCAAAGTCAGAACCAAGACAGCTAAGGCTGTATAAATAAATATTTTATTGTTGCATTGAGTTTTGGACTAACCCTGGATGCAGGACCGAAGGAACGTGTGTCTGCAGCTCAGAAAGCCTCAAAGGAGAGAGGCAATGGCTGAGTAGGGAGCCCGAAGTGTCCCGGGCACCCCCAAGGTGCATACAAAACAAGTCAAAGAAAAAAAGGGTTCGAACAGCTGCTGGGCGGGGCGCCCCCGCTGCTCCCGGGCGCCCCCAGCGTCCCGGGCGCCCCCATGCGCATGCCTCGAACCAGAAGCCATCGAAGCCAAGCAGATAACGCTTGACCCGGTCAATGCGGGCACACCAAGCGCTCCGGGCACCCCGGTCAAAGCGGATCCAGAGGATAGATGCTGACCGAGAACTTGGCGGATCAAAGGCCACGTGGGGGGCGCCCCCGACGTCCCGGGCGCCCCCAGGCCCTATATAAGGGACCCTCGACCAAGGCTTCAAGGAATCAATGCTCTCAACGCCTCAAAGCTCTTCTATGCTCGTGCCTTGCTCCGGAAACACTCCAACTCGAGCCGACGATGTCCCGCTGCCCCGAAAAAGTCAATACACTCCGGACGTCGGTAACGAAGAGCGCAATTCTTTATTATTATTTTCGTGCACTTACTTTGTAACTAAATTCTGTAACTATTATTGCGCTTCATATAGAATTGCCCAAAGTAAATGGTCAACGACCGTGGGCCTTGGAGTAGGAGTCGACACAGGCTCCGAACCAAGTAAAATCGACTGTGTCTCTGTGTTGTGTTTATTTTTACTTCCGCTGTGCAATTGCTCTTTACGAAAATCCGAACGATTTCCGATATTCACCCCCCCCTCTATCGATTTTCTCGATCCAACATTTGTTTCCTGGCAGCCCTTCGCCAGGTGCCTAGCAGCCCTTCGCTAGGACTTTGTTTCCTGGCAGCCCTTCGCCAGGTGCCTAGCAACCCTTCGCTAGGACTTCTCCTGCACACTTGAGTAACATTGTTAGATCACCAATAATACTTAGCTTTGAATCTTTTGCCAATATCAAAACAAGGTTCGATATGGTGCTTCCTGCACCAACAGATGGTAGATTAATAATATAGATATTATTCTTTCTTACTCCCATAAGGGTTATTTCAGAGTCATGTAAGTTCCTAATGAGGCAGTCAGAGTTAGTGAAGGTGACTACATAACCAGTATCACATAACTGACTAATTCTAAGCAAGTTGAACTTAAAATCATCAACCAATAAAACTTGATTGATAATAAAATTAGGATTTAATTAAATATTACCTGACCCAATTACCTTAAGTGTGGCATTGTTGTCAAATGTCACTGAGCCTAGGTTTTGGTACTTGATTTTAGTGAACTTTAATTTATTCCCAGTCATATGTCTGGAGCATCCACTATCCAACATCCACTGGTCCAAACCATTATGTTCCTACACATAAAGTATTCTGATTTGGATCCATTTATGTATAGGTGTAAGGATAGATTGATTGAATTTCATTGCCAAGTATGTCTCACCCAATTAGGTTATCAGTCATGTTGCTCCTATGACTATTTTTGTGAGACAGGTTTTCAACTTGAAAGTAATTTTTGAAAGTAGTAAGTTAAATTTTTGAAAAATGTTAAGTTAAATTTTTAAAAATATTAAATTTAAATTTGAAAAATGTTAAGTTGAATTTTTGAAAATATTAAGATTAAATTTAAATTTAATTAAATGTATATTAAGGATCGAATTAATTGAGTTGGTTGTGTTGGACTACTTTATTAGGTCCTAAACATCTCACCCATTTCTAAGTGACAAAAAAGTTATCCTTATCTGTTTTGTGAGATGTATTAATTTTATGTTGGTTTTATGTTAACACTATGATTTAATTGAATCTTGTGATAGATTTAGGTTTAACAATTAATAAGTTGAAAATAAATTTGGATAATTGACTTCCAGATCTTGGCGAGCCACAGAGGCTTTCTTTGGCCATAGCCTTATTGGATCATCAACCCTTTCCTAGACAAAGTCTTTTGAAGAAACTTTATTCTCAAATTACTTATTGAGAAACCCTAGTCTAACTAGTTGAGGATTTGGCGAGGTAGCTTCGGTTAGTTCCACCTGACTAACATGACCAATATTAGACAAGATGTGAATCTTGTCCTTGGGAATCCAATATTGGTTTGATCTGACTTGATTTGTCAAGCATAATTTTGGGACCCATGCATGGACTCAGGTTCTACTTGGGTTCAACATAGAGCAGTAAGATCTGTATCGTGAGTTGGTTCAATAACCAAGTCTGGATCGATTCAGAACTGATTTTTGTTTTCCAAGAATCATGTCAAGACTCTTGGAACCCAAGGAAAATCATTCCAGTGCAACTCTGAGTTCCTTCACCTAAGATTTCAAGGAGAAATTCTCCTCCTCAAGTTTTTGGGCTTGAGTTGAGGTTCCTTCCTGAACTGGTTCAGTTAAGGAGCTAGAGTTGACTCCCTCTTTCAGGATTTTGACTTCCTGTCGGAGGGATTCGACCCAAACGTTGGCTTTGGCCAACTTACGAGATAGATAAGAAATTAAATCGTAAATCTGACATTCGAGATAACCTCTTACAGTTATTTGCCCGTCTTCCGAAATTGAGAGTCTTCCAGTTCCAACGTTTTCTTTTGATTCTGATTCCGATTCGATGTCGTGATTTTTCGAAACAGTCAGCGCGAGGAGGTTGACGAGTGGTACTTCTTCTTCTGATGATGATGATGATTCGTCCCATGTAGCTTTGAGAGCCTTCTTCCTCCGGTTCTTCTTGTTTTCCTTCAAGTTTGGACACTCCGATTTGTAGTCACCCTTCTTGTTGCACCCATAACAGGTCACCTCAGTTTTGGCTTTTTGGCCGGTAGAAGGTTCGGTTGGATCATCCTTTTGTTGGTTCACCTTCTTCTTTCTTTGACCCTTGATCATTTTGTAGTGGCTCCGGGCTATCCAGACCAGCATCGGATAATTGATTCCGTCGTCATCAAACTCTGAGTTGGAATCTGACTCGGGTATCTGTTGCATCTTTTTCTTCTTTTGCTTTATAGGACTTTTCCTATAAAAAGATCTAACCCCTTCTCGACTTGTGAAGCATTAGTCTGTTCATGGAGTTCTAACACTGAAAAAAGTTCATCTTGTAACGCCCGCCTTTTTCCCACACCTTATGGTGTGGCGAGAAAGCGGCGTTACGCTAAACATACATGTACATATAAAACATCTTAATGCAGCGGAATAATTTTTTTTCTTTAAACTTACTACATGAATTATACATATATGCCTAAATTGTCATTCATGAACCTGGTGTCATTGGACTTAGCATATTAACGACATGCATAGCATCATGATATAACCATCCCATAACTTATTCATAATCATCATAAGTAGCAAGTAACTTATCCATACACATCATGAGTCTTAAGTCATTCATTAGGCATATCCATTATAAGCATAGCATGGAATCTAAGAAGGCATTTCAAAACCCAAGACATGCGATATGTGTAAATAAAAGAATCCTTTGCCATGTCACCACCACACACACACATTCTCTTGCCCCTCCTGCTGCTTCCCTTAGTAACCTCTTGCTTGATCTGCGGTATAAGAAAAATAAGACTATAAGCACATGGGCTTAGTAAGACCCTTTCCTACTCACGAAAATCCATACGTCACATATTCATAAACATGAAACAGTTGACATTGCATAATTCCGAACATAAAGCATAGGCTTAACACATACCTATCATGGCATAATTCTTGACATCACCATAAACATAAACTTACTTATCATGACATAATTCTTAACATGAACATTTGCATAAACATACTTATCATGGCATCATTTTTTTTAAACATGAGTTTAAACATAAACATACTTATCATAGTATCATTCTTAATATAAACATAAGCTTAAGCATACTTATCATGGTATCATTCTTAACATGAATCATAAACATAAACATACTTTTCATGGCATCATTCTTAACGTAAACATAAGCTTAAGCGTACTTATCACGGTATCATTCTTAACATGTATCATAAACATAAACATACTTTTCATGACATCATTCTTAACTTAAACATAAGCTTAAGCGTACTTATCATGGTATCATTCTTAACATGTATCATAAACATAAACATACTTTTCATGGCATAATGCATAACATGAATGAATGCATGAGTCAAATGCATATATCATAAGGATGCTTAATTTGAAAACCATAGTTATAAATACTTGAACATAATCATAACATCATGGGGGTCCCCGGCTTGTACCACATACATACATCATATGTGCGCATCCCTAAGTAAATACGAGGTAGCTAGTCTCGACCTACTAGGGTAAGGACAGGTACGGTAGTCCTAGAACCGAGGCGTTCTGAAGGTGCCCATCCCTGTTGGACAGCTTCGGTAGTCCCAGAACCGTGGACAGCTTCGGTAGTCCAGAACCGGAGCGTTCGTAAGGTTCCCATCCCTTGGACCCTTACTTCGGTCCGGTACAAGACCATTCATAAAAATAAAATACTTCACATGCTTCATCATTCATAGAACATTCTTAGCATAAACATAATCTTGTTTCATGAAACTTGACATAAGAATAGGAACAGCTGCGGTAGTTCCAAAACCGTGGACAACTACGGTAGTCTAGAACCGAGGCGTTCTTAAGGTGCCCATCCCTTAGCATGACATAAACATACTTAACATTTCATCATTCATACTTAACATCATGATGTCTTAAAGGCATGAACATTCATCATCATTCATTATCTTCATTCATAAGGTATGTCATGCTTACATCATTTTGTCTTAGAGCCATGATCATCATTTTCATTCATCATCTTCATTCTTAAACATAGCATACGTACATATCATTCATAAAGCATGGTATACATATATGTCGTTCATAAAACATGGCATACATACATATCATTCATAAGTCATGGTATACATACATAATTAGCATCTTAATTCATAAAACTTGCATGATTATGGTACATAGGTAAACATGGATAGATCTTTTCGTACATGATTCATACTCCCTAGGTTCATGGCCCATGGTCTAAACATTCATGAATAAACATAGCACATGACCTAACATACAAAGTCATGATACATCATACATGAAGCTAGGGTTTTGGGTAACATAGAAATTCTTACAACATGCTTAAACATATACATACCTCATAATGAAACATAAACAAGTATCCTTGAAACCTTAACCCCACCTAAACCCTTGTTTAGGGGTTTGGCCGAATGGTTAATAGGTGGAGGCTCCCTTATTCAATCAACATGAATGGTTTCATAAGTAAAAGCAAACCCATACGTTACACACCATGACATAGGGAGCCATTAAACCCTATAATTGGAGCTAACCCTAAGTCTTAGCCCCCCATCTTGACTTTGGACGAAACCCTAGAGGGTCACAAGCACATGGAAAAAATTATACCAATTTACATCTTATACCTTACATATAATACCATAGGAAGCCATTAGAACCCTTGCTTGGAGTTAACCCTAACTTCTTGCCCTATAACCCATCTTGGCCGAAAGTTACAAGACCATAGGTCATGTAAAAACTTCCACATAAATCCCCATTAACATTCTTTACCACATAAGAAAACCTAGGAAACATTATTGGAAAGTTAGATCCAAAACTAAACATGGAAACTTGTGGTGGCCGAAACCTTTGGAGGCCCTAACCCTATTTTTTTCATCATATATTCCAAAAAAAATTCTTATATCATGATCACAACTTGAAAACTATTTTACCACAGGTGAGGGAGTCTTACATTCCTTGATCTTGCTTATAAACCTTGAATAGAAAGTAAAAAGAAACCTCCTTGACCCTAAACTTCTCCTTAGCCCTTGTAGCCTTGTAGAAGGCCTTGGATCTTCAAGATGGAGTCCTTTGTGAAGCTTTTCCAAGGGAAAGAAACCCTTGTGGGTTTCATCTAGAAGAAGAAGGAAGGAGGAGAGGAATGGTCTTGGGGAAGAAGAGAGGAAAAGAGTAACTCCTATGTCTCTTCTTCTCTCATCCACTCTTTTATACCACATGAAGGGGGGCAAGTGAAGGGTCATGGTGTCTCTTCTTTTGATGACTCTTCACTTCCATAAGCCTTAACCAAAATCCTCTTCATTCTCTACTAGCACTCCCTTGCTAGGTGAATTGGTTAGTACATGCATGGTGGTACCATAGGTCCGTTCAATCCTTGGTGCATGCACTTTATTTTTTATTTTATTTTTATTATTTTCAAAAATTCCCCTAAGACCCACCCATAATCCTACTAATATTCCTAATTAAAATCCCATTTATATTTATAATAAATTCTACCTAGAATCCATCTATAACCATGGTACTAGAAAAGCCCATATAAGGCCCATTAGTACTTAGCTTTTCTATTTAAATGGGGAAATCATGGATTACTAGTCTAAAATTCATACTAGTATCCCTAGGTTCCTCGGAAACTATCTAGATATGATCAATATTTTAAAGAAAATATTGAGAAAATTTTCCGGGTCGTTACACATCTAACATAATATCTGGATGCCCACAATGAATTTCTTGGGAACGAGTTTAGGGTATACCTGATGAGATCATAATTTTTAACCTTGTGACCTATCGTGTGCAAACCATTCATTAGTTCTTGGATCCTCGCGTGAAGCTGTGCAGCTGTTTCACATTCTTGCATTTTGATCATATAAAGATTGTTGAGGAGGAGATCTCGCTTACTGATCCTTATGTCCGACGTGTCTTCGTGCAGCTCGATCAATTTATTCCATAATTCTTTAGCGCTGCTGAACGAGCCGACACGATTGAGTTCTTCCTTCGTTAGTCCACACTAGAGGGTCTGAGTGGCTTTTGTATCTGCTTCTATCTTTTTCTTGAGTGAAGCGCCCCACTCAGTGTATCCTTGAACTTCTCCTTGAGAGTTCTTCGGGATCTCCAGTCCAGACTGGATGATGATCCACATTTCCACCTGAGTTTTCAAGTGGACCTCCATTCTGATCTTCCAGTAGGAGAAATCTTCCCCTGAGAATAGAGGAGGGTATGCGGTGCTGTAGCCTTCTTGCATGGCCATTTAATATTCTTGAAAAATAAAGAAAACAACAAACATGTTCTAAGACTTTGTCTTGGATTAGTAGTGCAGTAGAAACAGGATTAAACTAAAAACAATTCGAGTGGTGTGGCACTAACCTCAAAGGATGAAGAATTTTTTTTTAAAAAATGAACTAAAAAAATATTCCGAAAAAATGCTCAGTTGGTGGTTTCACCAAGGTTGAGCAACCTCACTCTAATACCACTTGTAGGATCATTGTAATCGATAGAAGGGGGAGGGGGTGAATATCAATTACTGAAAATTTTCAGAATAATCATAAACACGGCGGAAGAATAATAAAAAACAATGCTAACATTTTTCTTTTTACTTGGTTCAGAGTCTTTAACGGCTCCTACTCCAAGGCCCATGGTCTTTGACAGTTTTTGTTGGGCAATTCTATTAGTCGAGTAAATGTTACAAATATGTAAGTCGAATACAGAATTTAAACAACAAATTTAAATTATACCGACGACACCAGAAAGGTCGCAGAGCGTCTTGGGTGGCATGTCGTCGATCTTGATCGTTGGCAGCATGGAAAAACTCGAGCACGGAAGAGAGTCGGAGAGAGTTTAGAGTGCTTGAGTTGCAAGAAAGCTTTTCTGTGTTGATGTGAATTGATGTTCAAAAGCAAAGTGGTGAAGCCCCTTATACACACTTTTCTCGGAAGCACCATGATCGAACCTGTATTTTGATAATGGCTAAGGGTTCATAAGTTAAGGTTTTATTGTGATCTAACGAAGTGATTCAAGTGTGCAGGAAAAGTCCTAGGTACACTATGCACGAAGTCCTGATTCGAGGAATTAGGCAATAAGTCCTGGCCGAGGGATAGGCACCGAATACCTGACCGAGGGTTGGGCAATAAGTCCTGGTCACAGACTGGCACGAAGACTTGATCCGGAGGATTGGGCAAAAGTCCAACCGGAGGAGCCGGTTGGCAAAACATTAAACTCTCCTGAGGGAAGTAGGTGAGGACGCGTTCCCCGTAGGAGGGAACACTAGGCGTCGGTTCAACCTAGGGTTTCATTTTGGAAGCCCAAAGTCAGAACCAAGACAACTCAGGCTGTTAATTGTGCTTAACATTTATTATTTGTGCTTTGGAATTAACCCTGGTTGCAGGAACGAAGGGTTGAAAGTTTCTGCTCCCAGGTGCCTGAATGAAGTCAGGCGCCTGCTTGAATAGGCGCCTGTATGGTGACAGGCGCCCAAGAAGGGCCAATTCCAAGCCATCTCGAAGCAAGCCTCCACGGCAGCAACTGAGGTGCCTATGTTGATACAGACGCCCCAGTCAGCTCAGGTGCCCCAGTTGAAGGGATAAGCGTTGACCAAGTCTGCGGATGTGTATTCGCGCAGCGAAGGCCTCGTGTCAGGCGCCCCCTTCAACACAAGCGCCCAAGCAAGTACTATATAAAGGAGTTTACCCCCTTGCTTCAGAATACAACTACTTCCAACGATTTCTTTCAAGCGCTCTCCTCCAAACGCTCCGCGCTCAAGTCTCAAGCGCCAACGACGACCCACGCCTCTGATCTACGAATCTTCTCAGGTCATTGGTAAGAAGTTTATATTGATGTATTTTAATTCTGTATTCAACCTTAAACTTATACTATTTTCTCGGAATATAGAATTGCCCATTGTAAATGGTCAAGGACCGTCGTCCTTGGAGTAGGAGCCGACCGCGACTCCGAACCAAGTAAAAAATAAAAGTGCTAGCATTGAATTTTTCCGCTGCGTAAATTGCTCTTTTTAATTCGAAAATTGTTTATCAATATTCACCACCCCTCTATCAATTCTTAGCGATCCCACAAGTGGTATCAGAGCGGGTGTCTTAAATCTGGTGCAACCACCAGTTGAGCGATTTTTTGGATTTTCATTTTAATATTTTTTTTTGTTCATAATTTTTCTCGTTAATCGAGGTTGGTGTAACACCACTCGATTTTTCCTATTACTATTTTTTTTTCTATCGCACTACTAATCCAAGACTTAGTCTTGGGACAAGTTTTTGGTTGTAAAATTTTCAATTTAAACATTAAATGGCCAAGCAAGAGAGATATAGCACCGCTAGACCACCACTCTTCTCAGGAGAAGATCTCTCCTTTTGGAAGAGTAGGATGGAGGTCCACCTGAAAACTCAGGTGGACATGTGGATCATCATCCAGTCTGGACTGGAGATACCCAAAAATGCAGAAGGCGTGATGCAAGGCTACACTGAGTGGGACGGACCACTCACGAAGAAGATTGAGGACGACGCAAAAGCTACGCGAAAGAAGAACTGAACCACGTCGGACGCTTCAGCAGCGCGAAGGAACTCTGGAATAAACTCATCGAATTGCACGAAGGTACGTTTGATATGCGGATCAGCAAAAGAGGTCTGTGCTCAACAGACTCTACACAATAAAAATACATAAAGGTGAATCGGCAACACAGCTCCATGCAAGAATCCAGGAGCTGATGAACGGGTTGCACACAATAGGTCACAAGGTCGAAAACCGTGACCGAATAAGGTATACCCTAAAATCATTCCAAAGGAACACATTGTGGGTGTCTATGGTAGATGACTACAAGGTTTCCAGGAACCTTTCAGAAATTATATTAGATGAATTATTTTCTAAATTAGAATTACATAAAAAAAACTAATACTGCATTGGTCGAGAAGAGTATTGCGTTTGTTGCAGGAAAAATTCCAGGAATATATCAAAAAAAGAAGCTTCAACCAGTACCCGAGTCTGACTCAGAATTAGACGACGATGAAGGGGATCGTCCAAAACTGATCCGGTTAGCTCACGACAACTACAAGGAGCACAAAAACTAAATGAACAAAAAGAAGTCAAATTGGAAGAAGGAAGATCCATCTGAACCTTTGATGAGCCAGAAGAACAAAGGTAACACAACATGCTACGAGAGCAACAAGAAGGGACATTTCAGATCAGAGTGCCCCAACCTATAGGAGAACAAAAAGGTGTTGATGCAGTCTGACCCTGATTGTTGTTTTGGTGTTGACACCGATTTTAGTTTAGGTTGATGATTATGATTGTGATTAAGTCCTGATCGGGGATTAGGCATGGGTTGGAAAATCCTAACCTGGATGGTTAGGTGTGAAAAATCCTAGCTTGGAGGGCTAGGTGTTGAAAAGTCCTAATTCGGAAGGGTTGGGTGAAAATTCCTAGCTTGGAGGGCTAGGTGAAAAGTCCTAACTTGGAGGGTTAGGTGAAAAAGTCCTGGCTTGGAGAGTCAGGTCTTAGCTTGGAGGGCTAGGTTTGGAAAGGTCCTAATTCGGAAGAGTTGGGTGAAAAGTCCTAGCTTGGAGGGCTAGGTGACAAGTCCTAACTTGGAGGGTTAGGTGAAAATTTCCAACTTAGAGGGTTAGGTGAAAAAGTCCTAGCTTGGAGGGCTAGGTTGGATGAAACCCTAGCTTGGAGGGCTAGGTTTGAGTCCCTGGATCGGTCTGGTGATCGATCAGGGAATTTGGCACGCTGCACCATCGCTGATCGGTCCGGTGACCGATCCAGCAATGACTGATCGGTCTGGTGATCGATCAGGGAGCGCACAGTAAGGTTGGGAACCTACTGTGTGGCTCCTGATCGGTCTGGTGACCGATCAGGGAGCAGGCCGTTGCCTCGTTGCTTGGCTCCTGATCGGTCTGGTGACCGATCATGGAGCAGGCAGCTTCCTCACTGCCCTGCTTCTAATCGGTCTGGTGATCGATCAGGGAGCACTTAGTGAGTTGAGTTCCCCCGCTGATCAGCTCCTGAACGGTCTGGTGACCGATCCACGACTTAGGATTTGATTTCCGCGGTTACTGTTCACTCAGACGTGGACCGATCAGGCTTGAGCCTGATTGGTCAAGGAGCCACCTAATCAGTCTGGTGACCGATCAGGATTCACTCTGATCGGTCTGGTGACCGATCAGGCTTGTGTCACCGTGAGAGCTGGGAGTACCAGCAAAGCGGTGGATCGGTCTGGTGACCGACCCACAAGCCCTGGATTGGTCCGGTGACCGATCACTTTAATTCAAAATGCACTGTCAGACGCTCTGATCATGTCTGAACGTATTCGATTCTATGTGCTTAACCTCTGATACTCGATTTGCTGCTTGATATGTTGTGTTAATACTCTGATTGAGCTACAGGTGACAGGGAAGGATTCAAACACTCAAGGAGAGTCAATGGAGGCCTTTCCTTGGAGCAGGTTTGTCCGTTTTCCATCTCAGGTTGCAACGGACGCTGGCGCTGGCTGGAGCTGCTGATTGGGGCTGGTCTGAGGGGAGCTCAGGGAGTCCAGAAGAACTCAGTAGTGGCTGGTGGTTGCAGGAGAGCAGCTGGAGGCTGCAGTGAGATGTTGACCTGGCTCTTGTGGAGAGTGGATAAGCAGCGTGGTGGAAAAGAGCAGAGAAGAACTCTTTCTTGAACAGTAGTGTGGTTGCCTTGGTTCTCTGCTGCGATTCTTGGCTGCATGCTTGTGCTCTTGGCTGATCATCCACTCTTGAGAAAGCTACTGTGATCTTTGAAGCAACCATCCCTTGCTAGAGCACTTGGAGGAAGGAACAAGAGGCTTTGAGTCCAACAGCGAGAAGACGCGAGGAAAGGGATTCTTGCGTGAGATCGTCGCTGGGTGGAGCTCGGAAGAAGCTTGCTGTGTTCTTGTCTGTGCTAAGTGCTAAGTAAGATCATTCTTGTGTTTCATTGTGCTTAAAACTATATCTTTGATTGAAACGCTGTGGAGAGGTTACTCCATCGAGAAGGAGGTTGCTTTCTATCCGGATCTTCCGGGGCTTGATCTGTCGACGATCAAGGGATCACCCACCTTAAGGGCACGCCTGTAACGACCCGGAGATTGGGTGTTTCTGAAAGTGTCTCCTATGAAAGTGGTGACAAGATTCGGGAGGAAAGGAAAGCTAAGTCCGCGTTATGTGGGGCCATACCTCATTCTGAAAAGAGTTGGTAAGGTGGCATACGAGCTGGAGCTACCTTCAGAGATGTCAGCTATCCATAACGTATTCCATGTGTCCCTGCTTAAAAAGTGTATCCCAAATATGGACTGAGTGATCGAGACGCAGACAATGCAAGTACAAGAGGACCTAAGTTATGAGAGTAGACCCATTCAGATTTTGGATAGGGAGGTCAAGAAGTTGAGGAGTAAGGAGGTACCCTTAGTCAAGGTCTTATGGCAAAACCAGCGGTTCGAGGATGCTACCTGGGAACGCGAGGACGAGATGAGGCGCAAGTACCCGGAGCTGTTCTAAGTTCGAGGACGAACTTTCACGAGGTATGGGGAATTGTAACGACCCGGAAAATTCTCTTAATATTTATTTAAAATATTGAGCATGTCTAGATAATTTTCCGAGGAACCTAGGAATATCAATGCGAACTTTGGTCTAGAAAATCCATGTTTTCTCATTTAAATTGAGAAAACTAAGTACTAATGTGCCTTATGTGGGCTTTTTAGTACCATGATTATAGGGGGATTTTAGGGAATAATTAGTATAAATATAAATAGGATTTAATTAGGCATATTAACATGATTATGGGTAAGTCTTGGCCTAATTTTTCCTATTTTAATGGAGAAATTAGATAAATTAGGTACTAATGAGCTTTAAAGGGGCTCCAAAAATGGGTATTAATTAGGTAAAATTAATATAAATATAAAAGAATTTTATATTGGAATATTAGCATAATTATGGGGGATTTTAGGGGATTTTCGGAATTTAGGAAAATAAAAATAATAAAATAAAAGAAATAAAAATAAAATAAAAATAAAGGTGCATGAGCCAAGGATTGAACCTTGGACCTCTTATACAATCATGTACGCACTAACCAACTCACCTAGCAAGGTATTGCTAGGAGGGAATGAAGTGGATATTGGTTAAGGCATAGAAGAAGATGAAGAGTCATGGAGAGACTCTTCATTTGCCTCCTTAATGGGCTATTAAAGGGGGGTTTTGGGAGTTACCTCTTCTTCCCATCACTTGCATTTCGAAAACTCTTCCTTCCCTCATCCTAGCCGAATAGCCAAGGAGGGGTTCTCCCTTGGAAAAGCTCCACAAGAGGTCTTATCTCCAAGATCTAAGAGTTTTCCCAAGGATACAAGGACAAGGAGGCAAGGATCCAAAGCTTTTGCAATCTTCTTCTTCTTCCAAGGTTCGAAAAATCAAGAAACTCAAGGTAAGACTCCCTCACCTATGGTATAATAGTTCCTTATAATTTACATGATTTTTAGCATGATATATTGGTTGGTTTTTAGATTTGATGTTGAAAGGAAAGAAAATCAGGAATCCTAGGTTTATGGGTTTCGGCCACAAGGATTTTAAGGTCTATAATGATGCTAAAAATCTATATAATGTTATTTATTGTTCCCTTATGATGTTTAGAGGTTAGGTATAATTTATGGGAATTTTTGGAGTACCCTAGGATACCCTAGGGTTTCGGCCAACATGGAAGAAGCAAAGCAAGCACCCTAGGATACCCTAGGGTTACGGCCACAATGTTTAAGGGTCCATGATGATGCTAAAAATCTGTATAATGTTATTTATTGTTCTCTTATGATGTTTAGAGGTTAAGTATAATTTTTGGGAATTTTTGGAGTATCCTAGGATACCCTAGGGTTTCGGCCAACATGGAAGAAGCAAAGCAAGCACCCTAGGATACCCTAGGGTTTCGGCCACAATGTTTAAGGGTCCATGATGATTCTAAAAATCTGTATAATGTTATTTATTGTTCCCTTATGATGTTTATAGGTTACGTATAATTTTTGGGAATTTTTGGAATACCCTAGGATACCCTAGCGTTTCGGCCAACATGGAAGAAGCAAAGCAAGCACCCTAGGATACCCTAGGGTTTCGGCCACAATGTTTAAGGGTCCATGATGATGCTAAAAATATGTATAATGCTATTTAAGGTTCCCTTATGATGTTTAGAGATTAAATATAATTTTGGGGAATTTTTGGGGTACCCTAGGGTCCCCTAGGGTTTCGGCCAACCCATGAACTCATGGGTAGAGTTAAATCCAAACCCCCAATGTAGGGATGTTCCTTTACCTTGTGCCATCTTATATGTTTATGGGAATGATGGAAACCTTCTATGTAGGTTTCGGCCAAGGCTAGGTAATTAGGGTTTGATGGAGTTAAGATTTGAAGAATGATGGTTTATAGTTCATTATGAAGAATACCCAAGGGTTCAAGCATGTGGTAGGAATTTAAGTTACCTATAACCCTAACCTTAAGTACCATGTTTATGTATGTATGCTTATGATTTGGACGCCATGTCTAATAGGGTTATCTATGAATGTCTTATGTTCCATGTCATGCACTTGGATAGTAGGAATCATGTTTATGGAAGTCCTACCTATGAATACTTATGTTATGATAAGAACCATGTGATGTTATATGTTCATGCAATGTTAAGAACAATGCTATGTTATATGTTCATGTTATGTTAAGAATCATGTTCTGTTACATATGATAAGAATGATGCATGCCACATTGTTATGAATAAGGATGCATGCCATGTTGCTATGAATAAGGATGCATGCCATGTTATGAATAATGATGCAAGCTATGTTAATGAATAAGGATGCATGCCATGTTATGAATAATGATGCAAGCCATGTTAATGAATAAGGATGCATGTCATGTTATGAATGAAGATGCATGCCATGATATGAATAATGATGTATGCCATGTTATGAATAAAGATGCATGCCATGTTTATGAAGAAAGATAATGCTCATGCCTTCCAGGCATCATGATGATCAAGCATGTTTTAAGTCATGCTTCATGTAACCAAGTAATGCCATGTTTAAATATGCCATTAATGTCTTATGAATGATGAAGCATGTAAAGTATTTTACTTTATGAATGGGGCTTGTACCGGACCGAAGTATGGGTCCAAGGGATGGGTACCTTAAGAATGCCCCAGTTCTGGACTATCGAAGCTGTCCACGGTTCTGGCACTACCAAAGCTGTGCAACAGGGATGGGCACCTTAAGAATGCCCCGGTTCGAGGACTACCGACTATGCTGTCCTTACCCTAGTAGGTCGAGGCTAGCTACCTTGTATTTACTTAGGGATGCGCGCCATGATGTATGTATGTGGTACAAGCCGGGGACCCCAACAAAGTGATGATTATGTTTAAGTATTTAAAAGTATGTTTTACAAGTTAAGCATCTATAGATATATATATACATATGCATTCCACCCACGCATTCATTCATGTTATGCATTATGCTATGATGATAATGTCTTATGCTTATGATTCATGTAAAGAAATGGGTATGATAGTAAATGATTTATGCCATGATTATGTTAAGAAGATGCCCATATGCTATAATGGAAAGTATGCTCATGATATGCTAGATAGGTTGATCTATACCTTATGTTTATGTTTATACCATGTTTCATGCCATGTTAGGAATGTCTAATGATGAGTATGTTTATCCCATGCTATATGCTACGATAGGAATGTTAATTATGTCTATGCTTATGTTTATGCTTTATGCCATGATAAAAATGTTTAATCATGTCTATGCTTATGTTTATGCTTTATGCCATGATAGGAATGTTTAGTTATGTTTATGGTTATGCCATGTACCATGCCATGTAAAGTTTAAGTAGGTTTATGTAGATGCTTCATGTTTAAGACTAAATGATGATTATGTTTCTTATGATTATGAATGAAAGACGAATGGTTTTAGTGAGTAGGAAAGAGTCTTACTAAGCCTGTGCGCTTATAGTCTTTTTCCCTTATACCACAGATCATGCAAGGGGACAGTAAGGAAGCAGCAGGAGGGCAAGAACAATGTGTGTGATAGTGACTTGGCCCAGGAAATCATATGTTTACCGTTTATGCCAGAACTTTACTTTTGACATCTCTATGCTTGAATAATGACTCATGGAACTTTATGTTATGATATGACATGATATGATGCCTAAGTTCAAAGTGAACCTTATAATATAAGGTTATGTATGACATGATATGATGCTTAAGTTCAAGGTCAATATGCTAAGGTTCCTATGTCATTAAGTTAAGAATGTTAGTAGGGCATGTATAAGTTAAAGTTATAATCCGCTGCCTTATGATGTCTACATGCCCTAAGTATGTTAACGTAACGCCGCTTAGGAAAAAAAAAAAGCGGGCGTTACAGGTTGGTATCAGAGCAGTAACCATCTCACTACACACACATCAAGCCCTCTTCCGGCCGCTTCCAAGTAAGTACCTCTTTACATATCTGATAGTATTAAGATGTTTTATGATTTTAAGGTATGCAAGTATGAACGGTATTTATGATAAAAAGTACGTTACGATATGTAACGACGAATGATGTTTAATCTTCTTTTAGGAATTAAATGTTTAGAATAACATAGGGGTAGAAAAAAAACTGATATTGGCCATACTTGTCTTTGCTGAAGAAAACATGGCTAGAAGACAGAGTAACCGACTTAACGAGGCAACCCCATCGCCTGATCTGGTGCAATTGGTAACCCAGCTCCAGCAGCAAGTCACTGAGCAGCAGCAAAACGATTAATACTTTGATGAACCAGCAGGAAAATTCCACTACCCCACCAATGAACCAGACTGCTATACCCGTTGCGCCCACAGTTACACAAAACCCTCTGACAGGCCCGACCACTGCAGTACGTCAGGAGGCTTACCTGATTCAATGGTTGAGGCTGAAACCGGAACATTTCTCGGGTATTGGCGAACCGTGGGACGCCCAGGCATGGTTCAAGACAGTAGAAAGTACCCTGGAGCTGCTAGATTGGCCGGAGTACGAGAAGATCAAGTGTGCATCCTTCTGCCTTTCTGGAGATGCCAGAATGTGGTGGGAGAGGGTCAAAGCCAAACGATAGGTGGATCAAATGGCGTGGTCGGACTTCGAGTTGGAATTCTTCGAAGAATTCTTCCATATGCGTGTTACCAATAAACACTATGATGAGTTCACAGAATTCCGACAGGGCGACCTCTCGGTCAATTAAGCCATGAAGAAATTCAACCGATTGGCTCGCCTATGCCCTGAGTTGGTCCGCACCGAGAAGGAAAGGGTCCGGCTTATGCTGAGGATGTTGCGACCGGAAATAGCTTTGAATGTGGCCGGCGGGGTGCACCGACCACAGACCGCAGAGGAGCTGTTTAGCAGTGCCCTACTGATCGAGCACTATTTGAACAACATCAATCAGCAAAGGAAAACATTAAATGAAAGTAAGAATCAGGTTCACTCCGGGATTCTCGAATCTTCTTTTCATTTATCCTTAATGCTTTTCCCTAAACATCTCTCAGGGAGTCAGAAATCCCAGAGTGGCAACGCTAACTGGAAGGGGGACCAGGGTGGCAAACGGAAGCCATGGAACAACCCTCAAGGAGGCCCAGCAAACAAACAAGCCAAGCCTGTCCTGTGCGCGACATGCGGAAAAAGGCACCCTGGGGAATGCCGAAGAGGTACGAATCGGTGTTTCACCTATGGAGTGGAAGGGCATATGGCGGCTTACTGCCCTACTAGGAGCCAGACATCTCCCCAACCACTCGGCCAGTACCAAGGTGCCCCAGCGAAACTACACTACATGCAAGCGAAGCTGGAAGGTACCCCGATGCTGGAGGCCCAACCGACTATGATGAATGCCAGGGTTTTCTCGGTTACCAAGGAGGACGCTGCGGAAGCTTCTACGGTTGTCACAGGTCAGATACTTATTTTCGGCCAGCATGCTACTGCATTATTTGATACTGGGGCAACACATTCGTTCATTTCTGGGCCATGTACCAAGAAGATAAGTAGGAGTCCGCAAGTGTTAGACTGCAGGTTTTTGACGACCCTACCTTCGGGGGAAATAATGACGTCCACACATGTGCTGCGTGCGGTGCCGGTCGGAATTGCAGGAAGGGAACTTTACTGCGATATGATAGTGCTCGACATGCAAGATTATGATGTTATAATGGGAATGGACTTCTTGGGTCAATACGGTGCTTCTATAGAGTGCCGTAAGCGAAAGGTAGTCTTTCGACCTGAGGCAGGCTCTATGTTCGAATTCATCGGAGAACCAAGGAAAAGAACTGGGAAATATTTATCAGCTCTCCAAGCTCAGAAGATGTTAGACAAAGGATGTACTGGATTTCTAGCATATGTGGTGGATGCCGGTCAAGTAAAGAGCCAGAAGCTGGAAGATGTTCGGGTGGTATGCGATTACCCCGAGGTTTTTCCAGATGAATTACCAGGATTAGCTCCCGATAGGGAGGTGGAATT